>CAWUFW010005271.1:1185000-1368250 GCA_963921515.1 Calotriton arnoldi
CTTCCAGTGGCCCAATTAGGAGGCTGTTGAGTGTCTAAATGTTGGACACAGGGTCATCTGTGTGATGTAATGGGTCAAAGGGTATATGACGTCTGCCGACCTAGCTAGAATTTTGGTGAAACAACATTCATCTATACCAGTATGTCAAAACAAAAAGGCATACGAGTTCTTTTGGATGAAAAAATAAGAATTGATAATGCCCTAGACAAGAATATGTTGAATAGCGATGATGCCCCCAACACAAAAGGTGGGTGCAATATTCTGAACAAATTTAATATGGCGTACAGTAAGCAATCAATAGAGGCCTTATTAAGGAGGAACTTGCGTTTTTCATTCATTTATTTCCGGCTACACAGATACAAAATATTCATGTTTAAAAGTAAACACTAATGTTTATTTCCCAATAAAATCACTTTTTTACTCTCAAATTCCTAAAGTTGATGGTAAAATACCCCCCTTAATAATAAAAATCGTATTTGAAGCCTGGCTATAGTTTGTGCATTTTTTTGGCTGCCCCTTAATCGTGTTTAGCCAACTATGCAGTTAAGTGTCAGCAGGAGCCCTTCCCGTGTCCATGACGTGGGGTGTTCATTGGATCCTCCAGAATATGTTAGCAGTGAAGAGCTAATCATTGTTCCACTTCTTCCATTATGTTCTTGATCAGTTTGTTTGTCTCCAACTTATTCATACTGATATGTTTTTGATGGCTGGGCTGTCCTCAAGTCGATGTTCCAGACCTAGAGGGCAATTGGTGTCACACTGAAAATCATTCTTCAGCCTCTGATCATGGACTCAATTGTGAAATGCTGTTTTTCTGCCGCCAATACAGCTTCTACCAGACCGGACTCCCATTGGATTTTAGCACCTAAGAAATGTCACTTGACTTAACCATGCGGTTTGGAAGCGGGCTGGTCGGAGTGTTTGCAAATGGACAAACCTTGGAATATGGAAGCTGCACACGAGGCAGGAAAGTACCTGGACTCAAAGATCTTCTGCTCTGCACAGGGAGAGTAGAGCAGTAAGGTAGTCACCGGTAATATTACTCTGAAACAAACAAAAAAAGCGAGATTGAGTTTGTGGAAGTCTCAGTGCCCTGGGCTTTTTGTCTGAAGTCAAACTTCATGCCTCCCAGCATTATCTGGTTTTAGCCAAAGTGCATATACTTATTAGACAATGGCCTTTGTACCGGTCAGCAATAGGGAACACGTGCAGTCTGCTACCAAAAACAATCCATCTGTTGCTATAAGTAGTAATAAGCCATCCTTAGCTGAGGGCATTAGTAGGCACACCCAACCATGAAAATGAGAGCTTTGGGGATGCAAATCTTGCTGCGGTCACTATAGATGTTTATCCATCACTGATACCGCTGTCGTGTCTGAGCTTAAGGAGTTATGCAAACCCCAAAAACTGGTAACCAGAGACAAAAAACCCAAAACATATGCCTGGCTTTTCCAACCACAAAAGGTGATGCAGAAGATACTAACCAACTTTAAAATACACTGCAAGAGCATCTATAAATGAGTCGCAAGGAGTTTTCTCTACTGAGCCTAAATTGCCAAAAAGGAAGGGGGTTCCACTACAGAGTTCAGTCTTCAGACAGGCCCTGTATTGAGGAACAATTAATACCGCAGATGCCCCTTCTCTGACACAGATAAGAATACAGCTATTCTATAACTTGTGAGTATCCACGTATTTGTATTGGCTGTTCTTCGCTATGCCATTCTAAAGACAAACTCGATTTATGAGATAGCAATAGAAAATGAGAGACACTGACCTGTATCATAGAATACAAGGACTTTCCAAACTTCTTCCTGAACTCCGCCCTGATGCTTAGAAGGTCGGTTTCACTCCGCGAGATCATGATCCTGTTCAGAGTACTCTCCTTGGCTCCAAGTCCCTGAATACAGAAGGAATACATTCAGAAATGTTTAACATGTCAAACATGGCAGATTCTTTAACTCATTCATTCTTCAGAAGGAGGCCTTCATAAAGCAACAAGACATTGGCAGGACATGAGACCATTAAGTTAGACTAAAGGAGGGCCAGTTCCGTGCCAGATTTCGGCAACATACACATGGAATAAATTTAGTAACCTTTCTAAGTAGAACTCATTTACATAGTCGCAGGTTATCATTAAGTGTAGCTTGGCTCTGGCCATCCAGGGACTTAATTTGTAACCCCATTACATGCACACTCAGCCAAACACAACTTTAGTGAATTGTCTTAAGAAGAAAACAGCTCTGCGCAGTAAAGAGAATATAATAGTGTCTGTAAAGCGATGCGGAAAAGAATACAACATGGGCAGCGCATCATTTCTGCTGCAACAGGTCAATCGACAGGTGAGGAGATTGCGCTGCTCGCTATGCGAGATCTATTGTTGCCGACTTTTGCTCCGATGCGGGACAGGACAGGTGCACACGTACGGCAAGTCCTGGACAGGAGATGTGCACGCGTATGGTGCGAGCAGAAGTTGTAATAATGCCGCAAGCCGTACGCGTGCACATAGACTGTCTGTGCTCAAGCTTAACAGACAGGAGATGTGCACGCGTACGGCTCAGCGTCTTTTACAACTCCTGCTCGCACCATGCTGCGTGCACATGTCCTGTCCAGGCGCGGCGTCCAGCATGCCTCCCGCTCAACCCCACTCACCGGCTCTTGTGGGGACTCAGCGCTGAATCTTGCTCCGGCCGCACCATGCGGCATTCACGAAGGCGGGTGGGCTCCCGCCGGACTTCCCTCTGCGGGGTGGGCTCCGCCGGACTTCCCTCTGCGGGGTGGGCTCCCGCCTCACTTCTCCAACACACGGGGCTCCCTCAGCTCACGGGAGCCCCGGACACCTCCCGGCCGCGCGCTCCATGCGCCGCCCATGGCCACGCAACTGACGTCGCTCAGACGATTTCAGCTGCCCGGACAGCCGATGTGCACGCGCACGGCGTCTCTTGCTCACGGCGCACTCGACAGGGCTTGTTAATTTGGCTCGGGGTCTGTTGTAGTGTTTCTGCCTCTGTTCACTTTATTTCCTCTAAGCATTCACTCTACTGGAGTTCATTTGGAGGCATTCAGTATTTCTCACACCGTTTATGGATGCTGGGCTAAGTGCGATTAACTTGCCTCGGTAAAAGCATTCATACGCTCGGGCTCGAGCGTGCACTCAGTAGTCCCCCGGGGCACAAGCAGGCATCCACTTCTGTGCTTCCTCGTTGCTTTATCTTGCAGCTGACAAGGAGCACCCTGCTGCCATTCTCTTTGGCCAAATTCAGCAGTACAGCATTGGAGGTGCACGCAGGGAGCTCTGGAAGGTGAATATTATGCTCAGGCTACTTGTTCGCTGTGGGCGAGGTTTTTACATGTTCCACTGTCTCCCTGAGACAGGAAGCACGTGTGCATGGAGAGAAAGGATGGGGCCACTTAGTACCTGTAAAGCCTCATGTGCCCCGCGCCCCTTCGGAATAGCCCCAGAGCTGCTTCGTGTCACCCGCCCCCGAGGCAGCCCGGTTTCCGATGATTCACGGCTCCGTCTGCCAGCGACTCGTCCTCGCGGCCAGGTCTGTCACCGGAGTTCACATCAGCATAAGGACTGCTGCTGCACGATCAAAAGCCCTCGCCCGCCTTTTTAAATGACAAGCCAAGTTTATAATTACCAATGCTTTTATCCAGGGAAGTCTGTGCCGTGTGTGAAGGCAGACATGCCGTGTGTGTGGGAATGTAAAAGGGACTCAGTATTTTCATCATTGTAGATAAAGAGTATATATATCCCGCCAAAACATATATCGGTGTTTTCCTGCATTCTGAACAATAGATTTGAGTGAAACGGTTTAGACGCTTTAAGACGCGCTGATGGTATTTGAACATGTCCTGCAACACGTTTCCCTCTTCGGCTGCGATGTCGTGCACGCCGTGTACTCTGTGACAGTAGTGAGTGCACACGTGGCTGGTGGATGTCTGATGCCTGATGTATGATGATTGATGTATGATGCCTGATGTCTGTGGATGTCTGATGCTTGATGCTTGTGGATGTCTGATGCTTGTGGATGCCTGATGTCTGATGCTTGATGCTTGTGGATGCCTGATGCTTGTGGATGTCTGATGTCTGATGCTTGTGGATGTCTGATGCTTGTGGATGTCTGATGCCTGATGATTGTGGATGTCTGATGCCTGATGTCTGATGCTTGTGGATGTCTGATGCTTGTGGATGCCTGATGCTTGTGGATGTCTGATGGATGTCTGATGCTTGTGGATGTCTGATGGATGTCTGATGCTTGTGGATGTCTGATGGATGTCTGATGCCTGATGTCTGATGCTTGTGGATGTCTGATGGATGTCTGATGTCTGATGCTTGTGGATGTCTGATGGATGTCTGATGTCTGATGCTTGTGGATGTCTGATGGATGTCTGATGCTTGTGGATGTCTGATGCCTGATGTCTGATGCTTGTGGATGTCTGATGGATGTCTGATGTCTGATGCTTGTGTGTCTGATGCCTGATGTCTGATGCTTGTGGATGTCAGATGCTTGTGGATGTCTGATGCCTGATGCTTGTGGATGTCTGATGCTTGTGGATGTCTGATGCCTGATGTCTGATGCCTGATGTCTGATGCTTGTGGATGTCTGATGCCTGATGTCTGATGCCTGATGATTGTGGATGTCTGATGCCTGATGCTTGTGGATGTCTGATGTCTGATGCTTGTGGATGTCTGATGCTTGTGGATGTCTGATGATTGTGGATGTCTGATGATTGTGGATGTCTGATGCCTGATGCTTGTGGATGTCTGATGCTTGTGGATGCCTGATGCCTGATGCTTGTGGATGTCTGATGCCTGATGGATGTCTGATGCCTGATGGATGTCTGATGCCTGATGGATGTCTGATGCCTGATGGATGTCTGATGCCTGATGGATGCCTGATGGATGCCTGATGGATGCCTGATGGATGCCTGATGGATGCCTGATGCCTGATGGATGTCTGATGCCTGATGGATGTCTGATGCCTGATGGATGTCTGATGCCTGATGGATGTCTGATGCCTGATGGATGTCTGATGCCTGTGGATGTCTGATGTCTGATGCCTGTGGATGTCTGATGTCTGATGCCTGTGGATGTCTGATGTCTGATGCTTGTGGATGTCTGATGTCTGATGCTTGTGGATGTCTGATGTCTGATGCTTGTGGATGTCTGATGTCTGATGCTTGTGGATGTCTGATGCTTGTGGATGTCTGATGTCTGTGGATGTCTGATGTCTGATGTCTGATGCCTGTGGATGTCTGATGCCTGTGGATGTCTGATGCCTGTGGATGTCTGATGCCTGTGGATGTCTGATGTCTGATGTCTGATGCCTGTGGATGTCTGATGCCTGTGGATGTCTGATGCCTGTGGATGTCTGATGCCTGTGGATGTCTGATGCCTGTGGATGTCTGATGTCTGATGCTTGTGGATGTCTGATGCTTGTGGATGTCTGATGTCTGATGCTTGTGGATGTCTGATGTCTGATGCTTGTGGATGTCTGATGTCTGATGCTTGTGGATGTCTGATGTCTGATGCTTGTGGATGTCTGATGTCTGATGCTTGTGGATGTCTGATGCTTGTGGATGTCTGATGTCTGATGTCTGATGCTTGTGGATGTCTGATGCTTGTGGATGTCTGATGCTTGTGGATGTCTGATGCCTGATGCTGGTGGATGCCTGATGCTGGTGGATGTATGATGTCTGATGCCTGATGCTTGTGGATGTCTGATGGCTGATGGCTGATGCTTGTGGATGTCTGATGCTTGTGGATGTCTGATGCTTGTGGATGTCTGATGCTTGTGGATGCCTGATGCTTGTGGATGCCTGATGCTTGTGGATGCCTGATGCTTGTGGATGCCTGATGCTTGTGGATGCCTGATGCTTGTGGATGCCTGATGCTTGTGGATGCCTGATGCTTGTGGATGCCTGATGCTTGTGGATGCCTGATGCTTGTGGATGCCTGTGGATGCCTGTGGATGCCTGTGGATGCCTGTGGATGCCTGTGGATGTCTGATGCCTGTGGATGTCTGATGCCTGTGGATGTCTGATGCCTGTGGATGTCTGATGCCTGTGGATGTCTGATGCCTGTGGATGTCTGATGCCTGTGGATGTCTGATGCCTGATGTCTGATGTCTGATGCCTGATGTCTGATGCTTGTGGATGTCTGATGCCTGATGTCTGATGCTTGTGGATGTCTGATGCCTGATGTCTGATGCTTGTGGATGTCTGATGCCTGATGTCTGATGCTTGTGGATGTCTGATGCCTGATGTCTGATGCTTGTGGATGTCTGATGCCTGATGTCTGATGCTTGTGGATGTCTGATGCCTGATGTCAGATGCTTGTGGATGTCTGATGCCTGATGTCAGATGCTTGTGGATGTCTGATGCCTGATGTCAGATGCTTGTGGATGTCAGATGCTTGTGGATGTCAGATGCTTGTGGATGTCAGATGCCTGATGTCTGATGCCTGATGTCTGATGATTGTGGATGTCTGATGCCTGATGCTTGTGGATGTCTGATGTCTGATGCCTGATGCTTGTGGATGTCTGATGCCTGATGCTTGTGGATGTCTGATGCCTGATGCCCGATGCTTGTGGATGTCTGATGCCTGATGCTTGTGGATGTCTGATGCCTGATGCTTGTGGATGTCTGATGCCTGATGTCTGATGATTGTGGATGTCTGATGCCTGATGCTTGTGGATGTCTGATGCCTGATGCTTGTGGATGTCCTGATGCCTGATGCTTGTGGATGCCTGATGCCTGATGCTTGTGGATGCCTGATGCCTGATGCTTGTGGATGCCTGATGCTTGTGGATGCCTGATGCCTGATGGATGTCTGATGCCTGATGGATGTCTGATGCCTGATGGATGTCTGATGCCTGATGCTTGTGGATGTCTGATGTCTGATGCTTGTGGATGTCTGATGTCTGATGCCTGTGGATGTCTGATGTCTGATGCCTGTGGATGTCTGATGTCTGATGCCTGTGGATGTCTGATGTCTGATGCCTGTGGATGTCTGATGTCTGATGCCTGTGGATGTCTGATGTCTGATGCCTGTGGATGTCTGATGTCTGATGCCTGTGGATGTCTGATGTCTGATGCCTGTGGATGTCTGATGTCTGATGCCTGTGGATGTCTGATGTCTGATGCCTGTGGATGTCTGATGCCTGTGGATGTCTGATGCCTGTGGATGTCTGATGCCTGTGGATGTCTGATGTCTGATGCTTGTGGATGTCTGATGTCTGATGCTTGTGGATGTCTGATGTCTGATGCTTGTGGATGTCTGATGCTTGTGGATGTCTGATGCTTGTGGATGTCTGATGCTTGTGGATGTCTGATGCTTGTGGATGTCTGATGCTTGTGGATGTCTGATGCTTGTGGATGTCTGATGCTTGTGGATGTCTCGATGCTTGTGGATGTCTGATGCTTGTGGATGTCTGATGCTTGTGGATGTCTGATGCTTGTGGATGTCTGATGCTTGTGGATGTCTGATGCTTGTGGATGTCTGATGCTTGTGGATGTCTGATGCCTGATGCTGGTGGATGCCTGATGCTGGTGGATGTATGATGTCTGATGCCTGATGCTGGTGGATGCCTGATGCTTGTGGATGGCTGATGCTTGTGGATGGCTGATGCTTGTGGATGTCTGATGCTTGTGGATGTCTGATGCTTGTGGATGTCTGATGCTTGTGGATGTCTGATGCTTGTGGATGTCTGATGCTTGTGGATGTCTGATGCCTGTGGATGTCTGTGGATGTCTGATGCCTGTGGATGTCTGATGCCTGTGGATGTCTGATGTCTGATGCCTGTGGATGTCTGATGCCTGTGGATGTCTGATGTCTGATGCCTGTGGATGTCTGATGCCTGTGGATGTCTGATGCCTGTGGATGTCTGATGCCTGTGGATGTCTGATGCCTGTGGATGTCTGATGCCTGTGGATGCCTGATGCCTGTGGATGCCTGATGCCTGTGGATGCCTGATGCCTGTGGATGCCTGATGCCTGTGGATGCCTGATGCCTGTGGATGCCTGATGCCTGTGGATGCCTGATGCCTGTGGATGCCTGATGCCTGTGGATGCCCGATGCCTGTGGATGCCCGATGCCTGTGGATGCCCGATGCCTGTGGATGCCCGATGCCTGTGGATGCCCGATGCCTGTGGATGCCCGATGCCTGTGGATGCCCGATGCCTGTGGATGCCCGATGCCTGTGGATGCCCGATGCCTGTGGATGCCCGATGCCTGTGGATGCCCGATGCCTGTGGATGCCCGATAATTGTGGATGCCCGATAATTGTGGATGCCCGATAATTGTGGATGCCTGATAATTGTGGATGCCTGATAATTGTGGATGCCTGATAATTGTGGATGCCTGTGGATGCCTGATGCTTGTGGATGTCTGATGTCTGATGTCTGATGCTTGTGGATGTCTGATGCCTGATGCTTGTGGATGCCTGATGCCTGATGCTTGTGGATGACTGATGCCTGATGCTTGTGGATGACTGATGCTTGTGGATGCCTGAGGATGCCTGATGCCTGTGGATGCCTGATGCCTGTGGATGCCTGATGCCTGTGGATGCCTGATGCCTGTGGATGCCTGATGCCTGTGGATGCCTGATGCCTGTGGATGCCTGATGCCTGTGGATGCCTGATGCCTGTGGATGCCTGATGCTTGTGGATGCCTGATGCTTGTGGATGTCTGATGCCTGTGGATGGTTGATGCCTGTGGATGGTTGATGTCTGATGCCTGTGGATGTCTGATGCCTGTGGATGTCTGATGCCTGTGGATGTCTGATGCCTGTGGATGTCTGATGCCTGTGGATGTCTGATGCCTGTGGATGTCTGATGCCTGTGGATGCCTGATGCCTGTGGATGCCTGATGCCTGTGGATGCCTGGCTTCACCCTGGGGGTGCCTGGCTTCACCCTGGGGGTGCCTGGCTTCACCCTGGGGGTGCCCAGGAGTGGACATTTCACAGGGAAAAGCCAGGAAGGGTTCCACAGCGGTATGCGTACAGCGCCAGGACACCCCTTTGGGGGTATAAGTGCGCTTTACAAGTACAAATTTCATTTCATGTATGATGTCTGATGCTGGATGATGTCTGATGCCTGATGCCTGATGCTTGTGGATTTCTGATGCCTGATGCTTGTGGATGTCTGATGCTTGTGGATGTCTGATGCCTGATGCTTGTGGATGTCTGATGCCTGATGCTTGTGGATGTCTGATGCCTGATGCTTGTGGATGTCTGATGCCTGATGCCTGATGCTTGTGGATGCCTGATGCCTGATGCTTGTGGATGCCTGATGTCTGATGCCTGTGGATGCCTGATGCCTGTGGATGCCTGATGCCTGTGGATGCCTGATGCCTGTGGATGCCTGATGCCTGTGGATGCCTGATGCCTGTGGGTGCCTGGTGCCTGTGGATGCCTGGTGCCTGTGGATGCCTGATGTCTGATGCCTGTGGATGCCTGATGTCTGGTGCCTGATGCCTGTGGATGCCTGTGGATGCCTGTGGATGCCTGTGGATGCCTGTGGATGCCTGATGCCTGATGGATGCCTGATGACTGTGGATGCCTGATGCCTGTGGATGCCTGTGGATGCCTGTGGATGCCTGTGGATGTCTGATGTCTGATGCTGGTGGATGCCTGATGCCTGATGATTGTGGATGCCTGATGCCTGATGATTGTGGATGCCTGATGTCTGATGATTGTGGATGTCTGATGTCTGATGCTGGTGGATGCCTGATGCCTGATGCCTGATGTCTGATGTCTGATGATTGTGGATGTCTGATGCCTGATGATTGTGGATGTCTGATGATTGTGGATGTCTGATGCCTGATGATTGTGGATGTCTGATGTCTGATGATTGTGGATGTCTGATGCCTGATGTCTGATGATTGTGGATGTCTGATGCGGGTAGATGTCTGATGTCTGATGCGGGTAGATGTCTGATGCCTGATGCGGGTAGATGTCTGATGCGGGTAGATGTCTGATGTCTGATGCGGGTAGATGTCTGATGCCTGATGCGGGTAGATGTCTGATGCGGGTAGATGTCTGATGCCTGATGCTGGTGGATGTCTGATGCCTGATGCGGGTAGATGTCTGATGCCTGATGCTGGTGGATGTCTGATGCCTGATGCTGGTGGATGTCTGATGCCTGATGCTGGTGGATGTCTGATGCCTGATGCTGGTGGATGTCTGATGCCTCATGCTGGTGGATGTCTGATGCCTCATGCTGGTGGATGTCTGATGCCTCATGCTGGTGGATGTCTGATGCCTCATGCTGGTGGATGCCTGATGCCTCATGCTGGTGGATGCCTGATGCCTCATGCTGGTGGATGCCTGATGCCTCATGCTGGTGGATGCCTGATGCCTCATGCTGGTGGATGCCTGATGCCTCATGCTGGTGGATGCCTGATGCCTCATGCTGGTGGATGCCTGATGCCTCATGCTGGTGGATGCCTGATGCCTCATGCTGGTGGATGCCTGATGCCTCATGCTGGTGGATGCCTCATGCTGGTGGATGCCTCATGCTGGTGGATGCCTGATGCCTCATGCTGGTGGATGCCTGATGCCTCATGCTGGTGGATGCCTGATGCCTCATGCTGGTGGATGCCTGATGCCTCATGCTGGTGGATGCCTGATGCCTCATGCTGGTGGATGCCTGATGTCTCATGCTGGTGGATGCCTGATGTCTCATGCTGGTGGATGCCTGATGTCTGATGCTGGTGGATGCCTGATGTCTGATGCTGGTGGATGCCTGATGTCTGATGCTGGTGGATGCCTGATGTCTGATGCTGGTGGATGCCTGATGTCTGATGCTGGTGGATGCCTGATGTCTGATGCTGGTGGATGCCTGATGTCTGATGCTGGTGGATGCCTGATGCCGGTGGATGCCTGATGCCGGTGGATGCCTGATGCCGGTGGATGCCTGATGCCGGTGGATGCCTGATGCCGGTGGATGTCTGATGATGTCTGATGCCTGATGTCTGATGCCGGTGGATGTCTGATGATGTCTGATGCCGGTGGATGTCTGATGCCGGTGGATGTCTGATGCCGGTGGATGTCTGATGCCGGTGGATGTCTGATGCCGGTGGATGTCTGATGATGTCTGATGTCTGATGTCTGATGCTGGTGGATGTCTGATGCCTGATGCTGGTGGATGTCTGATGCCTGATGCTGGTGGATGCCTGATGCCTGATGCTGGTGGATGTCTGATGCCTGATGCTGGTGGATGTCTGATGCCTGATGCTGGTGGATGTCTGATGCTGGTGGATGTCTGATGCCTGATGCTGGTGGATGTCTGATGCCTGATGCTGGTGGATGTCTGATGCCTGATGCTGGTGGATGTCTGATGCCTGATGCTGGTGGGTGTCTGATGCCTGATGCCGGTGGGTGTCTGATGCCTGATGCCGGTGGGTGTCTGATGCCTGATGCCGGTGGGTGTCTGATGCCTGATGCCGGTGGGTGTCTGATGCCTGATGCCGGTGGGTGTCTGATGCCTGATGCCGGTGGGTGTCTGATGCCTGATGCTGGTGGATGTCTGATGCCTGATGCTGGTGGATGTCTGATGCCTGATGCTGGTGGATGTCTGATGCCTGATGCTGGTGGATGTCTGATGCCTGATGCTGGTGGATGTCTGATGCCTGATGCTGGTGGATGTCTGATGCCTGATGCTGGTGGATGTCTGATGCCTGATGCTGGTGGATGTCTGATGCCTGATGCTGGTGGATGTCTGATGCCTGATGCTGGTGGATGTCTGATGCCTGATGCTGGTGGATGTCTGATGCCTGATGCTTGTGGATGTCTGATGTCTGATGCTTGTGGATGTCTGATGCTTGAGTCTGATGCCTGATGTCTGATGCCTGTGGATGCCTGATGCTTGTGGATGTCTGATGCCTGATGCTTGTGGATGTCTGATGCTTGTAGATAACTGTGCGAGTGTGTGATGTGTGTGCCTGTGGCAGTTTTGATCCTTAAACACATATAATGACTCCTGAAGCACAGATGATTTATAAGGGCGATATATCACATTCATAAAATGTGCTTAAGGTGTTACATGTGCACTGTTGGAACACCGTACAAGTGTCAAGTTGGTGCATTATATTTGCTTATTGCTTTACAATACAAGGGACTTTTTTATTATTAAGTGTCACCACTTTGCCAACTGCTCCTCACTGAAACTCTCCAATGCAGGGTGTCTTATACTTCAGGGTTAAATGTGAGTTTAAATGTCTAGGAATAAGTCAGTAACACAAACTACCAGTGGGATGTACTACACCCAGACTTCTCAAGTCACTATGTGTTCTGACACACCATCACCAAGTGGGGGAGCGAGCTTAGAGTGCTCTTCCTAGGCTCCCTGCCCTACCTCCCTGGCTAGAAGAATCTGGGAGGGGTGGCTTCCATTGCAGGAGGTACAGATCCCGCCTCCTGGCACATCCTCTCCTGGTACATCAGCTGGTCTCTCCATTCAGGAACACCCAGTAGCTGCCCCCACAAGGTGCACTCTGGGGCAATGTACTCCCTGCATTTATCGCGGCTCACAGGCTCTGCTGGCCCCCAGATAACTTCAGAATGTCAAACTCCTCAGCGAGGATGTCTAACATAGACCCAGGAGGGCCCCACCCAGTGCTTAATTTGAGGCAGTAGTTTACGGTGCTTGACACCAGCAATTAATTGTCAACATCGGCACTTATCACAGTCTGCCACATGGTGGCGCTGTTTGTGTGATTTAGAGATAAGCAGAACAATAGTTTTATTATTTCATTATACATTAAAAACAGATACCTGCAGCCCAAACCATTCTTATAGCTGTGGAGGCCTCTAACAGTCTGAATTGTCACACTGGTAGCAGTCTGATGATTAATAGTTGTGCAGGTAATGTAATGGCAATTTTGACAGGGGCAATGGGTGGTGCAAGCTGCAGTGGCCTCCTGGCGAGAGCCCTGGCAATTATTTCTTTACAAATTGAGCACTGGCCCACCCCTGTCACATTTTGGGGATAGATACATAAGATAAATGTACACACAGTAAGTTAAAGTGCATTTATGGGATCAGCACTTACAGAGAAAATCTTGCAAAGATGCTACCCCTCCTGGACATACCTAGTACCCTCTCAAACCCACCAGTCACTGACAATGTTGCACCTTTGCAAGCACTTTTTGGACAGGAAGCGAACAATGCTTCACAGTTGGGAGGGTGTGAATAAAGCGTCAGGAGTGCATGTGGGAGCGGGACAACAAACTGGCACAGTGAAGAAACGAAACAGGATTTGGGTGCCTGCGAGGAGGAATCCTCCTGAAACAAGCATTTGCAAAGCAATGGGTCTCGCATTTACGCAAGTTTAAACTATTGGCATTGTAAATGACAATGCCTTTTATTTATGTTTTGGTTTGTACAACATAAATTAAAGGCATTGTCATTTACAATACCATTTACAATACCAATAGCTCCAAAACTCGCAGTTGCGAGACCTATTGCATTGCAAATGCTTGTTGACTACTAGATGTTGGTTTTCAACTCCGCAGTGCACTGAGGCCTGATAACCATACCTCAGTGCCAGTGCTCTTTCCCCTAAAACAAGTTACATATTAATTGTAACCCAATTGGCAAGGACTTTAGCACCCCTATAAGTCCCTAGTAAATGGTACCTGTAGGGAGCTGGGTTCTTGTTGCAGTGTGCCCCCCACTCCCCCCCCCAACCACACACACACACACTTTTTGCCTGGTATTTGATGCAACTTTGAGTGCAGTGTGCTGGGTTCCTGCTAATCGGGTCCTCAGTACCAGTGTTCTTTCCCTAAAACAGTTCAATTGATTCCCCCAATTGGCAAAGCCTTCAGCACCCTCCAAGTCCCTAGTAAATGGTACCCCCTTTACCTGGGCCTGAGGTACCAAAGAGGGTCCATAAGGGCAGCAGCATGAATTGTGCCACCCTAAGGGACCCCTCGCCAAGCACATGCCAGGCTGCCATTGCAGGCTGTGTGTCCTGGTGCATACAAAAGTGAAAACACGAAATGTCACACATCCCTGTGTGCGATGTCCCCTAACACTGCATGTAATATTTGTAAGTCACCCCCTACAGCAGACCTGAGGCAGGGTGCTGAAAATTACATGCGAGGGCATACCTGCATGAGCAGATATGCCCCTGTGCTGGTCAGTCCTATTACTGCCAGTGCAAGTGACCAGGGAAGCGCCATTTTAAAACATGTACTGGACACTGGTGAAAACAAATTCCCCAGCTACATGATTGCTTCACTGAAAATAGGGATGTTTGGTTTCAAACATCTCGTATTGATAAACCCACACTGACTCCAGTGTTGGATTCACCAATACATGCACCCATAGGGCACCTTAGAGGTGCCCCCTGAAAACCTACCAAGCTCTGGTGTGCTCCCTGACTGTTTTCTGCCAGCCTGCCACCAAGACACTGTTCTGACCCCCTAGGGTTGAGAGCCTTTGCTTTCATGAGATCCAGAACAAAAGCCTGTCTGGGAAGAGGGTGTCTCACTCCCTCACACAGAATGACCTGTTGATTAGCCTTCCCAGGCCAGCAAGCTTCATCGAGCTGCTGCCTTTAAAATGCTAATCTGTCTGCCCCTCACAGGAGATGAAGCAAACCCCCTTGTCCAGAGCCCTTTGGCATCTGGATAGGCGGGAAAATTAGCTGGTCAGGTATGCGTGCCACCCCCAGCCTAGTACCACCCCTAAGGTGGGCTAAACTGAGGTGGACACGATTTATCAAAAGTAGCCATTTTTGTGATCGCATACTTGGGAATTCTGGGACAGGGTTATGCCCACTTCCAACAGGAAGTGCTCATATAGGGGGCATAGTGACCCCAGGGGTAAGTAGCCCATTGGCTACTACCCTACACTCCCCTAACTCCCCATAATTGAGTATTTAGGGGAGCCCCTGGCACCAGAAAGGCAGATCTTGACTGTAGGAAGCTGGTTCTTTATGTGATATATCAAGAATCTGATATACCATGTAAAGAGTCCAGGGGTTTCCTTATGAGTGGACAGGGGTTTGCTATGTAATCCAAAAGTGCTCTATTCAGGGGCACTGTGGTTGAGCAGCCTTAGGCTTAACACAGAGGAGTGCAGGACATCTGCAAATACACACAATGATCAATAAATTACATACGACTCGAAGGAGATCTGCACCAATTTATAAAAAAAAGCAAGTAGCTTTATATATGTTTAGGCATCAGAGAAAAATTGTTCAGGTAAGTATGTTTTTAAATATAAATTTTTTTCAGTTCAAAAATTGGGCACAGTGCAATTTTTGGGTTCTGCAATGGTATCCTATGTAAGGAAGAAAAAGTTCTACAAACAAGTACAGTGTAGTGACTTATGGGACCAATCTCCAAGAGTTAAGGTGAGTGGTGGGTAACATTCAAGACAGCAGTACACCACCAGTGGCACAGGGGTGGCCAGGGGAAAAGTGGAAAACAGTGTCGGGAGCCCAATAGGTTTATATAGAGATCGGTCACTGCGAAAAGAGACTGCAGGCTCTGGCCGGACGGTCAGTCAGTTTGAACCAACAGGGGGGGGAAGGGGGGGTTCAGGTCTTGCGATGGTCAGGGGCGTAGGGACACCCGGGGTCCTCTTCTCCACAGCCTGAGGGCAACAGATGCAGATGACTTTAGGCATCAGGTTTTCTTACCGGGAGCAGTTGAGAGGGCCTCCGTGCAGAGGCTGCAGATGGCGTCGGAGTCCACGAAAGGTGAAACCACGATGGATTGGAGCTCTGGAGGGTTGGGGGGACCTTGTTGAGACCATTGGCTCACTTCAACTCTGGCTGGGGGCGACAGGTGCAGTGGTTGCTTCAGGTGTCAGGTTTTGGTGGTTCCGGAGGTCTCAGTCATGCTTCGGAGTTCTTGCAGGGTGCAGGAGAACAAGTCCGCTGTTCATGGGAGGTCTTGTGTCTTTATCGAAGGCAGGCAGACCTCCCAGGGTTCTGGAGTCAACAGCTGCAGGACGAGTCGACTTTGGCGCATTTTCGATGCTGGCAGGCTGGCAGGGTTGGTACCAAGTCAGCCGCTTCTTCACTCCTTTCTGCTTTTGCGGCTCTTCGTGTCCTCTCTCTCTTCTTAGGTTGTCAAGATCTACTTCTCTGGTGCCAGGGACTCCCCTAAATACTGAATTAAGGGGAGTTTAGGGTAGTAACCAATGGGCTACTGACCCTTGTGGTCACTACGCCCCCTATATGACCACTTCCTGTGGGAAGTGGGCATAACCCAGTCCCAGAATTCCTAAGTATGCCATCACAAAGATGGCTACTTCTGAAAAATAGTGTCCACCTCACAGTAGCTCACCTTGGGGGTGGTACTAGCCTGGAGTTGGCACACCTACCTGCCTAGCTAATTTTCCCACCTTTCCAGGTGCCAGGAGGCCCTGGACAAAGGGGTAGGCTTCCTCTCCTGTGAAGGGGAGCCAGATTTGCATTTCAAAGGCAGCAGCCCTTTGAGGCTTGCACCCCAAGGATGGCTTATCAGCAGGTCATCCTATATGAGGAGGTATTACACCCTCTTCTCGGACAGGCTTTTGTTGTGGGTCTCCTTAGAGCAGGGACTCACCCTAGGAGGTCAGAACAGTGTCTCGGGTGGCAGACCGGCAGAAACCAGTCAGCCAGTACACCAGAGGCTGGTAGGTTTTCAGGGGCACCTCCGAGGTGCCCCCCTAAGGGTATGTATTGGTAAATCCATCACTGGAATCAGTGTGGGTTTATTAATGCGAGCTGTTTGATACCAAACATCCCTATTTTCAATGAAGGCATCATGTAGCTGGGGAACTGGTTTTCACCAGTGTCCAGCACATGTTTTAAAATGGCTTCCATGGTCACTTGTACTGCCAGTAATAGGACTGCTCAGCACAGGTGCATGTCTGCTCATGCAGGTATGCCCTCACATGTTATATTCAGGACCCTCCCTTATGGCTGTCAGGACTGCTGTAGGGGTGGCTAACAAATATTACATGTGTTAGAAACATGGCACACAGGGATGTGTGACATGTCGTGTTTTCACTTTTGTCTTCACCAAAACACACAGCCTGCATCGGCAGCCTTGGATGCGCTTGGTGAAGGGTCCCTTAGCGTGTGTCCTATCCGATCGTTCTGATCGGATAGGACTCGGGCACACGCCAAGAAGCTGCTCAAATGGAGCCCAGACATTTAAACAGGGAATGAATGGAAAAGAAGAATTTTGAGAAGGAGGATAAATCAAATTGCCCTGAAGAAGTCCCTATAAGGGATGAAACGCGTTGGCTGGGTCTGTTTTAAGTGTGATGGAATTGGATACTTAATAAAAAGAACTTTATGGAAAAGGACCCAACATCTGGAAATTAATTGAAAAACAAGATACGGAAAGTAATTGAAAACAAAAGAGTGATTACGGATACACGCAATTCGAATTGGAAAGTTCAATGTGAACAAGGAAATTAGGTTGCATTCCTAATATTGTGAAAGCCCTTGAGGGACCCTCTTTAGTACCTCAGACCCTAGGTACCAGGGTACCATTAACTAGGAACGTACAGATGGTGCTAAAGGTTTTGCCAATTGGGGGAGCAATTGTACAGTTATGGGAAAAAAGCTCTTGCACTAGGGACCTGGTTAGCAGGAACCCAGTGCACGTTCAGTCAAAATCACATCATTTACCAAGCAAAAAGTTGGGGTGACTATGTCAACAAGCATTTGCAATAGGTCTCGCATTATTAAAATTTGAGCTATTGGCATTGCTAAATAATGCAACACCAATAGCTCAAACTTCAATAATGCGAGACCTATTGCATTGCAAATGCTTGTTTTTTTTTCTTGTTGAGGTATGCAGGGGTGCTGTTGCAGGTGGCCTGTAGGTGATGCAGCTGGCTGGACCATGCAGGCTTGGAGGGGCAGCAAATGTAGTTCCTTCAGGGTTGATATGTCATGACTGAGCTTTCTTCGCCCTTTGGTTAGATTCTGAGTGGCCTTTTAGCAGGGACCACCGTGGGACTGATGGCGTAAACTCACATGTTTCCAGCTCTGTCTTTCCTCCTATTACATGACTACACCACTATGCCTTTCTCAGGCGTTTATGGAATTGTATATAGACTTGACATGTATACACAGACCTGTATGTGCTCAGGATGAAGAAGAAGTAGTGAAGTTTTTCTTAAAGTCTCTAGAGCACTGAAAATGGGGAAGTGGAACTGAGGCTACTGGCACTGAGGAGAACAGCACAGGAAACCAGCAAATATCGGCCTGGCAGAGGGGTCAACCAGCATGCGGAAGATTACAAGCTTTGCATGTCAGGGATTGCCCACTAACATCACCCGTCTGCGGTTGTTCGCTTGCATCACCTGGGTATGATAGGGACAAAGAGGAGTGCACCATTTGGGTCCTAAGCATCACATGGCTTGAGTGGGCCACAGGCCTCTGTTTGCAAAGGTGCACCTACCACCTTGACTTGCGTTGTCAGAATATCGTCTGACAAATATCTTGTTGTAGATATCGTTCACAAGCACAATACAACATTTCTGCATATGATATTCTGATATCCAGCTGTCTGCATGCATTGGATGACAGCAGTGCATCTCTAGCTTTGGGAGGCTGGGCTTGGCCGCCAGCGTTGTACTGCCGGAGTCGAATGCTAGCACCTCATGGCAGAGGAGTCACTGGAACAACATGGGTTGGGTGGGTTGCCAGCATCATCACGTGGCTGTGATGAGCCCCAGGTCTCTCTTGGCTAGTGTGAGTTACAAGCATTGCACTGCTGGAACTAAACAGCACACGTGTAGGGTGGACCACTAACCTTGTATGGGTGAGATGGGATCCTAGAAGCACATTGCTTTGCGGCGACCCTGCCATCCAATGTTGGTGTAGGTCACAATCAACTGATGGTTCGTGTGGGCAACTAGCGTCACATCTCTCGCATTGGCTTCTAACATGGCATCGCTGGGTTGGCCCACCCACTAGCAATGCATAGCTGGAATGGTTCACACACTGGCTAACTGGCCTGTGCCACTAGTATTACATAGCTGGGCAGGGCCCCTATCACTGCCTATGTGGACAGGGCCACTAGTATTACATGGCTGGTCAGGGTGGCTAACATCGTGTAGCTGGCTTAGGCTGGGATGGGTCGCACACCTGATAGCTAGGATGGGCCAGTAGCATTGCTTCTCTGGACTGGGTCACTGATATTACGTGGCTGGGTTGTGCCACTCCCACTGTTTCCCTGGCTGAGCCACTATTATTGCATAGCTGGGATGGGTCACACACTGGATACCTGGACTGGGCCACTATCATTAATTAACATGGCTGGGGCACTAGCATTGCATAGCTGGATTTGGCCACTATCATTACGTGGCTGGTACGGGGTCACTAGCACTGCTAATCTGGCCCACTGGCATTACATAGCTGGGCAGACCACTAGTGTTACATAGCTGGGTAGTGCCACTGGCATTACATAGCTGGGTAGGGCCACTGGCATTACATAGCTGGGTAGAGCCACTGGCATTACATAGCTGGGTAGGACCACTAGTAATACATATGTGGGATGTGTCACACACTGGATAACTGACCTGGGCCCCTAGCAGAGCTAATCTGGGCAGGGCCACTAGTATTACATAGCTGGGCAGGGCCACTAGTATTACATAGCTGGGAAGGGCCACTGGCATTACATAGCTGGGAAGGGCCACTGGCATTACATAGCTGGGAAGGGCCACTGGCATTACATAGCTGGGAAGGGCCACTGGCATTACATAGCTGGGAAGGGCCACTAGTATTACATAGCTGGGCTGGCCCACTAGCATTACAAAGCTGGATATGGCCACTAGTATTACATAGCTGGGCTGGCCCACTAGCATTACATAACTAGGTACGGCCACTAGTATTACATAGCCAGCGTTTGCCTTTAGCATTGGATGGCTGGGCTGGGCTGGGTTACTATTATTGCATGACTGAGCTGTACACTAGCAGAGCTGATCTGGGCCAACAGTATCATATAGCCGGGCTAGGCCATTATCATTACATAGCTGGGCTGGGACACTAGCAATGCATGTCTCACCCTCTGTCACCATGTACCTTTTCATGGCTTACCCTCTAGCTTAGGAAAGCTTTGCATGGCTGATGTGGGACACTACAGCCTCATGGCTAGGGCTGACCACTTAAGATATCTTGGCTGAGATGGGTCACTGGCATCTTATGGCTATGGAGGACTACTAAAAACACATGCTGGGCTTTGATACATGAATCATTGAGAATGCAAGTGCTTAACAGTGCTTAATTTGAACCGGTGGTTTCGGGTCCTCGGCACCAGCACTTAATTGTCAACACCTGGGCTTGTACCAGTCTGCCACATGGTGGCGCTGTCTGTCTAATTTAGAGATGAGCACAACAACAGTTGTTTATTAATTCAATATACATTAAAAATGACTATTGCCTGCTGCCCAAGCTATTCTCATAGTTATCGGGGGTCTGGAATAGGCTGAACTGGCACACTTGTAAGAGTGGGATAATTAGTAATTGTGTTGGCACTGCCATTGGCAGCGTTGCCAGGGGCAAGGTGTAGTGCAGGATGAAGTGACCTCCTTACAAGGTCCTGGTACTACTTTTTTTTTTTTTTACAAATTAAGAACTGCCTCCATATATCAGACACGGTGAAAAGACAACAGAGCAAACAAGGAACAGATATTTAAACGACAAAAATGATGTGATGCTCTAAAGGACATGCACTAGGAGAGAGTCAGATGACTCCGTGTTGCTGGGATACCAAGTCTCCATTCTAAAGCGTCAGATTGCAGCGGTGATTCAAAGAACACTGCAGGACTGGTGACCGTGGGCTCGATATGCAAATCCGATTAGTGCAGACCAGATTGTGCATATTGCACACCGACTGATTTCCAGAACATGGCTGCATTTTGCAGTGCGCCTAATGCACTGATCATTGGCATTTCAGAATGCATACTTGCAGGCGGTTGCCAGCAGCGTGTCTGTGTGCCTTACAGCGTTAAACAGGACACAAATGGTGAACTGTGTACATTCTGTTTGTGAATCTGTGTGCTTGACTGAACTAAGCATGTGATACAATGATGCAGTGTGTACAGTGTGAGCCTGACTGCACGCGATGCAACTGTGCAGTATGTAGTCTGACGACTGCAGCGAGCACTTGATACAGATGGTGCACTCTGTGCCTGAATACAGCAAGCACGTGGTGCCCGTGGTGCACTGTGTGTCTGTGCCTGAATCCAGCATGCACGTGGTACCCATGGTGCACTGTGCTCCTTCCAAAAGGTGCACTGTGTACATCCTGTCTACACTTGAATATACTAAGCGTGGAGCATTGAGTGCATTCTCTATTTGTGCCTGACTACACTAGGCATGTGATACAATTGGTGCACTGTGTGCCTGTATGCCGTAAGCGTGTTACAAATGGTGCAGTGCATACTGTCTAGTTATGTGCCTGACTATACTAAGCATGTGATACAATTGGTGAACTGTGTGTCTGTGTGCATGTATGCCATAAGCGTGTTACGAATAGTGCAGTGCATAAAGTCAGGTGCAGCAGTTGTTCATTTTACTCAAGTTGTGCGCCACGCTGAAGTGGACTCATTAATACTAAGTATGTTGTTTAATTTAACTTCATACCGGCGTTCCTGTTTCCGTGTGTCCAGTTCTTACCTTCATAAACACACGCAACTAACACGTTTCATATTGTTTACCAGATGTTACGAGACGGTTAGTTCCCTATAAAACGTCACTCAAAGTATTACACATACAACATCGAAACGTTACATATAAGCCAAGCGAAACCTTGCTATTACTCCCAATGGCAATTCATGGGAATTCAAAGAACGTAAACCCTTGAAATTTATGAAAATAAACGATTTTAGGAGCGTATGTCCTGTTTGCAGATATTAAAGCCCTACGGAAAAATGGTAGCATTTTTGCTTTGTGATGGAGTAAATGGAATTGAAAAGAACAAATGAGAATGGGGTAGGGCTTCGCCGTGCACTTCTCCGACCCCATACATTAACTCTATTCATCCAGCTTTACAGCCCCTCTTTAAGGCTTTTCGGCCCCTACTCCATTGCTGTCCCTCCCACTAGGATCCTTGCTTATGTCTTACGTCTGCTCTACCTCGCCCATCCCGGTTGTGCATCATGTTCAAAATACCTCAACGCGAGCCTTACCTTAGGCTGAGCACAGACTTCACATCGAAGTACCTCTGCTTTGCTTCCGTAGGCAAAAGGTTAACTCCTAGCTGCTTTTTAAAATTGAATGACGGGCTAATGGCCAACAGTGTGGAAGTCCTTTGGGGACGCTTTACTCAGTAAGCACCGCGACTGGGTTAGACAAAAAAAAAACCAGTACAGAAGAACTTCCATACAGCTGGCAGGGTATGGAAAGCATGTGTGTGGCAGTCCAAGAGCCAGTACTGGCCTTTAACACCTCGCTATGAATCTGTTTTCTATGGTGTTCAAGGTGTGACGTCTCGAAGTCCGGCCTGGTACTGTAAAGTGAGGGACACTTGGACCGATGTGAGATTGTGGGCATTCCTGCAACTTCCCTTTTGTGGACAGTGAAGGCACTGTATCTGCCGTGCACAAGATGGAGTCCTAGCTAGAATAAAAGACTAAAGTCTTATAGATACTGTTGAGTGCGCGAGGAGGGTCTGCTCCTGTCAAGCATGACTTGATCTGTACAGATGAGAATTCATGCAAACCTCAACTTTTAAATCACACCCATCACCCTCAAGTCGAAATTAACCGTGGGCCCCTGTTTACCCTCTCTGTACATAATCCTGGCTGTCAATGTGCACAAGCCACATGGCACATTGTGGTTTACCCCATGTATTCTAACATGTGTCATTGGCTGCATCCATGTATATGCCTAATTAATTATCGGAGCTGCATAAGCAAGTCCATAAATAAATGATGTACGGTATCAACAGTACACAATGCATAAGATCAAAAACATTCTGACTCGCGAAGTAGGATTGTCTCGTGGAAAGTAAATAGAGCGAGCCACTAAAGCACAGACAATTAATGAAAGAATGTTCATATATACACACACATCATATATCCATATTTACAGTAAAGGAGGACAGGGGAGAAAGGGAGAGCAGGGAGTAGGACAAAGTGGGCAATCAGACGTGGTTGCTTTTGGTGTTTTGGTGTGTCGTCACAGGAGTACTAAGGGTCAAGAGGAAGCTGATGGGACACGGGGGTCTGAAAGAAATGGATCCTAGTGGTCGGGCCGAGTACATTAAACGTGATGTAGAGCAAGTGGTACCAATGGGGTTTAAATCAGCACAGCGAAGGTCACTCAGAGGCACATATCGAAATGACAGGTAGCTGATTAGGTTTACATGGGCCACATTGCCTTTCGCCACTCGTACGGGCCTCGCCTTATTGCCCACTGACGGCTCTGGCAGCCCTTGCTTATTGCCACCAGACATCGTGGCTGTCCCCATGCACATAAACACTCACTCTGGGTGCTCTCGTATATTGCTACAAATAATTTACAGTATACATTACACATAAAGTAACAGTAGTCGCTGGGTCTATTTACTGCCACCCTGGCTAGCCCTGGCGATCACGTGTTCTGCCCCTGGTAATTGCAGCAGCCGAGAGGAACCGTGCGCAGCCTGTCAAGTGAACCCCGACCATTAAAGCTGATGTGCGTGGGGAGCTTGAGGGGCAACTAAGTCGCACACTCACCGCTCTGCGTAGCAGAGCCGGGTCGGACTCGGAGGGCTCGGGCAGAGGTGGAGGAAGCCGTGGACTGGGAGTCGCGGAGATCGAACACAGCACTCAGCGGTGACGGGCGACGGTACCCGGGGGCGGCTGAGGGTCTAGCACCGGACAGGGGACACTGTGGGAGCTGAAGATGATAAGCGCCTGACGAAGGTACGAGTCGGGTGGCTCTCGGCTGGAGGATGCAAGCAGGGTGCTGCGCGAGCTGGAATCCAGTCACCCAGAAGCCTGCCCACTTACCAGCAATACTCCGGTTCTCGCGGCTCACAGGGTTCTTGAGGCTGGCTTCGGGCAGGGCTCACTCGGATGGACAGGCAGCCTGGGCTCCGGGCCGCAGGTATCTAAAACAACCACCGCATTCACTCAGAAAAGAGTCAACATCTCGGCTCTGACGTCTCTGGAGTCCACCAACCGGCCGGAGGCGGGGCGTGCAGTAGCTAGATTGCCGAGCGCCAGGACCACACACTGTACCTATACAGATGCATCTTTCGCCCCCCACGCCAGTGGAAGGACACGGGCGGTCTCCGAATCCTCAGAGCCAATAAACGACTGACAGAAGTTCCCACAGCCAATGGTAGGTCAAGGTAGCCAATATCAGAATAAAGGGATAAATTACGAGGTCCCCACTCGCTTTTTGCCTCTAATAACGTTTCGGCTGACAGTTACCAATCGCAAACTCAGGCTGGCTGAGATCATTCTGGCCCGATGTTTGCAGGGAGCTAGTGCAAAGTAACTGGTGCTCAGGTAAAGCGCTCCAATACCTTCGGGTCGAGTTTGCGCTATCTAAAGCTGCAAAAAAAAAAAAACATTGAGTGGGGAAGGGGGAGGGGAGAGGGGGAGGGAGCGCGGCAGCGAGGCGAACGCGCGCTGCTGCGCGTTCTGGCCACCGTCGGGAATGGGAGGAGCAAAGGCGGGACATGCGCCCGCCTTCGCCTGATTGCGTGCCGTTTCGGTAAAAACGCACGCTCCAGCCAATGTGGGCTTCCAAAGCAAAACCACACGCACGAGCGTGTAGGTAGCTTTCAGAAGCCCTTTCTAGAGGTCTCGCGCTGCGCGAGCAGTGCTACGCACTGCAACGCTAGGCGCGAGACCTAAAAAGGAGCACTTTTCTACAATGATGACCTGAAGAAATAAGTTTGACAAGAAAAGTCGCAAAGCAAGAACAGAAGGCCTGGCAACTGACTTGGCACCAACCCTGCCTGCTGACTTTGTCTATTGGACCCAAAGTCGACTTGTCCTGCAGCTGCTGAGTCCCCAAAACCTGGGAGACCTGCCAGCTTACGTCCAGGAACTAAGACCTCCCGAGAAACAGCAAAACTGTCCCCTGCTGACAGCAAAAGAAAGACCAAGAGGAATCCGGCACTGCCAAAACTAGATGCCGTTAAGCACCACTTCACCCCGAGGCGCGGCGCCCCCCCCCCCCCCAGCATGTGTCAAAGTGGGCCAATGGTATCAGCGCGGTTCCCAAGCCCTCAAGGTACAAAGTCCATGGTGGAGTGACTCCTCGTGAGCTCCCCGATGCTGCCTGCAGCCTCGGTTCGCAGCCCCCAACCACGAGTGTTGTCTGACGGAGAAACAAAGAACCCCAAAGACCCTCTGCACCCAGACGCCCTGTCCCGAGGAAAAGAGGATCAAATGTGTTCCCATGTCCACCAACATCGCAAGAAACGAAGCCACTCTGATTCACTGGACTGGTCACATAGTCCCCTACGGCAGCCTCTTTCTACTGCGACTGTTCTCCATTGGATAACATTGGGCACCTGGTGCCATTTTGCACCTCTGCCCCCGGTCGCCCTAGTGCTGCTGGTGGTGTTCTGCTCGTGCTGCCTTGGACCTTGCCATCCACTCACCTTATCTCCTGGAGAAGGGTCCTGTAAGTCGCTGACCAGAACCAATAAACCGCATATGATTTTCCTCCCATAGATTAACATTGCAGAACTCATAAATTGCACTGTCGACTTTTTGAACTGAAAAATATTTGTTTAAAAACGTACTTGCCTGTACAATTTTATTCTGATGCATAAACATATATAAAGATACTTGCTATTTTTATAAATTGATACGCATCTCCTTGAGTCATGTGTCTCATTTATTGACCATTGTGTGCATTTTCAAATGCCTTGCACTCTGTCAAGCCCAAGGCTGCTCGACCACACTACCCCCCCAACAGAGCACCGTGGGATTGCCACATCAAGCCCCCTGTCCACTCAAAGGAACCCTGGACTCTTTACACACTATATCTCATTTTAATATATAAAGATCCAGCTTCCTACATTGCCCCTGGTATCTAGGGCATGGGTACTAAAGAGGGTCCCTAAGGGCTGCAGCATGGCTTATGCCACCCCAAGGGACACATATACTAATTCCAGACAGACTGCCATTGCAGGCTGCTTGACAGTGCAAACCATCAGTGAAAACACAACATTGCACACTCACCGTGTGCCATGTCGAAGTCACTGCATATAATATATGTAAGTCACCCCTGCAGCAGGCCTTGTAGCCCTAAGACAGTGTGCATAACATTACATGTGAGGGCATAATCTGCATGAACATCTATGCCCATGTGCTGTCTAGTTCAATTACTAGAGGGTACAAGTGAACAGTGAAGCCATCTTAAGTACATATATTGGGCACTGATCACTACGAGTTCCCCAGCTACATGATGGCTTTACTGAAACCTATGGTGTTTGGTATCAAACGCCTTCTATTAATACATCTGTAACATTGCCAGTACAAGATTTATTATGACATGCACCCACAAGGCACCTTAGAGGTGCCCCCTGAAAGACTTGCCACTGTCTAGTGTGCTGGCTGACTGGTATTGACCAGCCTGCCACCACAGACTAGTTTCTGACCCCTGCAGGTGAGAGCCCATGCTCTCTCAAGCCAGAAACCATGCCTGCTCCGAGGAAGGTGTTCACACCTCCTACAGCTGGATGGCTAGTGATTTAGCATATCAAGGCCATAGATTTGATATGCAACCCTGGCTTCCCCCAGACCTGGTAGATGCCACCCCCTGCCTTGAGGCCCATTTGGCACCAGGACAGGTGGGAAATTTGCTATGCAGTAATTGTGTTGCACCACCAGGCTAATCCCACCTCTAAGGTGGGCGACCTAATGTACTCCACGTAAGGATTCCACCATCTTGTTTTTGGTGAAATTAGGAACTCTGGGACATGGTTATGCAGAATCCCCCAGGAAGTGGCCATATAGGGGGTGTAGTGACCCCAAAGGGTAAGTAGCCCATTGGCTACTACCCTCCATTCCCCTTAGCACCCCTAATTTGAGTATTTAGATGGCCCCCTGACACCAGGAACTCCGATTCACCTAAGCAAAGAAGGACAAAGAAAAGCAGAAGACCGCAAGAACTAAAGACTAGCTGTGGACTTTGTGCCAAACCCTGCCTGCTTCTGTCTCGACAATTGCAAAAACCTGACTCGTCCTGTAGCTGTTCATCCACAGAGGGCTGCCAGCACTTCTCCAACCCATCAGCATCTCCCTTGAAGTGGAGGAGCCAGTTGCCTGCAGGTACCGACCACAACGTCCAGATAACCGATTGGCTGACTACTGGGTCCATCGACACAGCAGTAACCCAGGTGGAGGTCACCATGCTCCAGGAGGTCAAATCCATCTCCCTACCAATTTTTGAGATGCCAGGACCCCCAGGTGTCTCCCTGCACCAATACCTTGGTTACCGGACCCCTTGCAGTGCCTAAGGATATTTTTAGTGTCCAGCCCGGACACCAACACCGCCAAGACCAACCTACCAACGTGGGACGTCGGTGTCACAGAGGCCAGCATCGAGAGTGGCCCAGCTGTCCTGTCCCGATATACCGGTCTACCCCAAAAGTGAGAGCCTCCACCGCAAGCGGCCCGCCAGACAAAACACCTCTGCACATGAGCCCCTGAGCCTACTGACAGTGCACTCTTGATCCAGAGACCCTCAAGAACTGAGCTCTCCTTTGAGTTCCTATGGAGTGGTCCCCATTTGCAGCATTTTTCTGCTTACAGGTTTCTCCATAGACTTCAGCTGTAGCGTTTGAGGCTACTCTTCTGACTATCACCAGGGCAGGTAAACCAAAACTGCTAGTGGTTCGAAGGACCTTGGACCCTAGTTACCTTAAATCCAGAAGAACAATCCTGTAAGTCATTAGCAAGTGACCCTTTGCAGTGTATGTTTCTCCCATAGGACAACACCACATTATCAAATCTGACAATTGTATTAAGTGCCTGAAAATCGCTAACCCGAAAAGCACTGACCTAATCTTGTAGATCTTGGTGTCTAAATAAATATAAAAATGTTATTTTTGTAAATTGGTGTCGGATTTCCTTATTGAGTATGTGTCTCATTGATTAACTCTGTGTGTTCAACAAATGTCTAACTCTCCCCTCTGATAAGCCAAAGGCTGCTCAACCACACTACCACAAATAGAGTACCTTGGTATTGTTAATGCAAGACCTTGTGCACGAGTAAGGGATACCTGGACACTCTGCATAGTTCACCTCGTTTTGGTACACTATATAGAGAGCCAGCTTCCTACATGGAATGCAGGGATAACGAGAATGGCAATAAGAGATGGTGTAGAGAACGCGCTAGATAACGATGATAGGAAACCAATAGTAGGGGGTGCCGTAATTTGTTCTCATTACAAAGGAAGAGAGAAAGTTCCTTTTATTGCACAAAAAAAAAGGAAAAGTGCTGCCCCACTAGCTGCAGAGCTCAAAGGGACATGGGAGCACGCTTCTCCAACCTGCTTCCCGGCATCCTATTCAGTGCAAGACCCGGGAAGAGAAAAAATAACTACATCGGTATACGTGTTGTGTTCCACCCAGAGCCACCATTGAAGACATGGTAGATACCTTGCTCCCATGTTAAGTCACCTTCCACTTGGCGTCCAGTTTAATACTGAACTGCACCAAAACTGTGGAAATTCTGGACTTTTGGTTGACTGTGCTGTATGTCGGTCAATGTTTTTAAATGCCGGCTGGGTGTGCGCACCAAAGGTGGTGAATGTGACTATACGCAGGCGCAGACTGAAATAGCAAATAGTGGTGGGAGTTGGAACAGGAGCAAAGTGACCGGAGGAAAGCGAAGTGGGCAGTGCTTAATTTGAGCCGGGGCTTTCCGGTGCTAAGCACCGGCACTTAATTGGTTTCCGGTGCTTGGCACCGGCACCTAATTGTCAACACAATACTGAGAACAGTCCACCACATGGTGGCGCTGCTCATCTAATTTAGAGATGAGCAGAACAACGGTAGTTTAGGACTACAATATACATTAAAATTGCTCATACCTGCCTCCCCAGCCATTCCTTTAGCTTTGGGGACCTGGCATAATCTGAACTGTTGCATTTACATGCGAGAGAGATGGTTAGTAGTTGTTTTGGCAGCGATGACTAGGGCGATGGGTGGTGCAAGCTGCAGTGGCCTCCTGGTCAGAGCCCTGGCACATAATATTTTACAAATTAAGCACTGGAAGTGGGTGGACACAAGCACTCCCTACTTGGTAGCGGTGGTACCGCCAATGATGGTGGAGCAAGACCGGTGCAGCCAACCACAGGCACACGGTCAGGAGTGTTCTGACTCAGCAATGGCCCATCGCAGATGGATAGCAGTACTCTAACATGAGTGCCCAAGTGGTGTTGCCTATACACCTACCACTGCAAATAGTTGTTGACTGCAAACAAAAGTGACAGAATTTCTTACATTGGTCCCATTTTAGCCCACAACACACATGCCTCCTGTTCTGTGCCCGCCCTGCAGACAGCCACGATTGCTGCCTGCAGTTGTGGTACCACGAAGGGACTGAGGTGTTGGTGAAGGGATGTTGAAAAAAAACACGCGTGTGTTGAGATTGTACATGGTGGGCAGAGTGAGTTTGACATTCTGCTTGGGAGGCTGGTGTTTAGATGTTAGTGACAGTGATGAGAAGTTGTAGAATGACGAAGTAAAGAGCTCCGCAGATTGGGGAGAAGTACACAAATCATCGAAGGACTTGCCATTCATAGCGAACAGCTGTATGACCAATAATATGATGGATAAGAGCGCACAGTGGATCTGATGAGACAAGGTATGCAGGGACTCACCTTCATGGATATGTAGAGTTTATCGGCAAAATACAGCGGCGTGTTCTTGATCGTAGAAACTAAAAAGACCAAATAAATTTCATTTTGTATTTAGTTCTGAATGTGGCACAACATCTACAATACAAAACTTTGCAGCGGCGCATTTGTTATCCATAAAAACTAATGCTGTATGCCGCTGTCTGAAGCCCAGTGGACTAGGATATGTATACAGGATCAGACTGGCCATTCTACCTCTCTGGCACTTTCTTGGTGGTCTGCAGATTAGGGTACTGCTTTCAGAGTATGTTGTGCTGCTGCACCCCAACCATGCCTCCTTGGGCCCGTTCCAGTCTTAGCCTCCCACAGCGTTGGGCGTTTTGGATCATTTTTGCCAGGGCTGGTTGTGTTTCTAGTCCAGTACTGCATGGATGGCCTTTGGTGCACTTCTGTTGGCACAGGTGGGAACGTGTAATCGGTTCCCACTAACCCTGATGATTCAGGCCTGCCAGCCAACCTCTTCATAGCTTTGGGCTTCTGCCACCTCTTTGTGTGTTTCATGGAATGAGAAACTGATCTTTATGACTTTATATGTGCCTATTGAATATAGTGTTTATCATTCTAGTAGCTTGTATGGTGCACGTATGGCTTGTGTTTTTCCTCGATTAGTTTGTGAGACTTCGCGTTTCATTGAATGGACTGTGGTTGGTGGTGTAGGTACAAGGAGTGCGTTAGTTTTCAAATCTCTCTTTGAAAGTGCTCAGCTCCTAGAAACACCAGACGTAGTTGGAGTGTGAGCTTAAAATGGTACAGGCGCAGCTCTGCATGGTGCCCCACCTGCTATCTTGAACTGGTGCATTTTCTAGATGGTCGCCCTTTCCTGCCCGAGTGTTCCATATTGTGGTCATGGCATAGTATTCTGGATGGAGGACATATTCTGGGAGGCAATATTCACAGGATTATAGACTGTCCAGTCAGTACAGCAATTAAGATGTTGATTCTTTGGTTGCTGGGTCAGCAAAGTATTCTGGATGTTCAACGTCTGCTGACTGGGACGGTGGTTTGGGCCTTTCAAGGTAAACCTCTATCTGCTGCGACTGCGGACAAGTGTTCTGCACGGTAAACCTGGTCTGGCTACTACAGAGTACAAGTGGTCACCTGTCTGGGACAGTCTCTGAAAGTTCTGCACAGTGAACCTCTGCTCGCTGGGGCAGAGGACAAGTGTTCTTCACCTGACTAGGGCAGAAGACAAGTGTTGTGCACAGTGAAACTCTTTTCCACAGCTTACAACTGTTCCTTTGATGCGATATGATTCTGCAAGCTCAATATCAGGGCAGATTCATTGCTTGAGGGTGTCTGTTCTAGTTAAGGCAGTTTAATTATTTTGTTGTAGAGATTCTTTCGCTCTACAGGTGTGGTCCGGTCGCCACGGTTTTATAAAGGTACGCGAGGTTACTTTAGAGACTGTGGCTGTATATTAAATCCAGTCTGATTGTACTGAGCAATGGTAAATTCTGAGAGGCTCTGTTAGAATTTGGGTGATTTTCTATTAGGTAATGGCGTCTATGGTCTTACTCATCTTGTCAGTTTTGTCATTCTTCTTACTCCTCATTCTCCTACCGGTTCCTTGTCCTTACCTAGAGTGAGCAGCCCCTTCTCGAAGTCCCCTTTGAAATGCTTCTGGATGCTTTCTTCCACATCTGAGGAGGTGAGTGTCTGAAACTGGTCGAAAACTGTGGAGCCAAAGAGAGAGCGATGTTGGTACATGTGATGTAGGCCACAGAAGAATCAGGGCTGCCCTTAGGTTGCGAAAATAAGAAGTGGACAAATTCAGTGATGTCAGACTGTGCTATGCTGAGAACTTCCTTCCTCTGGCTACCAATATGCAGCATCTGGAGTCCTCCCTACCCTGTCCTCCAGTGTGTAGCACCTCACTCTTGCTTCTCCATTAGCCTGCAGCACCCCACTCATGCATCAGTCAGCGTGCAGCACCAAATGCCTCCCTCTGTCAGTGTGCAGCACCTCATGCTTGCCTCTCTGTCAGCGTGCAGCACCTCACGCCTGCCTCTGTCAGTGTGCAGCACCTCATGCTTGTCTCTCCATCAGCGTACAGCACCTCATGCTTGCATCTGTCAACTTGCAGCACCTCACTCTTGCTTCTCCATTAGCCTGCAGCACCCCACTCATGCATCAGTCAGCGTGCAGCACCAAATGCCTCCCTCGGCCAGTGTGCAGCACCTCATGCTTGCATCTCAGTCAGCGTGAAGCATCTCATGCTTGCATCTCAGTCAGCGTGCCTCTCAGTCACCGTGCAGCACCTCACGCTTGCCTCTGTCAGCGTGCAGCACCTCACGCCTGCCTCCGTCAGCGTGCAGCACCTCATGCTTGTCTCTCCATCAGCGCTCAGCACCTCATGCTTGCATCTCAGTCAACTTGCAGCATCTCACTCTTGCCTCTGTCAGTGTGCAGCACCTCATGCTTGCCTCTCTGTCAGCATGCAGCACTACACTCACCTCTTCGTCAGCGCTCAGCACCCTAGGATTCCTCTAACATGAGGAGCCAGCCCCAGCCTACCTTGTTCACTCGTAACCGTCTCCGAATAGTTGTGGTTCCCCGCCTTGTGATATTGTCATGGATGGTTTTGTGCAAACCGCATCCAGGTTGGTGCAGCCACAAACCATCAGTTGCATCACTGGTCCCACTCTCTTGTCGTTTTATGTTTTAAAGGGAACATGGCTCACTCAATCAGAAAAAAAAATAATCCACAGAAGGCGTTTAAACCAAGAATATTACATATTTACTGACTGTGTAACCTAGATGAGTTTTCAATGAATGCAGCGGTTAACAGTATATTGACATATGATTAGCCAGGTATGGAATGTTCAACATACATGGGCAGGACAACTTAGGGGAATACATTTACACTCACTCACACAGCTATATTTCTTAGAACATAAAACCATCATTAAGAGAAATGTAGGGCTAGTTCTCTAGAACAAAAAGGGGCAACCCCGTAACCCAGGGACCTGGGCTGGACAGTAAACATGTAAAATGTGGTCCCCACGGGGGAAGTGTAGCCCTTGACTTCCACAGCAATAGTATCAAAACAGAGGTAGAGTAAACCCCTTACAATAGTCTGTTTTCAATAATGCGTTTAGTGCATTTATTTTTATGTATCTTCTCTATTATGCATTACTTATATCATACAAAAGATAAGGTGCTCCTTTAAGGTGACGATGCAGTAAGAGTGATCAATAGCGAAAAAAGTGCATATGTACAAAAATATATACATGTGGCTGATAGGGATAATAAAGTGTTCGAAGTCAATACTCGTCAAGCGAGTATTGATATCCCCCATCAAATTCTTGAAAACAGAGTCCACATATGTTGATTCTTCGACGTTTCGACCCATGGGCATAAGTTATTTAAAGCAGGGTCATCATCAGGACATAAAAAATATACAGGAAGCACCAAAAATAGTAGCTGAAGATTGCGTAGTCATATAGAAATTGAAATTCTAGTGGGTGAAATAACTTCCGGAAGGATATTTATCACCATCTAGTTGAAAAAAGGCGCAATGCTGGATGTCAAAATCATCCGATAATAAGCTCCTTCTTTAAATGCATTTTGTACATTGCGCTTTAATAAGCAGCTTCCAATGAACCCAGTCGAATAATGGGTGCAATGCTGGATGCTTAAGTCATCCAAATTTATGTTCTTATCTTTTAAAATATAAAGTACATCACTCTTCAGTGAGCAGCTTCCATTGTCTCTTTTAGCCAGCTTGCATTACAGAATCAGGCAGTGCCCGATGGGCTGGTCTGACAGGTCAGTGTGTGGGCTAGTCTTTTGGCTGTTTATAGGCCAGTTTTATGGTCTGCTGAGTGGGTTTCTACTGTTGATTTCCCGGAATTAACACAAATATTGCCCGCAGCAGGCTCAAATTCATGCAGTCTTCCATACCTTGTAAAACACTTATACAGCCTATCTTTACATGTTCAAAACTGCCTCAATTTGTGAACATGGGCCACTTTTTTAGCTTTCTATTTCAGTAATGGGGGCCATATTTATTTTGGTGGCTGGGCATATTTTCTGTCCCAGTCCGACTCTGCATGACAGCAACATAGCCGCACTTTGCTTGTGCAGTTACTGACCCTGTGCAGCGATTCAGGATATTCAGATCTATATGGTACAGTAGATTCGAAATCACTTTACGGTTTAAGAAAAAAATAAAGTAACCGGTGCTGAAAGTCTGTAAACTGCTTCATTGCTTAAAAAGAGGGACGAGGTTCTACCACACAAGTCAGTTAATACTAAATAAATAAATCCCAGATTTGTAAAGCGCAACTTATCACCGCTAAGGGTATCCAGGCGCTGGGGGCCGTCAGGGAGATTAAGTGAGCTATTGCCCAGAGTCACATGATGCTGAGCTGCAGCCGGCACCGGGGATCGAACTGTGAGCACCGTGCTCCGTAGTCAGCCGCTCTGCCACACCTATCCACATGCTGTGTTTTGCTTTGCTTATTGGCAGACATGCAGGTGACCCTAAGCACTTTAGCTCCTTGCGTACTAGGCTTCATATTGGAGTGGTTTCGTAAGACAGAAGTGCCTCTTGGTTTGTGAGGGATTGAGCCGTGGGAGAAGTAGGCCATCTGTCTGATGCGACTATCTAGCAAGCGTTTTCCTCAAGCTGCCTCTGAGAACCTAGAAAGAACTTGCCTCTGAGAACCTAGAAAGAACTTACCTCTGTTCAGATGATCCTGGCTGCGCACTGATAAAATGCTGATCCACTGGCTGGCACTTCGATTATTTTTCTTCGACACTTCACTTAAAACCTACAAGGTTACAGAACAGGAATTGTGTTATTTCATTATTGTGAAGGTTTTTTTTTTTTTAATTGATCAGGGTGTTTGGATGGCTCTAGCCACCTCACCCATTGCCAATAGGATGGTATTCAATACTTGAAAGGTAGACCACACATATGGTTGCAGCAGAGACAAAGGAAAAGTTGTGGGACACTGGAGACTGTTAAATGAGAAAGGAAAACCTTGGATAGCCAATCTGACCTCTACGATTTATAGTGTGTCGAGGCACTGAGAATGTCAGAAGAATGTTGAGAGGTATACCTACCAGACCATCAAAAGTTGTATAACTAATGCTTACCTCACTAATGGATGAACATCTGTATTGTATCTCATTTTGAAACTATAATCTGCAGTACTGTTTTCCAGTTCTGGAAATCACATCTGGATATTGGTCTCCCCACTTTTGGAAGCCACATCTGAAGTACTGTGCTTTTTTTTTTTTTTAAACTTAAAAAAACCGGGGTATGATTCCAGTTCAATAGACCTCATCAAGAATATTGTGTCCACTTCTACATGCTTCTCCTAGAGTATGGGGTTGTAGCCGGCCTCGTCACCACTGTTGTGCTGAGGTCATAGACAAGGTCACCAAATGGATAAAGACTCATAGGATACAGCTCCCAGGATTGTACAATGAGCGCATCAGAACAGATGTGGTCAGCATCATATGTTCTCCCTATTTCATGAATCCCCCTAGTACTGCAGTAGAGTGTAAGTAAGGATGTATAAGTTACTGCAGGAGACCATTTAGTGTCAGCGCGGTGTAAGCACTAGAGCCATACATTGTAAGTCTTCCCCAAGTCCAAACACATTGTACAGCAAATCATGTTTCCTTTCTGTACCAATTGTCGCCAAATTCTGTCTCCATGCATGCACACAAATAACCCTTGAAATAATGAACAGATTGTTGCAATTGCAAAACCAGCAATTTGACCAGAAGTCCAGTTATTGCATTCGATTCACAAAATCCCTTGGGGTTTGCAATACGTTAGTAAATAGAAGAGCATTGCCTGGTTGAACATTTGGTACAAACCTGCTACAATTTTGCTGCCCTAACTTTTTTCTGATTTAACCTTGGTTTTTGTCGGATTTATGAGTCCCTGTATCTATATATTAGAGAAACGATGAGCAGCAGATGATGATCAGAAAAGAACTGTGGTTGCGCCCACAAGCCTCCGTGGAGGTTTATTCAAGATGCATTTTAATGAGTTGAGTGTGGTCGACTGTATACTGACCTCTGGTCATTGGCGTGTTCCAAATACACAAGTGTACATGCTTATACGTCATCTAAATTAATTTAAAGTTAATGGGAGAGTTTTATTTTGTGTGGTTCAATCATTCTAACTGAATGTGTGCATATCTCACTCGGTACTTTCAGGCATCAATTCTCACCACACACAACAAACCCCAATATGATGCGTGTGCAGGCGCACGCACACTATTGCATGGGAACAACCACCCCCAAAACACAAACATAAGTACACTGACACTTCAAGTTTATTTGTGTAATGTTTATATCTTTATTAATGTGTGTATAATGGTCTATTTGGCCCTATACTATTCAGCACACCTTGGACTAAATATTATTCTCTTTTCCATTGTCATGTTTGGACCACCTTTGACCACATGCTAAGTTGTTTAATACTGGGTGGCTGCATAGTGCATAAGTCGTTTTTAGGTCGAGCATTCAAGACCTTTTATATATATATTTTAGCATATACTTCTCTTGTGGGCTTAAAGCCAACCCCTGGTTTTCATATGTTTGCCTCAGTGTCCTTTAAAAATCCTTGCTTGCTGGCGGTCAGTCTTGCCGCTTTGTCCCTCTTTCCTTCCTCCCATGGATACAGGGACCAAGTAATTTATCTTTACGCTTTTGTTGTTTATCTGTTGTTTGGGGGACAATTTTTTTCTTGGTTTCCTACTCGTGTTACTGTTTGCCCGTGTTCAGCTTCAGCGCCATAGCTGCTTGTTTTAATGCAGCATGCGTCTCTCCCACCCCGCTGCATGCCCACCTACCCCTGCATCACTGTTTTTTTTTATTAACATTTTCTTAGCAATGCTGTTCTGCCAGGTTTCTGTGGAGTTCAAAAACTGAAAAATTGTTCTGTTCCTAAACAAACCAGAAAAAATGGTAATGCAGGTCACAGTAGTTTTCTACATCCAAATAGATGGGAATCCATTTATTTGGAATGTAATGCCCTCACACACCCCATAGGGTGTCATGCTTCATCATCGGGCTGCTCCTCGTCTGGCCGGCGCTGCAATGCCTGACGGGCTCCCAATGCGGGGCACTTTTGGCGGGAGATCTTTTTCCAAGTAGCCGTTTGGTGCCGTGGGGGTGAGGGGTCTAGTGAGTGTAGATGTAAAAATGTGATATAAAGTGTGGATTAAAACAGGATTGGGAGTACCAACAAGAACTACTTTAATTGTGGGGTGTCCTACCCTGATTAAAAATAAATGAAAGGCGCAATGCTAAGGTAATGTCTTAGATACGGTGCTCTTCCATGTAATCGGTCAAAATGTTTCTTCGCCTTTTTCTATAGTTTTATAAGCGATTCTTCAGGACCTATGAAAATAAAAGACTATCTTTTGAAAAAAGGCAAAAAATCTAAACATTGTGAATATCTACATTTCAACACCATGTATTATTGATATTGTGCAAAATACATCTGATAATGGGTCAATATGACAACTGATTTTTTGAACTTTGTGTGCCTGATCATAGTATAAATTTGAATATAGAGGTACATATGTTTTTTCTTTTAATGTATATAGTTAGTAAAAATCATGTGTAACAACAAAAACAATAATAAATAAAAAATATTTTTGATACCAGTAAACAGATTTTGCATATTTATGGTTTGACATGTAATAACAAGGTCCACGACTATATATATTCCTAAACTGTGATTTTCACATTCGAGTTACTTTCCCTTAGTTAGGAATTTGCGTCAGGGGTACCCTTATTTTTACATCCATTGGCTGAAGAAGGAATGCCAGTTAGAGAAATTGAAAACACAGTGTATTTAACCATTAACAACAAATGAATATTCGAGCGGTTTCTTACTGTATATTCGCAGTAAACTTTTTCCGTTTGCGCTCCAAATCTTACATTTGTTAGGTGCACATTGTTGCTGCCATTTATTTTCTGTGCACGTTAATATATTCAGGTACAGAGCCGTGTGTCCGTGCACGCAGGCGTTCGCATCCTAAGAGTCCACAGTGACACTTAGGGGGCTCACATCGCGCATCCTATCAGCCACTGAGCTTAAAAAATGTTTTTAATTGGGCCAAGCTATCAGCCAATCAGAGACAACATGCACATTATTACCAACTGCTCAAAGCTCTGTTTATTAAAATGTCGACGTTCACAACAACGAAATGAACGTTATGAAACAGCGTGTACCACTTTCACGCAGGTCACAGTATTTTCTGATATTTGGACCCCGGGTCTGCTTTTTATTCTCCAGTCTTTTAAATGGGCGGAGATTTTAAAGCACCAAGGAAAGCCCTCGTTTAAATTGTTCTTGGAAACAGATATAGCATCCCGACAGCACCGAAGTCAACTTATCCCTGCGGTGCCAGACTGTAAGCGGTTCTTGAATTCTGCAGAATTTAGCATTTTTGGATGTCTGTCCTAAGCAAAGTAATGTAGAAATACTTTTTTGTAAACTGTTAGATTTTGATGAAGGTGGAACATACTGTTAACAATTCGTTTCACAATCCGGTTCAGTTAGAAGCCAAAACACTGCATTAATGACATTGGTATTTAAATATTCATATAACCTTTATTTAAAAAAAAAAGTTTTATTTTATGAAAGAGGAGCAAACTGTTCACGATTCTTTTTTCGGTTGTTTTGACCGTTGGCAACCAAAACACTGCATTAATGGAATTGGTATTTAACTATTCATCATATAACGTTTATTAAAAATGAAAATAAGTTTTTTATATATATATATGTGAACAAGGCCATTGTACTGGCCGAAACGCGTCATGGCAGGCAGCAGTGAGAAATAAAATAATACCTTCATTGCCACCACAAGAGGAGTTCGCCTGTTCCTTCTCGCCATCCTGGAGGTTTAGGAACGCTTGATATCTACGATATATATATATATATAACATAAAAGTTTAATGTCATCCACTATTGCCACCAAGGTGTTCTAGTGACATCATAATCCCAAGAGGCCAGAGGCAGAGTGTTTTGTAAATGTCAACAGAACTCATATACCTATTATGTGTTTTTATATTACATGCTTTTTGGGGTAGTTATCTTGAAAACCCTGTTTTCTTCAAATTGCAGCTACCACTTAGGCACTGATTGCTACAAGAATATTTAGGCTTACCATTCATGAGTAAATTGTTGCTAAAACAATGGACAAATGCTGAAAGCCAGATGATTTATGCAATTCTGTAGCTGCAGCATTTACCATGTAGTTTTCAATTTGCTGCATTTGTCACATAAGTTGCAGAGTTCAGAAACAATATTGCTTCTAACTAACATGGGAAATAATACTACTACTAGAGAATGTACCACATCATTTGCACTTATTTCCACATACTTAATAAAACCATGTCATATTATTTGGTTCTCTATGTTGCCTACTCCTAGTAACCCAGTCAATGTTAAAGCTTTGTGGAGTGATTTGGGGTCTGTAATTATGATGATGAAATCCGTATTTCACAGGGAACCATGAAGATTTTCTCATATTTTACAGTTCACTGTGAAATATGGATACAACTGCAGTTGTGTAATAAAATCACCAAAACAATTACACACACACACACCACACCACACCACACCACAATGGCTAAAGTGACATTATAGCTAGGTGTTGGAATTAGAAACGAGCTGATGTGAAAAACCCTAAAATAACACTGAAATACGTTAGTTATCATTTAGTGAACTAACTATAAATTGCATCTCAATCATACGCTGCTTATGACCTCACATATATCATTGATGACATCACTGATTAAATTTAAATAACATTGCTTAAACTTTTAACTGCGAGCATCGGCTGACGCCTGCGCTCCCTCCCCAGTGCGTCTGTTGGACATTGGCTGACGTGGGAGAGGGCTGTAAAGAACCCTTCGGTGGTTGCACCAGAGTGTTTCCTTTTTTAGGTCGAGCCTAGCAGCGCGCATGCGCTGCTCTGCGAGGCTTCTTGTTTCTACTCCGTGTGGGTCTGACTCCTCCCACACATTGGATTGGCTTTTGCGTGTGTCTTTCAATAATGAAAGCACGCAAATGGCTAAAGGCGGGTGCATCTCCCACCGCTTTTGTAATGTTCACTCCCACGGCATTTTGCCTGCCGGTGAGAGCAGCGGCGCGCAGAGCGGCAGCTGCATTCCTCGTGGGTCAGGTTACTATCTACACACAACGCGCCGTGCTTTCGCTTGCAATCTGGGGGCCGCCCGCTTTTGCATATTTTTGTTGTTGAGAGGATTAACTATTTAATCCCTTGTATACATGCTCTTGAAGTCCTGGAATTATTATTATTTTGTTGAAGAACGGAGCGCGGCGCTTATTAGTTGCCGGCTCGCACGTCTTTTTCAGTTTCCTTGGAAAGGCCCTATCATCCGTCCTCCACCGTTTCCTACACTGGCTTCTGCGTGCTACCGTCCTGCTTCTGAGTGTGCACCGGGCTCCCTCAGAGACCAAAGCCCCCTCTTGCTGCTGCAGCCTGTCCTCCAAGACTCACATTATTAATTAGCCCCTTGGGTGACGCGCCCTCTCCTGCTTGCCAGGGTCTCTCAGATGTTTCGCGAGGTGGCGAGAGTGCTGCTGTAACCGAGTACCTGCGCTTCTTTAACCTTTAAAACATAAATGCCAACATATGCAAACACAAAAGAGGGGGTGGATCACACTGAGCGTTTGTCTAACATGAAGCGTGAACTGAATTTGCCTGCTTTCCTGTGACAGATGCCTTCCATGCCGACGGTACACTCTCCCCCACAGAAAACCAAGACTCTCCGTCCGCACAAGACAAGGACAAGTCTGACATTGCCATCAGCTGACGCAATTTTGCCAAGGACGCTCTGTGCTTACATTTTACTGGGACCATATCGTCACTGAGACCTGACCCGCCCCTCCAACCCTTTGCCATCACAGCAAGCAACCATGCCTCATCTTTGCTCCAAACATGGCTCCGAGGCTCCATGGCTTTCGCATCAGTTTCCCCGGAGATCACGGTGCCACAGGACACCTTCATATGCTTCACGCACTGGGGGATGTGATGCATACCTGACCTTCGCAGCTTGCTCACTCTCTTATGACCCGTACAAGCTTTTACTGGCTTGTTCTTTTTGTGTAAACACTCAGAGAGTTCAGGTGTTTTTGGGACATCCCCTTCATGTACTTCTTCCCCCTTCTCGTGCTGTATTCTGTCCTCACAGCTTCTTCCTGAACCCCCATCTATGTTGCGCGTAACAGTGTGCTTTTGCATGTTGTAACCGCACCTCACTCTTTACCCTTGTAGCCTCCGTGCACCCAGCCCTTCACCATGTTGCTTCAGTGCCCCCCCCTACCTCCTGCCCTCCCCTTGTTGCTTTTGTGTGTACCTCGCCCTCCCCTTGTTGATTCTGTGTGCCCCGCCCTCCCCATCTTGCTTTTACGTCTCTGCCCTCCTCCTGTTGCTTTGGTGTCCCTCTGCCTTTCCCCGTGTTGCTGCTGTGTTCCCCTGCCCTCCCCGTGTTGCTTCACCCCTTGCTCTCCCTGTTGTTTCTATTTCCCTGATTGCTTTAAAAAGTATTAAAAAAACGCTTTTGCACGTTTTATTTTTGATTACCGATCTTACTTGGATCAGTATCTAAAAACAAAGTGTCCATGTCATTTTGTCGACGAACATGCATGGTGCCTACACAATGAGTCTGGCAGCCACGCAAAGTTTTTTTACATTTTTACTTTAGCTATGCTGCACAGCATTGTGGACGCTGTGCAGCGTGGCTACAAACCATTGGCGAGACCTATTGGCTTTGCCAATGCTTGTTCTTCTTTCGCGACGGTTGATTAGTTTGAGCCGCGTCCACAGTGGCAGAAAACTGACACATCAGAGACGACAATGGGGCCAGCGTGTGCTGGGGTTGCAGGCAGAGAGGCACGGGGCTTTGTTTAGACACTTTCTGTGAAGTGCTCCGAAAGGTGGCATCTTCATGCAGGGTGGGCAGTGCCAGGCAGCATTATTCAGTATAAAGGCACCAAATCCCAAACTGCCCCTCCTCCAGCCGCAATTCACACCATCGGGGCCTTTCGGGTTATAATGTTGGGACGGATAGCCGAATTGGTTGCCATCTTAAAAGGGCTATTCACTTACTTCTCGGCAACCAGGTACACACTGACTACCAATAGAACAGAAGTTTAGAAACTATATACACACATACATACACGGAGATAGAATCTGACACTCCACAGTTGCAATAAAATGGAGCCGATGCTTCAATTACTTGGGGAGATTAATGTCCGAGAACTGCATGGTATATAAGGGCATTAAATGCAGTGGTGGCTGGTGACATTTGTAAGTGGTGAGGCGTAAAAATATTGGCATACTGCACCGCAGCGAGCGTAGCTCGCGAGCCCGAACAACCTAAGGAGGGTTCGGGGGGGTTCTCCCCCCGAGAAAATTTTGGAAAAAGAGTGGCCAAATGGTGCATTTTCAAGCAAATTTGAGAATGCAGGAAGGTTAATAAAGCAATTGTGAAAGTGCAGTTATTACATTAATAAAGAGATGTCATATAACATAGGTAGCTGCTTATTCAAGCTTTCTTTCACCCCATAGTCCAGCAGGGTTTTGATACAAGACAGATAAGAGAAAAAGCAGTGTGGTCCTCGACCAGGAAGACACTCATATTTCTTTGGTAAGAAGTCAAAGGATTGGTCAAATTGAAAACCTGAAATGCAATGTGCAATCAAACAATTTGCAAGTACATCTCATCTATGTTCAATAAGCCATGTTTTACCCATGATTGGAATTGTGAATCACCAAATAAACTGAGCCACTGCAATCAAAAGCAGAGGGCCTCCTCAAAAGTATGCCCTTAAGAGAGTTCTCTCATCTCATGTCCTCTCTATATTTTCTCTGGAAGTTGAAAACTCATCACAGTCTACTGCACAAACCTGAACCCTTCTGCATATTCCAACTCCCTTATATTTTCCAGGTGAAAGTTTTCTCTATGTTTTGATAGATAAAAAAGCAACTGCATTGTTTGCTTTAGAAGTCATCACTGGTTTGAGTGGCTAGTAAGTGAAAAACACAGAGGACTTAAGGGTTCTACTTACTCCCCACTTCCTCACTGGCGGATTCCCTGTGTGCAGTGAGAATGTGCTTTCCTGTATGATGTCATTACTATGCACCTCTTCTAGTCTCCAAGTTGGGGGTGGGATGGTTCCTCACGCAGCCCTGTTCTTTCTGGGAAGTTAAAACCATACCAATTTCTCCGGTTAAATGTGGTGCCCACTGTTTGGGAAAGGCGGAGGCGAGGGACACTGCTATCGCTGGATAAGTGAGTGCCTGATTTATTTCCATGCCATTTCATCTTTAAAGTTATTCTGACAGTGGCTGTGCTTGGGGCATGTGAGCCTAGGGACCATTGGAAGGATTCGGTCTAGGATTTGTGGCCGTGGCTAAGAGCTTTTGTGGCTGGAAAGGGTAAATGTCAGTCAGCTGTTGTGTAGAATCGTTGCTACAGTCCTGGCGCTCACAGCAGCGGTCTTAGTTTCGTGGCTCCGATTCTGGGCCGCCTTCTCCCCGGGTGCAGGAGAGGGGTTGGAAAAGGGCAACGAACCTAACCCGCCGGTGAGGCAGCGATGAAGAGCTGTGTCCCCACATGCCCAGTTTCGGGTGTCCTGACGACAATTTACTGCAGAGCTTTGGCTTGGAGGGCTGAGGGCAGCGTTAATGCGAATGCCTGCCCTGGTCCCGTGAAACCTCTTAGAGTCTGAGGCTGAGGAGCAGATCCAGCGGACCAGGAAGACAAGGACAATGTGCAGGACACAAGTCCTAAGGAAAGTAGTGAGGGGCTGATTATCATATGGAAATCGCAATAACGTCGCAGAAAGTGACATTACACGAAGTGATACAAGTAGGTATAATAATTGTCTCTTAAAAGGTCAAGGGCCTATTTACAAAAACGACGACGTATCAATAACAAAAGTTAAAACAACATTTTTTGGTTTTATTTTGTATACATCAAGAGCGTATGTTTTTACACATATCCGATTGTAACTAAGCTCAGAAATCGCTGAAAGCAACAATATGTTTAAACAGACAAGTGGACCTTGGAGAGTACATGTTTGAACTACTTTAAGTGGGTAAACTAAATGTGCTAGGTGTATCTTTTAAACATTAAAATTGCTGTTGATGAGTGTTTGTTTACTGCTGGCATCCTTTATCCAGCTCCAAAGCACATTAAAGTTTGTAAAGCAATAGAGCAGTTAATTTTGTCAAGTTTTCAGAGAATACATTCGAAGATGATCTCTCCTTGGCCATTGCCACAAATGAACTTGAAGCTGCAATCAGGATGGAGGCTTACAAAGACCTTGAGGCCAGGTTACATGCATCAAAGTGTTTGCAAAGGCAAGCAGCAGCAATGCTGGGGTACAAGGTGACACCTCTGAGCACTGGGCTAAGGACTACTGAGTACTCTTTCTAAAAACAGTTGGGGAACTCTGTACACCCGCTTCCAAATCTGACTTGTGCCATGATAGTGTACCTGTGAGCACATGCAACCATGAATCTACCTGGTGAACTCACTTCCCTGCAGCAAGAAAAGACCTAGTTAATCTCTGGGTCCATCACAATCATAACAAAAGTTCACAATTCTGCCTTCTTGGCATTGACCTCGAGTCTGTGGCCCTAGTCTCATGTGCTGGGGCTGGGTTTGATGGCATTCAAACACTCAACCCAAACCAACTTGGAACTACCCAACTTGGAACCAGGGTCCAGCAGCAGGTAGTCAAGTACCAGATCAGGTTTCTGAACGTATTTGTCACCCTAGAGAAACTGAAGTTTCCCTTAACCCTGGAGGCCACATTTTTCCAAAGGTCACCAAAATACCTTGGGCTGTGGCCATTTGAAGTTACCTCGGTATTCCTAACCCAATACACAAAATTCCCCATAATCCCAACAGAGTCAAAAAATCTGGTTATGATTAGCCAGTTCTAAAATGCATGCAGAGCCACGGAATTATGTGATTCTATAGCCTTGAATGCAGCGCTTTCAACATAATTATAGATTTGCCTCATTTGCCACATAATCCATCATCTGCTGCATAATATACAGATTTACCAAAATAAATAATTGTTCTAGCTCAAACAGATCAAAAGTTACCAAAAATGTGGGGCGCGAGTTGCCACCAGAGGAAGGCCCTACCTGAGAAGTTTGACTGATCACATTTCAATTGCTTATTGCTGCATGTGAGTGTTAAACTGTTACTAATATTTCGGAACCTTTACCCATATAGTGTTAGCATGTAGCAAAAAGACAATAATGCAAGAATACTGTCACAAGATGCGCTGCATTACGCCAGATAATTTGCCTTTTCTTGCCACCTAATTTAGTTAACTCTGAGCATAATTTGACCCCGCCACTAAATGCCAGGTGCCCGTGATACAGGATGATGAAAAAATTATCACATTGTTCCAGTAACCCAGAGCACTAAAAACAAACCTTAACAGAACTGGCCACTTACTACCTATTGGTTTATTTATCCACTTGGTACTCCCAATCCGGACCTGCAAGCCCTGTAGGCCCCCAGCACCAGCGAACAGTTACTAAATATGCAAACATTGTCTGTGACTGAAAACCCCAAACTGCAGTAGATCTATTGTGCCCATGTTAAATGTGTGCTTGGTAAACATAAGGTTTCTTCTGGGCGAACAACACAACAGAACGTTTTCATATATTTGAGTGTAAATGATCAAATGGAAGCAACAAAAAAAGACTACAACTCCCAGAATGCTCTGGTGCGTTAAATGAAAGATTCTAAAAGTGTTTCCACTCTGTGGCCTGAAATAGCAACTGTAGTAAATGAAAACAATTGAAGACAAAGAAGCGATTTAACTAACCACCCCCTCCCGTCCACCCATTCTAACACCTCCTGTTCGGTCCTCTGAGGAGGGGAAGGGAGACTCGGGGCTGGTGGGGATGGGGGTGATGGCGCCCCAGTTTCAACGTTGTTTTATTCTGTGTGGCTACAATTTGTGCTGAACGGGGCCAGTAAAAATGTGTGCACTGCAGGACGAGGGCTCTTTCTTCCCTTCGGGGGATGCTCGGCACAGGGCCGGCTGCGCTTAGCATATCAATGCGCAGGGTCGGGGTCTGCGCTGGGGTCATTCTAGCAGCCACCTATTGAGCCAGCCCTGGTATTTAATTTAAGCTGTAGATGTGGGCCAGGGGCTTAAAGGGGAGGCCTTTTCATCCCGTTACCGGAGCGGACCAGTCACTCGAGGTGAGTATGCGCAGCTCTGGGTCCTCCGGGTCTGTATCCCTCTGTGTCCATCTCTTAACTAACAGCGGTCACCGGCATCGGGTGTGTCTACGGGTCTCGGGCGCACAGGGTATGTTTTCCGGTCATACTGAGTGTGTATCATCCTTACATATCCAACAGGCACACTGAGTATGTCACCCCCACCCCACCAGCGCCACGGGCATGTTGCCCATCACACTGGCTGTGTACTAATTGGTCACACTTGGAAAGTATGCCATAGCCACATTGGGTGTGTTTTCACCAGACACTGTAGGTACACACCGGTCAGCAGTGAATATGGTAAGTAGGACCAGACAACATTAAAATTATAGGGAATTTTGTGTTACACTTGTTGCGGGAAATTTCCATAATTATGCCACATCGCGTAATTACGCTGCCATTCATCACCGGGGCGAGAGGTGAGAAAAGGCCGTTTTATTACAACCTGATAGGTGCTCCCCTTTAAAACCCCATGCTTGGCAGAACCGAAGGTTCATCGCCGCAGGCCCCCGGCCGCAGAGCCCTCTCTTGCGCTCGCGGAGCCAGATCTCCTACATCATACTAGAGAGTCCGTGATCGTACACCATCCCACAGAGGCACAGGTGCTCTTGCATCATCCCACAGGGCCACTACTCGCGCAATATCCTCCGATTTAGCGATCCTACATCACCATTCATACGCCATCACTCTCACACCGTCCTGAGAACCTAACGCCCAACAACCTAAGAGTATTTATTTCATCCACAGCATCGGACGTGTTGCAACCGTGGGTCTTTCGCCACCCCCAGGCTTTGACACATTCCAAGAACGTGCACTCTTACAGCATGAGATCCAGCCCTCTCACGCCACACTCTGAGTCAGCCCCCTACACCATTCCGTAGATACTGCACTTCTGTTATACCATCCACGGTGCTTTTCACAACAATCAATGTCAAGGCTTTTATTTCATATTCACTGGCTGGCTTGCCACCCCACCCCACAAAATTAGCACTCTTATGATTTATCTCATCTCCAAGGCAGAGCATGTGCACCAGCCCTTAAGCAAATGCTCTTTCACCATCCTCAAAGCCAAAACTCTTAAAGCATTTATGCAGCCAGAGCTCCTACACCACCACAAGAGCCAGCGATCCCAGACCGTCCCAAAGCCTGCGCTCTCACACCATCACAAGAGCCAGCGATCCCAGACCGTCCCAAAGCCTGCGCTCTCACACCATCACAAAAGCCAGCATTCCCAGACCGTCCCAAAGCCTGCGCTCTCACACCATCACAAGAGCCGGCATTCTCACCCCGTCCCAAAGCCTGCGCTCTCACACCATCCCAAAGCCTGCGCTCTCACACCATCACAAGAGCCAGCATTCTCACCCCGTCCCAAAGCCTGCGCTCTCACACCATCCCAAAGCCTGCGCTCTCACACCATCACAAGAGCCAGCATTCTCACCCCGTCCCAAAGCCTGCGCTCTCACACCATCACAAGAGCCAGCGATCCCAGACCGTCCCAAAGCCTGCGCTCTCACACCATCACAAAAGCCAGCATTTCCAGACCGTCCCAAAGCCTGCGCTCTCACACCATCACAAGAGCCGGCATTCTCACCCCGTCCCAAAGCCTGCGCTCTCACACCATCCCAAAGCCTGCGCTCTCACACCATCACAAGAGCCAGCATTCTCACCCCGTCCCAAAGCCTGCGCTCTCACACCATCCCAAAGCCTGCGCTCTCACACCATCACAAGAGCCAGCATTCTCACCCCGTCCCAAAGCCTGCGCTCTCACACTATCACAAGAGCCAGCATTGTCACACCGTCCCCAAGCCTGCACACCATCACAAGAGCCTGCGTTCCCAGACCTTCCCAAAGCCTGCACTCTCACACCATCACAAGAGCCATCATACGCAGAACAACCTAAAGCCTACGCTCTCACACCATCACAAGAGCCAGCATTTTCACACCGTCCCCAAGCCTGCACACCATCAAAAGAGCCATAATTCCCAGACCGTCTCAAAGCCTGCGCTCTCAAACCATCACAAGAGCCAGCATTCCCAGACCGTCCCAAAGCCTGCGCTCTCTCACCATCACAAGTGCCAGCATTCTCACCCCTTCCGAAAGCCTGCGCTCTCACACCATCACAAGAACAAGCATTCCCACACCCGGTTACAGCTCTCGCAACAAATGCAGTGCCACTGCTAGTAGTATGTCGACTACGTGGCCACAGTTTTTACACCACTGCTACCCCCCTCACTCTTCCACACCATCCTCGAAGCCACAGCTTCTAAACCGCCCTCACAGACAGCACTCTATCATACTTTTCTCCCCTCCATCTCTCTGAAATCCTCTATCTACATATCTCTTTCCTCTTCAGAACCATTTTCATTCTCTCCTGCACGTAAGTCCTTTTATCGCCCCCACTTCCCCATCCCTCCCACACATGTAACCCTCCCCCTCACCTGTAAGGATGCATTTTCTTTTCTTATGGTGCTGTCAATATTTCCACAGTGGAGCACCACTTCACACCTTTAACATAGAAACACAAATGCGGTTGGTACAAATGAGAGCGCCGCTGGATATGCCTGTAGTCTGCACACTTTTATGATGTGCTCGGAGCGTCTGCAAGAAATTCCCACTGCCTTCACCCACAACCTGAATTCGACAGGACACCTAGGCGGTAACTCAGTTCAATGTATGCACTGTCGTAGGCAAGAGTCCCGTGCCGTCGAAATGTTCAAGGGCCCGGCAGGAGTATTCTTTGCACTTGGTTGCGACCCACGGAGATAGATTTGGTTCCGGAAGAGGAGAGGAGAAAGCGGGGGAGTTTACAATAAAAAAATAAAAAACACAACTTACCTGGTCTGCGCCGCCTCTGTTCCTGGGCCGGGGTCCTGCGTTGGGGGCTGCTTGGCGCCTTCTGTTCTGCTCTGTCCCGCGCCTTCTGAACAACAGCCCTGGCGTCTCAGGCACCCAATCCTGGCTCTGCATTAGCAGCGCCAGGATTGGCTAGGGCACGGAGACGCCACGCCCATTAGAGACCGGGGTTGCTGCATGAAGCAACCCTCGGCCTCTCGGGTCCCGACTCCTCCCTCGCTCTCCTGGTCCTGCTTAGGAGGTGGCTGTAGTGGCGCGCAGCGCATGTTCGGGCTGGTCATAAAAATGACCAGCCCAAAATCGAGCATGCGCACAATTGCAGCTGCGCTTTAGTAAGCGCTGCTGTCAGTCACCCTCCTTGCTGCCGCAGCCAGCCCCGCCCCCACCCCCCTTCAGCGCCGATTGAATGCCTGCTTGAGCGTCGCGACTCGCGAGTACTTTAAAGTTTGCTATTTTGCTTGCGTGCGGTGCGACTTGGGGCCATGTGGCCAGGTGGGGCAACGCCCCAGCGCCCCAATGGACGCACCGCCCCTGATTAAATGGCATATTGGTTCAGCTATTGGTTAGGCATAACAATTATTAGAGGGCCCTGCGGGCCGGACTGCAGGCTGTTAGTCAGCGCGTACTCCCAAGGAGCTGAGAGTGAGTCAGTCTATCGCAGCTTCTGAGCAGTAATTATTCGTTACTAAACACAGTAATTTGTGTGTTTGCTCGAAGGCATAGGATTAAACTCACTGTTTAGTCGTGCAGATTATACTTAAAATAAAAAAATTAAAAAGCTCAAGCCACTCCGTTTGGTGTGCCCATTCCTAAAGAAGAAAGAATCACTTTAAATAATCCCGGGGAATGATTTACAGGCAACACTTAAGACGCGTGGCTATAGCAACAAGTCTCCGCCTGGGATGCTGTTCATTGTCAGATCTGGGGATGAATCATACAATGTCTCGGTTGCATTACAGGTGATTGACTGCATGAGGGTCACGTGGATGAGCTCTGCAGTGGTCGGTTTTTGGAAACAGGAGAAGACTGGAGAGATTGGTATTAGTTTTAACAAACTGTTATGTGTACTGCATGATATTTCAGTGATTTAGCGCTCACTACGTGGATGAGGTGTCTAGGGTGGCCACCTTTCCAAGAGAAAATGCCCGTTCTTTGCTTTTGCGTTAGTAGTCTGCAAAGACCTGGGCGCGATGCACAGCGTGACGGTCAAGGAAAGCTTATGTATTGATTTGTAACATGACTTATCTGTCTTTGTTTACTTTAGATGTAAGTCAGGGATAGTCAATGCAGATATAGAACACATTTCGAAGTGTGTTCTGCGATTTGAAATAGTCTAAATATAAAACAAGAAAAAGAAAATACGCACACAGACTAGTGAATGAAAAGATTGAGGCCATTATGTATTCTGTGCAAGCTGGTGTTATTTATATAGTGAATGTCACCAGACGTAAGTACTTTTACATATGCACCAATAAAAAATTCATGAGCTGTGTGCTTCACGCTTGGATCCGTAGTTTAAAGCCAGACCGGTTGGCATTGCCAATGCTTGTATTGTGGGAAAGGAAGCACTAACCAAAACGTTCTTATAGCCGCGCCTACTCTGTCCAGCGAGTGGGTTAATGCAGTGCTTTGATTACAAGTTTATATTAGCTAAGTAAAACACAATAAACAAAGAATTCCATTAGCAAAAGCAATTACTTGGTCCAAGGGCAAACCAAGCACAAAGGGCTCATTAAACATGAAACTCCGAAACTGGTCCTAGGATGCTTGTTTCCGGTGCAGGGAGGACCTGGCTTGGCAGTTCGGGCTGGACTGTTCCCATGAGGCACAGGGTCAAGGCTGATTTGCATATGGCCAGGTCCAAACTGGGGTGGCAGGGTGAGCAAAAGAATGATGGATTTAACCCATATCCTTGTGACTGGGGGTGAATGTTTGCATTGTCCAGCATTCCATCCATCAATTGTTTCTTTTGCATATGTCGCCCTAAGTGGGAAGGGTATGCCCAGACGTGGGTCCCGTGCTCACTACACCACTGGATTCAAGCTAGCCTGGCTGATGAAGGGTGATGCCCTGAAACCGGTCCCAGGATGCTTGTTTTCGGGCTGGACTGTTCCCATGAAGCACAGGGTCAAGGCTGATTTGCATATGGCCAGGTCCAAACTGGGGTGGCAGGGTGAGCAAAAGAATGATGGATTTAACCCAGATCTCTTGACTGGGGTGGATGTTTTGATTTGTTTTGCATTCAGTCCATCAACTGTGTGTCTTTTGCTCATTAAACGTTGGCCATGGAGGGACGGACACACCTGATTGTAGCTCACCAGAAGTACCATTATGCAACACCATGAACATCATGCAACACCATGAACATCATGCAACACCATGAAAGTGTAACGTTATACAAATAACATAAGGAAAAATGTTAAAATGGCAAGTAAAAAAAGATTAAAAATGCTGTAACAAGTGTTATGCTAAAATAAAAGGGGATAGAGAGCTCTCGTCTAGTCCTTGACATTTAATGCAGCTTAAATGTTTTCCACAAGAGCCTGTGCAATATTTCTGGTCTTTACTGCTGTTGTAAAGAATTTCCCTACCGAGGTACGCCTTTAGCGCTAAGACACTTTGGTATTTGTGCCCTTTATAAACGTTTTTCTTACCAAAGGTGTTATTCTTCCAATTATTCAACCCTGTAGTCTCCCTCTCTCTTAAACATTAAAGTCTTGAGCTTGGCCATGCTTCAGAAAGCAGGGTACCAGAGAAGGGGTGGGGAATGAGAGGTGGAGCTACAATGCATTGACCATGCTGGCAGCTAGAGACGCAGCAGCAGGGCACAAGTCCTAAAAAAAGAAGTGGGGGGACGCTCCAAGTTAGGTGGTGTCACAGGAAGTGACGTCACGAAAGGTAGTCCCCAGCACAGTGAGCTGATATGCAACTTTCACTGTTCCAGGTGACTTTTTGTACCATGATTGTTTGGCATTCTTGCGTGCGGCTGCATGCATATATACGTCTTTGTTCTCTTTATATTTAAATAAAGAATGATTGCCAAAAATTGCTTCAGACTTGGAAAATATTCTCACCAAATGAACAGTACGGAATCGAAACTCACTCAAATGTTTAGTCGAATTATTGGCAATATTCGAACAACTTTAAATAATGTTGCAGATTGAAGAGAGACTTGAATTGACAGATGTCGTTTTTAGAACGGGTACACTTTATAGTCTTTGTAATTTTTTATTTTGAAATGATGGCTTCAGCTTGAATTCCGTTTTTGGGGTTATGCTTTATTCCCACACTGCCAGTTCTTTCACAAAAATAGCCCCGCTGTTTGGCTTTCCACGTGATTCAGGCCACCATGACTACTCCAGAACTTACATAAAGGGCAAAGCAGAATTTTGATAGGTAGCGCATTCGCGCGCTACACAAGACTGACAGCCAGCCCTGTACTTGGGAGGTCGACGGGGCGGCCATGCGGGCAAGTAACGCCATCATCGAAAGTCCAGCTTTTCGGCAGGGTGGACGGTGTCCACCCGGTAAAATAAGTGGGGGGACGCCGTCCACCCGCGTGGTACCCCGACTCAAGCCCTGCGCAGCAGCGGTAACACTTAAAGATGGCCGCTCAATGCAACATGGCTCCAGGCATACAAGTGAATTTGGAGGCAAAACAACATCCAACATTGAAACAAAATTTCTACGCAAAATAAATAACTATCCTTTTCCCATATACAGATTACTTTAACACGTTTGCTAAATGTATTCTCTCTCTCGAAAATGTCACTAGGTATGCAATAGTCATGTGTTTGTTCTTGTGTTTGTTCTTGGGCTCGGATTTGAAAGGCACCCAGGTTGTACTTTGAGAACATTGTCACACTTATACTCACTTGTGCGTCCTGGTTAATCTGCACATAATCGATAACTCCAGAATTCTTTTCACGGGTCCCCTGAAATTAAAAGCAGAAAGGGGGCACATTGGTGTGAAGTAATTGAAAGCATGAGTAAAGTCAGAGGTATAGAACATACTACACCCAGAACCCTTCTAAACCTCCTCCTTCTCAAAGAGATCCCAGGAACCAAAGAAAGTAGACCACGTTGCGGCCTCGTCATGCGTTTGAAGCACAATGCAATAGAGAATCCAATCTCTTACCATAGTCATGCCTTGGAGTCTGACTACTCTGTCGAAACCTCTACCACTCTCATGCTGAGCTGAGACATCCACACTGTATTGATGCCTGTAGAGCCTCGGACCTAGACGTCTAACCATTATCAATGCCTTAACCTTGGTAGCCTGGCCAAAGCGTTAGCAGGAGAAGCAGAAGGGACTCGCACAAGCTCCATTTCTGTGACTGTCCTAACTCAGGCAAAAATGGACTATCTTCAATGGTATATGTTACAGCCAAGCTACAGTGTCTGTACTTCTGCAGATCTAACAAGTACACTTTTCAATATGTCCGCAGATTTTTGCGCTATTTCTACCTCTAGATTGTCCAGTGTAAATCCAGAAATGTCAGACCCATCTTAGAATTTCAGGATATTTGACCATATAAATTTACATGATTAATCCAAAGGGTTAGTCAATGGGTATCCTGAAAACTATCATGGATTTGATCTTCTTGAACTTACTGCGGACACCTCTGTCTTACCTAGATCTGTTCTGTCCTTTCCATCCATGCGGATTGCGCCAAAGTTGTGCACAGGGTTAACCTTTTAGTACATCATAATGCTTGCTACATCCATACCTTGTTCATATCTCTGCATTGCTCGGACTACACCTTTATCCTGCAGAGGGGGCCACAACCCCAATCTGATCACAAGTAAATTATCTTGCGTCTTCCTGAAGAACAAACTGGAAAGACTCTATACATGATCACAAACCTGATCGCCTGCCGACGCCGCGCCATCCACTTACTTTAAGTAAGGCGAGAAGAAGATCCTTGTAGTCACCACTCGTTTCCTGTCCTACGTCATTCTCCAAAGTTGATTTGAAATCTACAAACAAACATATTAGGGCTGTCAATGGTTTGGCTTTATTTAAATTTAGTAAAACATCAGTCAATAAAGGAACTACTCTTCGCTTGCAGTAACCAAACTACAGGCGATGTCCACGGGACCTTAAAATGTCCACTCCTAAATAGCTACTTCAACATGCGCACAAGCTGTTCTACGTTTCCCTCTTTGACCAATTCCTTCAAGACGGACACATGACTCTTTCAGTCTCCTATGTGGTCCCCAATGCCATTCCTCAATGCGTCCTTGTGTTATACTTGTGTGACTTTATAACCACCTAATGCTGTATTGTTCAACTATTACTCTTATGAATCCCTCTCATGTACCTCTTGTAAATGTCATCACATAACATGTAAACCGCTCTGATACCTTCGGGTCTCGCTGGCACTATATAAAACTCAAAAATAATAATAATAAATATGATTAAACTGCTTAAATAGAACAGCCTTAATATAGAAGTGAGCTTGGAGATCGTGGAATCCTGTGTGTGACTCCTCTCAACAACAGATCATCCAGGTTTGTAATAATTGGATAATTTGCCTGACTGGATAACTTAGTTCAAATGAGTCCTAACGTCAGAGTTCGATGTTCCACATCTGGACCAGATCTGGTATCTGCCTTCCATGTCAGAGCTATGATATGTTTGAAAACAATTATGTTATGAATGTGTCAGAACTGTGACATAACCTTGATATCTGAATCCTTGCTTTGTTTGTAAAAGAAAATAAGTACCGGGGCCCTTGTCAGGAGGCCACTGCAGCTGGCACCACCTGTTGTGATGGAAGCGCCGCCAATGACAATACCAACCCAATTACTAACCATCACACTGTTACAAGTGCAGCAATTCAGACTATTCCAGGCCATCAAATCTATAAGAATGGCTTGGATGGCAGGCATTTGTCATTGTTGATGTATATTGAATTAGTAAACAACCGTTGTTGTGCTCGTCTCTAAATTAGACACAGTGCCACCATGTGGCAGATGGTCATAAGTACCAGTGTTGATAATTAAGTGCCGGTGCTCAGCACTGGAAACCACCGGCTCAAATTAAGCACTGAAACTATTGTATGACTTCAGATTAGGTTATAACCTACATTATAACTTCCAGGTCAGATCTGATGTATCATATCTCTACTGACTAACTCCCCAGTCTGTTCAGTTGTAGTAATACAAAGTTGATAGGCTTTATAGATTCCTGGTCAGAACTACTGAATAACTTCCAGGGTCCATATTATAGAAGTGCACAGGGGGGCGCAACTGTTGTTTGCGCCTGCTTTGCACGCCCCGGGGCACTTTGGTATTACAGAAGGGGCCTCAGATGCTTGTGCGTCCTCTTCCATAATGCTGAAAGAGCTGGCGGACGCACAGCGCCAGCGCTTCCTCAAGAGGGCGTTCCCTCATTTGAATGGGGGCCCTGACCCATGCAAATGAGGGAATCCCTTTGCCTCTGCGCCCGTGCCGTATTACAGACGCGGGCGCAGAGCCAAAGAAGCTCTCAGGAGGCATACTGACAGTGCGCAGCCTAAAAGGTGGCGGACTGAAAGTGAGCCCCCTGATTGCAGCCCACTGGCAGAAGGGAAAGGAGGTTCCATGGACCCCTCAGGCATCCCCTTCAACAGTGTGGGTGCAGTCACTGACTGCATCCGCCTGCAAAAGGATCTCTAATCACCTTCAAAAGTGAGGGCAGGTACCGCCTGCACTGTGAAAACACAGAGCAGCATTAAAGCAGCCGCTCTGTTTGTCACATGAATGCGCTGCCTCCAGGGCAGCACGAGTTCGCGGCTGCCCTGGGGGCAGCACATTCACCATAATGCGGAACATTTTCCTCGATTGTGGGGAGGTGTGCCCTGCGCAATCCAGGAAAATGCGCTGCATCCATAATATGGCCCCAGGTTAGATCCGAGGTATGCCTTTGAAATGAAATGAAATGAAATGAAAGAGAGATTTATAAAGCGCGATACAATTACCCGAAGGTGTCAAGGCGCTAGCTCATCAGGTGAAAAAAAATGCTGTAGGGTCTTAGTTCAGAATCAGAGATTGAAGAGCCAAGTCTTTAACGCTTTCCTGAAGGCCAACAAGTGGGTTTCGTCTTTTAACCTCTGGGGAAGAGAATCCCAGAGAATCCCAGAGTCTGGTCGTACCGACCAGAAAGCTTCTCCCGCCCCAGGAGCATTTCCTGAACCTGGGGGTCACCATATCGTGAGCTGAGCGTAGATGGCGCGCAGGAGTGTATAGTTGAAAGTTCTGTTCGAAAAAGACAGGTTCTATGTCATGGGTTGCTTTAAATGCTATGCAGAGAGCCTTGAACTCAATACGTCTCTTCACTGGTAACCAGTGTAGCTCTTTTAGCGCCGCAGAGGCAGATTTGTGCTTGGGAATGTTCAGCAAAAAGCACGCTGCGGCATTTTGTACAATCTGTAATTTGGTTAGACATTTAGTCCGGAGGTTGATAAAAAGACCATTGCAAGAATCGGCTCTGGACAAAACGAGAGCCGAGATCACCAGCTTACGTAAATTAACAGGGATGAATGGAAGGATCTTTCTAAGTAATTTTAATGTATAGAAAGATACAGAGGTGACCTGGTTCACGTGGCCTTCAAAGGAGAGCTTGGAGTCAAAAGTGACTCCCAGGTTTTTTACCTTATTTGTAGGAATAGGTAGCGTGCCCAACTCCGAAGGCCACAAAGCAGGGGACCAGAAATTAGTGTTGCTGCCGAAGAGTAGGACTTCAGTTTTTTTTTTCTTTTCAAAACATAATTTTATTGTTGACAGCCAGCATAGCATGAGTGCCTCAGTGGGCATGCAATAGAAATTCACATGAAAGCAAATATATGAGTCAACATTTTCAGCAATAATAAGGGATTGATTCCACAAAAGATACATTGCAAAGTAGACTAAAAAAATACAAAAGAACAAAAGAAAAAAGAAAAAACAATCAACTGCGCCACATTGCTTCCCCTCAACAAATATATGAATCCTGAATAAAGAGAAAGATGCTGCCATCCACAATCAAATCGATTACAAGCACTCTTTATATGCCAAGTAACCAGGGTCATTATATAGGTTCATCAACATCGGGGGTGGGGGAGGAGGCTCCAGATATATTCCCCTATAATCAGCCCACCGCTTCCAAATCTTGTAGTGTTTATGGGGGCATCCCCTTGCCTCGAAAACCGGGAGCTCCAGTCCCATACAGAAATCCAAACCCCTCCTCCACACCCCAAGCGACGGTGAGGATTCATCCTTCCAGGCCCGGGCAATATCTCTCTTGGCCAGTGTTAGGCCCAGAAAGAGAAGATGGCGCTTGTATCGATTCCCACCTATATCCTCTGTAATGTGTAACATAGCCAGTCTCGGTGAGGGGGCAACAACCCATCCCAGAACTTCCGTTAGGCACGTGAACACCCCTTTCCCAAATTTCGATAGTACTGGGCAGGCCCACACAGTGTGTAAGAATGTACCCTCCATAGATTTGCAGCGCAAACAGTGCGGGGATGTGATGAGTCCAGCACGCCATAGCCTGTGTCTGGTGTAGTAAGCTCTGTGTAAATATTTGAAATGGATAAAGCGTAGGCGAGCCGCAATTGCTGCGCCGCGGAGGGATTCCAGAGCCTCTACCCAGTCATCCTCCTCCAAGGGTCCTAGATCTTGCTGCCATGCCTCCCTAGTTTTATGGAGTGTGGTGGGAGTGTTGTTAATAAGTGTTCGGTATATTTTAGTAATTTTATGATCCCCCAAGTCTCCCATGAACACCTTCGCCTCGATGGGGTTAAATTCAGGAATCTTGGTTAAGTGAGATATGTATGGGGTGAAGACATGACAGAACTGGAGGTAGCGGTAAAATTGCGTGCGGGGCATATCATACTCCGCTTGGAGATCCATAAAAGACGAGAGTACATCCGCGTACAACCGCCCCCACCATATCTATCCCAATGGCATCCCAGCCACGGAAGCCGGACAGGTGTGTCAGCTGTGGCAATTGTCCGTTATTCCACAATGGAGTCTCCTTAGTGAGTCTCCCTCACCAGCCCATCTGACGGAGTGCCACCCTCCAGGTCGTAAAAATCGTGACTGTGGCAGGTGGTAGCTCACGACGCATCGCTGCTGAGTAAAGAACTCGGAGAGCATTATCTCCCAGCAGCCAACGCTCCACCGCATATGCCGGGTCCCCACGATCGCCATACCACCAGTCATTGAGAACCAATAAGTGGGAGGCCATATAATATGCCTGGACATCTGGGGTGCCACACCACCGGAGTATGTATACTGGAAGCAGGTTCTCAGGGCCACCCGTGACGCACCACCCCCCCACAGGAAACGGGCAAGGATAGCATTCAGTTGGCGAAACCATGTAGGTTTTATCCGATAGGGATGATTGTCGCTGATAAAGGAGACGAGGCAAAGAAACCATTTTAAAAATAACAGATCTACCAAATAGAGATAGAGGTAAGTGAGACCACACGCGTGTCTGGTCTCCCACCTGTGTCCACAGGGGGGGTGAGGTTCTTGTCCCATGACATGGCTGGAGATGAAGTAAGATGCACACCCAGGTACTTTAAGCCATCAGGGGTCACGACTACCTCCCGCGACCAGGCACCCAGCCGAACGCCACCCCGCAGCGGCCACAAAAAGGATTTTCTCTGGTTCATGTAGAGGCCGGTGGTCTCGCCAAAGATCTGCATGATGCGGAGAAGGCGCGGTCCGGTCAAGATCAGTGAGAAAGAATAGTACGTCATCCGCATAGAGTGCAATGGGGTCGTAGATGCCCGGTGTCCACTCAAACCCACGCAATTGTGCGTCTACCCGTACCCAAGCCGCGAGCGGCTCCATGGCTAAGGCAAACCGATAAGGGGAGAGCGGGCAGCCCTGGCGCATCCCCCGCCCAACGGCAAAGCGTTTAGAGACCGAATCGGCCACGCGGACTGATGCGGTGATATCTGTATACAAAAGACGAATATGGCGAAGCAGCCGGGGGCCGATATTAAGGCGACCTAGCAAGGCAAAGAGATAAGTCCAACTGAGGGAGTCAAAGGCCTTGTTCATATCTGCCAGAAGGAGCGTGGCAGGAGTGTCCAGCTTATCAACCGCGGCAATAGCATTATGGGCTCGTCTAATATTATGACGTGTGGCGCGGTTCGGCATAAATCCTGCCTGATCTGGATGGATCAGCTCTGTGATATATGGGACTAGACGGTTGGCAATTATTTTGGCCAAAAGCTTGGCCTCCACATTGAGTAGGGAAATCGGGCGATAGGACGAGAAGTGCTCCGGCGGATGGCCCGGCTTCAAAAACACGACTATCTCGGCATGACGCCAATCTGGCGGAAGGCTACCATGCTCCCAGGAAGCCTCCAGGGCCGCTAAGTAGGGTTGTAGAAGTTGTGGGTGATATTTTTAAAAAAACTCACACGGGTAGCCATTCGGGCCCGGTGCCTTACCCACTCGCATATCTAATAGTGCAGGCAAAAGTTCATCCACCGACAGGGGAGCGTCTAGCTCCTCGCGGGCCGTGTCCGACAAAGCACGGGGAGGAAAGTCATCAATAAATTTCTGTATAAGAGCAGCAGGTAATACTTCCTGGGGGGTATAGAGGTCCGCAAAAAACGAGGCAAAGCTATCCGCAATAGCGAACGGGTCTGTAAGTGCGGTCCCATCGGGGCTACGTATACACGGAAGCATTTGGGGCCGTAACGTCTGCTGACAGAGACGGTGTAGCAGGGCACTTGATTTGTCCCCCCACTGGTAGATCCGGCTACGAGTGGCGAGCCAATAAAGACTGGCTTCATTGAGAAGCTCACTAGCGTATGTCTGCTGCATCGTCAATAGTTGTCTACGTGCAGCCTGTCCCGCTGCGTCTCTACTGACGCACTCTAAATCGAGGAGTTGGGCCTCAATTTTGAGCAGTTTATCGCGCCGCTGCCTGCGTAAGGCAGTACAGAAAGCAATATCCGCTCCCCGAAGAGTGGGTTTCATAGCCTCCCACAAGGTAATCGGTGACTTCACTGAGCCCTTATTTAGCAAGAGATAGTCCGCTAAAGAAGCATGCATATGCGCCCGATATTTCTCGTCCTTCAATAACCACGGCGACAAACGCCACAGAAATCGTGACTTTCTGGGGTCTAGGGAGAGGAGAATGGACACCGGGGAGTGGTCAGACAGCCCCCTGGGAAGGATTGCAGCCTCGACCAGTCTATGGGTGTGTAGCGCCGTGAGGAAAATATAATCTAAGCGTGAAAAAGAATCATGTGGCCTAGAGAAATAAGTGTATGCGCGTGTATCAGGATGGATAGTCCTCCATGTATCAATCCACCCAAAGCCTTGAGCCAGGGGGAACAGTTTGGAGTCCGGGGCCTCTAGAACTCTGGCCGTGGCGCGCCATCTATCCTGTGTCGGGGACATAACATCATTCCAGTCCCCCGCCCCCCCCCCCCCAACTATAGGCAATACCGATTGAAGGTCGGTCCAGAGTGTCGTCAGCCTTTCCACCAAGGACCACGAGAGAGGGGCATAAACACTGCCTAAAACAATGGGCTCACCATAAAGCGTCCCATGGAGCACAATGAATCGACCCTGTGGATCTAACCACGTGCGGCTGTGAACAAATGGGACACTGCGATGTATGAGTATTGCAACTCCCCGGGAGCCTCTAGAGAAACCAGCATGGTAGGTGTGTGCAAAGCCAAACCGTCCCAAACAAAGTGTCCGAGTGCCCGCTAAGTGGGTCTCCTGTAGGAAGAGAACACCCGCCCTGTGTCGCTTTGCCTGACGCAATACAGCGCCCCGTTTAATTTTATCCAACATACCATTAACGTTCCAACTGAGGATTCGGAGCTCTCTACCCCCGAGCCTGGCTAGATCCTGTGACATAGTCGGTGGTGACATACATTGAAGCATCTGATAATATGGACGACATTAGCAATCTCAAAGTACAAAGAAGGAAAGACTTGGTGGCAAGAACAAGAAACATCAACCAGAACAAATAACCCTTCCCCTCCCCCACCCACCCCACCCAATACCTCAAAAACAGTAGAAGTATCTGTCGCGGTGAGCATCACACCACTACCCCAACCTGGGCAAGGCACGGTCTCATACCAACGGTTCCCCATAATGCAATCCCCAAAGAAATGTTAAGTTCTCAGATGCTGAGAGAAGAAGGGAAGGGGAGAAGGCCACACGTGGGCCCATGTTTAATACCATCAGCATATTAGACAAACGAATCAGAGTACTCAAAGTCCAATTCTAGAATAGTAAGACCAAATGAAAAGAAAGAAAAGGAAAAAAATAAATGCGAAATAGGGAAATTGAGTTAGAGTTCACCAGCCTGTCTGGACTGCACCAGGACATGTCCCACAAACCTCAGTCTTCATCGTGCACCGGCGAGGAGGCATGTATATCCCCATCATCTCGGGAACTGGAGGCACCTTGAGACTTCGAACGACGCCTTGAGCGTGATCTTCTGTTTATTTTCCCTTTGGTCTTAGGAGGCCGCAACGTGGCCTCACTGAATGGCGACTCCGAATCAAAACGTGGCGGAGTATGTGGCTTGAGCTTCCGTTGTTAATCTGTCCAGGCAAAGACCTCCTCGGGGGTGTCAAAGAAGAGGGTACGGGACTCATATGACCCTCAGCCGGGCTGGGAAAAGCAAAGCGTATTGGAGCTTGAGGTCTCGCAAACGGGCTTTGGCAGCCGTGAACGACTGCCGACGCTGTTGCACCAGTCTTGTATAGTCCGGAAAAATAAGGATAGGGTGGGAATCATGTCATCAATCTAGCCTGTGTGAGTAGCGCGTCTCGGTCGTGGAAGTTGAGGAATCTCGCTATAATGGGCCGAGGCCTGGCTCCAGGCAGGGGCTTTTGCATCAGTGCACGGTGTGCACGTTCAATAATGAAGCATGGAGATAAAGACGATTGAGGGATCTGTGAGAAGTTGGCCTGGCATATGCTGTCCACTAGTTATAGTGGGCACCTTGCACCAGTCCAAACGACCCTTATTGATGATAGGTTTAAAGACAACCTTTATTGAAAGCTATCCTAGTGGTAGCTCTGGAGAGCAGCCTTCAGGCTAAGTCTTGAAGGAGTGTAAAGCAGCTTGGTTTACCAGATTATAACCTCTTGCATGACCAAATGAAAGGAGAACCACACCAGGTGTATATATATATATAAAATATATGTATTTATTTCTAAACACTCACTACTAATCTCTTTATGAGATTAGAGTCCAAGGTACATAATATCACAGTATTAAAACGACAGTAAATAGCACAATATACAATGGGCCCCGGGGGGGACCAAACCATATATTAAGAAAGTAGTATAAGAACCACGACTTGACTAGACACAGTGCCTAGAGCACGTAGAATCGCTGGGACCCCAAGGAGCCACCCAAGGTAGTGACACAGGAGACCCACGGGGGACGTGTGCAGTGTGAGAACACAGCCGCGAGCGCCGTAGGATTCTATGCGGAAAGTCGCGGTTGGAATTTTAAAGATAAAGGACACTTAGGAGAGGACTTTGAGCAAACCCCTTTAGACTTAAGGGGTTCTAGGGCCAACACCCACGGGAGCACCGGAGTACTCGAGTTACCTCACCCAGGGAAGCCGGGTGCATAGGTGTCAAAGGGTGTCGGGAATCGTCGTTGTTTTCAATGGCGATCTGCTGCAAAGTGCTGCTGCCGGGAAGAAGAAAAGTGTCCGGAATGATCCAAGCCTGGATCGAAGATGTGAAGAACCTGAAAGCAGAGGGGACAGAGTCTGGGTCACTAGCCAGTGACCAGGAGCGGAGCAATCGAATGCCCACCGATGTCGGGTGCTTCAGGTGCGAAGAGGTGAAGCTCGACTCTGCAGCCACGGGGTCCAGGAGACGTCGAGGACGACCAGGAGCCGGATTCGAGCTGTCCCACAAAGGATGTCGAGTGCTGGGGTGTCGGTGCTCAGATTGAACACAACAAGCCTTGGCAACAGCAACCCACACAGGAAGAGAAAAGATGCTTCTGTGAGGACCAGCAAGGTCCTGGGGACTCCCCAAGCAATGGAGAGTCAGGGCACATCTGGAGCAACCAGGGAAGCCCAATTAAAGTTAGAGTTGCCTTCTTGGGGACCCACAGGTCAACGGACCAGGGATCGCTAAGGGACCTCGAGAGGAATCACAAAATGGCGGCCCACGGAACACTCGTTGAGTGTAGGCCTGCAATCTTCGGTGCAATTACTGCTCGGGTCAGGGCTACAAGTAACCCAAAGCTCAGCCTCAGGGGTCGCCGGAAAGCTGATGCTTCTGCAAATGGTCGCGGTGTCCAGGGGTTCGGGTTGCACGGTCTCCACAAGGGATAAGGGCCTCAGACTTGCTGTGGGCACAGATCGACCTCAGAGACCTCGGGAACCCACCTCCTGTGTGGCAATATTCTTCGGAGTCCGCAGGAGCTTCGGAGATGCCAACCGGTCAGTTGCGCTAAAGGTGCCTGCCTTGCAGAGGAGTAACTCCTTTACTCCAAGGGAGATTCTTCAGTCATCCAGCGAAGTGTAGATCATCGAAGTACTTGGTTTCTGTGTCAGAGTTTAGTCCAGGTGTAATCTAAAGACCTGTAGTCAGGGGTTCCTACTTTATACCCAAGGAAGGGGTGAGACAAACTCTTGGGACCCACCTATGGGAGGGTCAGGAAAGAGGGGTGGCTACACCCATTTCCTTTGTCCAGTTTTGCGCCAGAGCAGGGGCTGGTAGCCCCTGCAACCGGTATGAGCTGGACTATGCACAGGGACACCAAATGTGCCCCCAGTGCAGACTTCAAAGCACTCTTGGAGTGCACCCACCCAGCCCCAATACACTAAAGCCTGTCTGGGAGGTGGTCAAACCTCCCTGTGACAGGAAACCTATTGTCCAGGCCTCCCCTGCCGGAGTTTCGTCCAGCAGCAGGAGGGCAGACTCGTGTCTGTGGCTGCAGCATCCATTTTGTGATGCCAGGGTTCTGTTAAGCTGGTACCGGCTGTACCGGTGGTGCCATGTTTCTCCCTCTAGTAGGGTGGATTCATACCTCCCACCCCAGTTACTGGGGTGGAGGTATGATTCCAAGGTGTTTGACACCAAACACGACATGTTTCCATGCAGCCATTCTCAAGTTAGCATTTACCGCGAGGTTATAATGCACTTAAGAGTATATGGTTGGCTGCATCACAAACAACCCCGGAATGAAGATTCCGAAAGCTGCAGAGGGGCTCTGCTCATGCATGGGCACCCTCTCACACGAAACCCAGCACCCTGCCTTCAGGATTGTTAAGGCCTGCCATAGGGGTGACTGATAGGTTTACATGTGCAGTGACATGGAGAGATATAGGGAACCTATATCTCAGTAAGGGGTGCATATACCACCTTACACAGGCTGCTGTAGCAGACCTGTTGTGTCATTTTCAAAGGCTTCCCAGGGGTGGCACAATACATGCTGCAGCCCCTGGAAGGCCTCTGGGGTACCTAGGCCCTGGGTATATAGTATACCATATACTAGTGACTTAGAAGGGTACCCCAGAATCCAATCTGGAGTGTACCTAAAGTACATACAATCAATTTAGAGTAGAAAGCAGATAGACTGGGGTCCTGATTAGCAGGGCCTCAGTCTGGCTAAGTCGAAAAACAGTGAAACATTAGCAAAAAAGTGGGGGTAACTATAAGAAGCAGATCCTACTCTCCTACACAACCCCCCCCAAACGTCAGGACATTCAACTAACCTTGACCAGTTGAGTCTTCATGTTCTAAGTGGAAATATCTGGAGAGTCCATCTGCATTGGCATGGTTACTCCCAGGTCTATGTTCCACTGTATAGTCCATCCCCTGTAGGGAAATGGACCACCTCAAAAGTTTGGGGTTTTCACCCTTCATCTGTTTTAGCCATAAGAGGGGCTTGTGGTCTGTCTGAACAATGAAGCGAGTGCCAAACAAGTATGGCCTAAGCTTCTTCGAGGCCCAAATCACAGCAAAGGCCTCCCTCTCAATGGCTGACCAACGTTTCTCTCTGGGGGTCAACCTTCTGCTAATAAAAGCTACTGGCTGATCCTGACCATCATTCAATTGTGATAATACAGCCCCTACCCCCCCAACTCAGATGCATCTGTTTGGACAATGAATTGCTTGGAGTAATCAGGACTTTGCAGAATGGGAGCAGTGCACTTGGCCTGCTTCAGGTCATCAAATGCCTTTTGACAGCTAACTGTCCACTGAACTTTCTTAGGCATTCTTTTGGAAGTTAAGTCATTCAAAGGGGTCACTATGGATCCATACCCTTTGACAAATCTTCTATAGTACCCAGTCAGGCCCAAGAAAGCTCTGACCCGAGTCTGGGTGGTTGGAGCAACCCTGTCCATGATGGTCTGGATTTTGCTCTGCAATGGTTGAACCTGGCCTCCACCCACAAGGTGGCCCAGGTACACAACCTGATTCTGCCCTATCTGGCACTTGGTGGTCTTGATAGTTAGGCCTGCTTTCTGCAGGGCCTCCAAAACATTTCGCAGGTGGACCAGGTGATCCTCCCAGATGGAGCTAAAGACAGCAATATCATCTAGATACGCTGCACTATAGGCTTCCAGGCCTGTAAGGACTTTGTTCACCAACCTTTGAAAAGTGGCAGGTGCATTTTTCAAACCAAAGGGCATCACCACAAATTGGTAGTGCCCACTAGGGGTAGAAAATGCTGTTTTGGCTTTTGCATCCTCAACTAATCTGATTTGCCAGTAGCCAGCTGTCAGGTCAAATGTGCTGAGAAACTTGGCTGAGGCCAAAGTGTCTATGAGCTCATCTGCCCTTGGTATGGGATGGGCATTAGTCCTAGTGACTGCATTGAGACCTCTATAGTCTACACAAAACCTCATCTCTCTCTTACCACCCTGGGTGTGAGGTTTAGGCACTAAGACTACTGGACTAGCCCAAGGGCTATCTGATGGTTCAATCACACCCAAATCCAACATCTTCTGGACTTCAGTCCTGATGCAGTCCCTGACATGGTCAGGTTGCCTGTAAATCTTATTTTTAACAGGCAGACTGTCCCCAGTGTCCACTTCATGAGTGCACCAGGTAGTCTGACTTGGAGTCAGAGAGAACATATGTCTGAACTGATTGAGAACTTTTCTGCAATCAGTTTGCTGCTGGTCAGTGAGGCTGCCTGCCAAGGCTACACCATCTACTGATCCATCATCAGGGTTCTGTGAGAGCAGGTCAGGGAGTGGATATCACTCTTCCTCCTGTCCCTCATCAGTAGCCATGAGCAAGCCCATGTCTGCCCTGTCAACATATGGTTTCTGTTGGACTTGGCCCTTTTGCCCTGAATTTTTTCGCTTGTGTGACAATAAAATATGGTGTGTCTGAACAGAACATAACAAATGCTGTGTAATATGGTACACCCTGTTAGCGCCGCCATTTTAGAAAAGCACTGTGGAAAAATGTCACTGTTAAAATGGACGCCATGCCTGCCTGCCCATGTGACGCCTGACTGAGGTGGGTTGGCAGCCTAGTGGTTTGTCCCCCAGCGCCCCCTGCTTTTGGAGGGAAGCGTCGCACCGAGGGTGCTCTACTCCTCCCCTGAACCAGTTAGAACCGGTTCCAGAGAGAACCTTCTAGGCTGCCATGTGAGGAGACAGAGGCAGTACAGAGCCTGGACTGAAGGGGAAGGGACCTTCTGCCAGGGGAGACCGCCACATTGGGCCTGTGTGCTGGCCCCTGTGCCCATCTACACCCCCCTGTTGGCCCCAGGGCCAATGAAGAGACATTGCCGGAGTGGAGGCTGCTGTGCTGGCAGGATTGCCACCCTACCGGAGGATGACCGTTCTGAGGAGCTGCTGCTTCGGGACTGGTGAGCCGCCCTCCTAGCCACTGATCTCGCCCTGCATTACATGTCTCTTGGCCTCTAGCGCCTGTGGAGCGCTATATCTGCGGTGCCAGAAGAAGGGAGAGGGTGCCTGCAGCGCTGGATTGCCAGAGCGCTACTTACCCTGGGGGACCCTGGAGGTGGGAGCGCTGCCTGTGCCTGCCTGCATGAAGAGGAGGGCTGATGCCTGCACCCTAGCGCTGTGCCCTGGAGTCTGGAGAGCGCTGTAACCCCCTGAAGACACTGTCTGCAAAGCGCTGTGGGGGACTGTGTAGCGCTAAGAAGGGGAGCGCTGCTCATGTGCTGCTGAGGGGAGCCGATTCCTCCAAGTGGCGGGTGCCCACCCCGCTGGTGTGCTTATACTAGGAGGGAGCCTACCCCTCTGTGAGGAAAAGAGGTGTGTGGCTGAAGAAACGGGTGCCTACCCCGAAACTTGTCCTTGTTGGAAGGCGGGAGCCCACCCCGCGCTTCTAACGTGCCCAGGATCACCGCCGCGGCCGTGAGGGGAAGCGCTGACAAGGAGAGCGGGAGCCCACCCCGCATTTGTGGTCCTTCGCGGGTGCCCACCCCGCGTTATTACTGTTAACATACAGCGGGAGCCTACCCCGCGTGTGTGCTTGTGCTAGGAGGGAGCCTACCCCTCTGTGAGGAGAAGAAGAGTTGCCTGGAATCACCGCCGGCCCGGGAGACCCAGGAGCGCTGCGCGGGCTTCCCCGTGACGTCAGGGAGCCGCGCTGGGATTGGCGCTGGTGAGAGCGCCTGAGGGAAGTCCCGCCCCGCAAGCCAGCGGCTGAGGGAGGCCATCGGGAGCCTCGCGGGCTCCGGAGTAAAGTCCCGGGCCCCACTAGGGGTGGCCCGGGTGAAGAGAGTCCCGGAAGTAGGATCCAGGCGGGAGCCCACCCCGCGCTGGCCAACGCCGCCGGAGACTTCGCTCCGGAAGAGAGGGAGGTCCGGAGCCTCGCGGGCTCCGCATCAACGTCCCGGGTCCCAGGAGGGGCCCGGGTGAAGGACGGAGGAGAGTGGGACGAGGCGGGAGCCTACCCCGCATCGTGTGAGGACGCCGGTGCCGGAGTGAAGAGGAGTGCTGTCAGGAGCCTCGCGGGCTCCGTGCTGAAGCCCCGGGCCCCACGAGGGGAGGCCCGGGTGAAGAGGAGGAGAGCCAGCGCGCAGCAGTAGCCGTCCGGTAGGAGGGTCCTGAGAAGGAGGGGCTCGATCGGAGCCTTGCAGGCGCCCATGCTGCCCACGTGGACCCGAGGAGCAGAGTCCCCGCAGGATAGCCGGTGAGTGGGGCCAAGTCTGCTGGTGGTTGGGGGTGACGTCGGGGCACATTGTCGGTGCCCACCTCCCCCTGGTTGCTCAGAGGGCACCGGTGTGCCCGCGCTGACTTCACAGCTGCCCCGTATAACAGTGGGCAGCTGCAACGTGTTGGGGCATAACTTTACACCCCGAGTCCCGGAGGGGGGGCTCATAGAGAATTGCGGGTGCCAGGAGGGCCTCCAGGAGGGCCCGTGTGAACGTCCTGCACAGCTGCCCCGCCTGCCAGTGGGCAGCTGCCTGGAAGGAACCTGTAGCAGCAGGGAGGGGGCTACGGGGCACATTGCCGGTGCCCGCCCCCGGTGTTGGGCGAATCCGTACAGCTGCCCCGCTTGGCAGTGGGCAGCTGCGACGTAGGAGGCACTTGATGTTTCGGGGGTCCCAGAGGCACCGAAAGTGCCAGTGACCCTTGGGGACACACAGCGGCACTGCAGAAGCGGGCCGCTGCAACGATTGGGCTATTTACCCTGCCCTTGACTTGGTCGGGGGGTGGTGTCGGGGCACATTGTCGGTGCCCGCCTTCCCCCTGTGTTGCACTGTCTATACAGCTGCCCCGGATCAAAGTGGGCAGCTGCAACGTTCGTTGAGGGACATTGCCTTGCCAGGGGCCCGGGAGTCGGGCTCCCCTGTGTGAAGTGGCGCGCAGGCTAATCTGCAGCGAGGGGTTATGCCAGGCTTGTAAGGCCTTTACTAAATTGAATAGGGGCCTAAGCACAACTGCTGTATGATTTACCTGCATAATGACTTTCACCAAATTGAATGTACCTACCTGAATTGAACCCGATTCATCCCATGCTTTTGTTAATGCTGGCAGCGGCCCGATTGGCGCTGCCCTGTACATAGTCCCCACTGTTTTATGTATACCGGGTGCCGGTTGGCGCCGTGTTACCCATGTGGTTTACCATCTGCTAAGCTGTTGCCCAATACAGATGCTAATTTTCTTACTCCAACTGGTGTGGTCTCCTTTTTGTAGTGTGCCTGGTGTGTCGCCTGTGTGTGCTGCGCGGATGCTTCACACAATGCCCCTAGTTTAGCCTTCCCGCTCCGCACCACGCTACCCCGTTTCCAACAGTTTCAGTCTGTGGACATGGAGCACCCTGTGGGGGCTCCTGGGAGTTCCAAGGTCCACCAGATAGGTAACCTCTCCCTTCTGTTCAACAATGGTATGGGGGCCACTCCACTTGTCTTGGAGGGCTGCTGGGGCCACAGGTTCCAACACCCATACTTTCTGTCCTGGCTGATAAACAGTCAGCACAGCCTTTTGGTCATGCCAGGCCTTTTGCAATTCCTGGCTAGCCTCAAGGTTTTTAGTTGCCTTCTTCATGTACTCAGCCATCCGGGAGCGGAAACCAAGTACATAGTCCACAATATCCTGTTTAGGGGGGTTTGAGAGGTAACTCCCATCTCTCCTTCACTAGACACAATGGATCCCTAACTGGATGTCCAAACAGAAGCTCAAATGGGCTGTAACCAACCCCCTTCTGTGTAACCTCTCTGTAGGCAAAGAGAAGGCAGGGCAAAAGTATGTCCCATCTGCGCCTAAGCTTTTCTGGGAGACCTTTAATCATGCCCTTTAAGGTTTTGTTGAACCTTTCAACTAAACCATTGCATTGTGGGTGATAGGGGGTGGTACATTTATAATTTACTCCACACTCCTTCCACATAGCAGTCAAGTAACTAGACATGAAGTTTGCATCTCTGTCTGATACTACCTCCTTAGGAAAACCCACCCCGGAAAAGATTCCCAGGAGGGCCCTTGCCACCACAGGAGCTGTGGTGGTCCTGAGGGGAATTGCTTCTGGGTACCTAGTGGCATGGGCCACCACCACCATGATAAATCTGTGCCCAGATGCTGTTTGAGGATCTAGGGGACCAACAATGTCAATCCCTACCCTCTCAAAGGGAACCCCCACCACAGGTAGTGGTATCAGGGGTGCCTTTTTAGTGCTACCTGCCTTACCACTGGCTTGACAGGTGACACAGGAGCGACAAAACTCCTTGGTGTCTTCAAACATATGAGGCCAATGAAAGTGAGGGACAATTCTGTCCCAAGTCTTGTTTTGGCCTAGGTGACCTGCTAAGGGAATATCATGCGCTAGGTTCAAGAGGAAGCTCCTAAAATTCAGAGGTTTAACCAACCTCCTGGTGGCTCCAGGATTGGGGTCTCTACACTCTGAGTAAAGGAGTCCATCATCCCAATAGATCCTATGGGACCCACTAGCACTCCCAGCAGCCTCAGCAGCAGCTTGCTGTCTGAGGGGTTCAAGAGAGGGGCAGCTCAGTTGCTCCTGGCTCAGATCTGCCCTGGAAGGGCCCCCTGTCCCCAAGAACTCAACCTGATCAGGTTCAAGCTCCTCTGGGACAGTTCCTTCTTCAGGACTGAGATCATCTCCCTCAAGAGACTGATCTGCATTCTGAGGCAGGGGGGAAGACACTGCCTTAACCCTACTGCTCCTCTTCTTGGGAGGCACCTGGTCCATTCTTCCAGGATCCAGCGCCTGTTCAGTTTTAGACATTTTTGCCTGTGACCTGGTCATAGCAAACACATCTGCAGGGATGCCCAACATTTCTGCATGGGTCCTGAGGTCAACTTCAGCCCAAGCGGAAGTTTCCAAATCATTTCCAAGCAAGCATTCAACAGGGAGGTCTGCACTTACCACAACCTTCTTAGGGCCAGTTACCCCTCCCCAGGAGAAATTAACAACTGCCAGGGAATGGTCTGTCCTGACATTGCTAGCATTGGTCACTTGGTACATTTCACCAAGTATGATCTGCTCAGGGGCTACAAGATCTTTTGTCAACATTGTGACACTTGCTCCTGTGTCCCTGAATGCCAAAGCCTCTTTTCCATTAATCAAGGGCTGCTGTCTGTATTTGCCCAGATTACTGGGACTCGCATAGGAGGACATATCCATGCCTCCATCACAGATCAGTACAGCCTGAGTTGGAACTCTGACTAGGCCAGAGTCCATCTCAGATCCCAGGGTTAACCCTACTACACCCTTATTTGGAACACCACCACTTGGAGCTGAACTAGGGGGAACAGTTGCCTTAGGGGCAAGGGTGGCTGGTGTGGAGTCTTTGGTCTTGGTACAATCACTAGTCCAATGGGTTTTCTGTTTACAGATTTTACACCATGGTTTCTTTTGGCCTTTTCCTTTGTTAGATTGGGACTCCCCATCAGATGCAGATTTTTGGGGCCCTTGAGAAGACTTCTGGTCTTTACCCTTCTCCCCACCCTTATCAGAGTTTTTAGAATCTTGCTTCTTGGAGTCACCACCTTGGTTCTGACCCATTTGTCTGCCTTCTGACCCAATTCTTGGGGAGAGGTCAGATCAGAGTCCACCAGGTACTGATGCAACAGTTGATTTTGACAGTTGTTAAGGATCTGCTCTCTCATGATTAAATTATACAATCCTTTGAAATCACACACCTTACTGCCAAGTAACCAGCCTTCCAGAGCCTTAGTAGCACAATCAACAAAGTCAACCCAGTCCTGAGTCTGTGCCTTTTGGGTATCTCTGAACTTTAACCTATATTGTTCAGTGGTTAGGCCAAACCCCTCAATCACAGCACTCTTCAGGACTTTGTAATTGTCAGCACCCTCTTCTCTTACTGTGAGGAGCTTGTCTCTACCTTTGTCTGCAAAGGAGAGCCACAAGATTGCTGCCCACTGCTCCTGAGGGACCCTCTGTACCTTACAGGCCCTCTCAAGTGCAGTTATCCATTTGTGGATGTCATCCCCACTCTGGTAGGGAGGGACAATCTTGTTCAGGTTCCTATGGTCATGAGTATGATCTCTACCTCTAGGGACACTGTTGCTGCAACCATGGGGCTCTAGCCCCAACTTCTGAGAAGCCCTCTGAAGCTCCAGGGATTCCCTGTCTAAGGCCAATTGCTCTCTTGATTCTGAGCTTAGCTCTCTCAAACTCAAGCAGTTGGCATTTCTTCTCATAAGAGGATGCCCTTTTATGAGAAGCAGAGGACCCTATAGAAGTACCAGAATGATTAGATTCCTGAGAAGGAGATCTTGATCTTCTTGGTAGACTATTAACCCTTCCAGGTGGGGTAAAGAGAGCCCCACTGGGGTCTCCTTCCTCACCTTCAGGAAGAATTGGATTTTCCAGGTTGGAATCATTTTGATCCCCCTGGCCAGCATCAGAGTCTGGGTCATAGTAGTGTTCACTACCTGGCCTTTCCTCTTCTGCTGCCCCACCCCCTTTGCCAACCTCATCAGACCCTGGGGTCTTTCTGAGGTCATCTGCTAGCAACAACTGTATGAGGTGTTGTGTGGATGGGCTTTTCCCGGTCTTCAATTTCCTAGAGGCACACATAGTCCTCAACTCTTGGTATGAGACCTCGTCATACTTAGTTGGGAGAGACCCACTGGTTTCTGCCCTTGAAGACATGACTAGTGTGGTGTGGTGTATGCACCTACCTACTCTAGTGGGGCCTACTAAACTCTCTTGAGTTGTAGAAAGGGTGTGCTAAGCCCTTGACACACAACTCTAAGTTCAGTAGAACTTACTGTATTCTACACTTGATTTATATGTACCTATAGTGGTTTTCAGTTAGTCACTCAAAGAGATTATCTGGTAAAGCAATAGCAAGCTTGAATCCAACCGCTGCACACCAATGTGAGAAGTTGGCCTGGCATATGCTGTCCACTAGTTATAGAGGGCACCTTGCACCAGTCCAAATGACCCTTATTGATGATAGGTTTAAAGACAACCTTTATTGAAAGCTATCCTAGTGGTAGCTATGGAGAGCAGCCTTCAGGCTAAGTCTTGAAGGAGTGTAAAGCAGCTTGGTTTACCAGATTATAACCTCTTGAATGACCAAATGAAAGGAGAACCACACCAGGTATATATATATAAAATATATGTATTTATTTCTAAACACTCACTACTAATCTCTTTATGAGATTAGAGTCCAAGGGACACAATATCACAGTATTAAAACGACAGTAAATAGCACAATATACAATGGGCCCCAGGGGGGGACCAAACCATATATTAAGAAAGTGGTATAAGAACCACGACTTGACTAGACACAGTGCCTAGAGCACGTAGAATCGCTGGGACCCCAAGGAACCACCCAAGATAGTGACACAGGAGACCCACGGTGGACGTGTGCAGTGTGAGAACACAGCCGTGAGCGCCGTAGGATTCTATGCGGAAAGTCGCGGATGGAATTTTAAAGATAAAGGACACTTAGGAGAGGACTTTGAGCAAACCCCTTTAGACTTAAGGGGTTCTAGGGCCAACACCCACGGGAGCAACGGAGTACTCGAGTTACCTCACCCAGGGAAGCCGGGTGCATAGGTGTCAAAGGGTGTCGGGAATCGTCGTTGTTTTCAATGGCGATCTGCTGCTGCCGGGAAGAAGAAAAGTGTCCGGAATGATCCAAGCCTGGATCGAAGATGTGAAGAACCTGAAAGCAGAGGGGACAGAGTCTGGATCACTAGCCAGTGACCAGGAGCGGAGCAATCGAATGCCCACCGATGTCGGGTGCTTCAGGTGCGAAGAGGTGAAGCTTGATTCTGCAGCCACGGGGTCCAGGAGACGTCGAGGATGACCAGGAGCCGGATTCGAGTTGTCCCACAAAGGATGTCGAGTGCTGGGGTGTTGGTGCTCAGATTGAACACAACAAGCCTTGGCAACAGCAACCCACACAGGAAGAGAAAAGCTGCTTCTGTGAGGACCAGCAAGGTCCTGGGGACTCCCCAAGCAATGGAGAGTCAGGGCACATCTGGAGCAACCAGGGAAGCCCAATTAAAGTTAGAGTTGCCTTCTTGGGGACCCACAGGTCAACGGACCAGGGATCGCCAAGGGACCTCGAGAGGAATCACAAAATGGCGGCCCACGGAACACTCGTTGAGTGTAGGCCTGCAATCTTCGGTGCAATTACTGCTCGGGTCAGGGCTACAAGTAACCCAAAGCTCAGCCTCAGGGGTCGCCGGAAAGCTAATGCTTCTGCAAATGGTCGCGGTGTCCAGGGGTTCGGGTTGCACGGTCTCCACGAGGGATACGGCCCTCAGACTTACTGTGGGCACATATCGACCTCAGAGACTTCGGGGAACCCACCTCCTGTGTGGCAATATTCTTCGGAGTCCGCAGGAGCTTCGGAGATGCCAACCGGTCAGTTGCGCTAAAGGTGCCTGCCTTGCAGGGGAGTAACTCCTTTACTCCAAGGGAGATTCTTCAGTCATCCAGCGTAGTGTAGATCGTCGAAGTACTTGGTTTCTGTGTCAGAGTTTAGTCCAGGTGTAATCTAAAGTCCTGTAGTCAGGGGTTCCTACTTTATACCCAAGGAAGGGGTGGGACAAACTCTTGGGACCCACCTATGGGAGGGTCAGGAAAGAGGGGTGGCTACACCCATTTCCTTTGTCCAGTTTTGCGCCAGAGCAGGGGCTGGTAGCCCCTGCAACCGGTTTGAGCTGGACTATGCACAGGGACACCAAATGTGCCCCCAGTGCAGACTTCAAAGCACTCTTGGAGTGCACCCACCCAGCCCCAATACACTAAAGCCTGTCTGGGAGGTGGTCACACCTCCCTGTGACAGGAAACCTATTGTCCAGGCCTCCCCTGCCGGAGTTTCGTCCAGCAGCAGGAGGGCAGACTCGTGTCTGTGGCTGCAGCATCCATTTTGTGATGCCAGGGTTCTGTTAAGCTGGTACCGGGTAACCGGTGGTGCCATGTTTCTCCCTCTAGTAGGGTGGAATCATACCTCCCACCCCAGTTACTGGGGTGGAGGTATGATTCCAAGGTGTTTGACACCAAACACGACATGTTTCCATGCAGCCATTCTCAAGTTAGCATTTACCGCGAGGTTATAATGCACTTAAGAGTATATGGTTGGCTGCATCACAAGCGACCCCGGAATGATGATTCCGAAAGCTGCAGAGGGGCTCTGCTCATGCATGGGCACCCTCTCACACGAAACCCAGCACCCTGCCTTCAGGATTGTTAAGGCCTGCCATAGGGGTGACTGATAGGTTTACATGTGCAGTGACATGGAGAGATATAGGGAACCTATATCTCAGTAAGGGGTGCATATACCACCTTACACAGGCTGCTGTAGCAGACCTGTTGTGTCATTTTCAAAGGCTTCCCAGGGGTGGCACAATACATGCTGCAGCCCCTGGTAGGCCTCTGGGGTACCTAGGCCCTGGGTATATAGTATACCATATACTAGGGACTTATAAGGGTATCCCAGAATCCAATCTGGAGTGTACCTAAAGTACATACAATCAATTTAGAGTAGAAAGCAGATAGACTGGGGTCCTGATTAGCAGGGCCTCAGTCTGGCTAAGTCGAAAAACAGTGAAACATCAGCAAAAAAGTGGGGGTAACTATAAGAAGCAGATCCTACTCTCCTACAGGATCCAGCTCTGTATCCACATGAGAAGGAAACGTCCCACATTAGTATCCTCGCATCCCTCTGGAAAACCTACAAAGCGAAGATTGTTCCTCCGGGCCCTGCCTTCGGCATCCTCCGCCCGAAGCGCTAGCCCCTTAGTGATGGATTCCAGAGAGGACACCCTTTTGTGCAGCGAAGCGACTGTATCCTCTGTAGTGGAGATCCGGGTTTCGGCTTCAGTTATTCTGTTGACCGCTTTGCTGAGGTCCTGACGGATCAATATGACATCTGATCCTACCGCCCCAATCTGAGCCTCCAGCGCAGCTCGGGACTGTGTGATTGCCGCCATCAGTGCGGCGTTATCGGGGCCAGCAGAGCTCTGACTCGTTGGATCCTTCGACTGCGGCCCAGCGGCGGCATAGCGTTCGAGCGTACTCTGTTTAGCGCCATGTAGCTTGTCGCGAGGCATATTGAGTGACGGCAGATAGGTCCCCGCACGCCAGTGAAAGTTGATATAGGTCGATGCGTGGTGCACTCGCACCTCAGTGTCACAGCCGTGCCAGTGAAAGCACCAGGGGGGGGTGAAAGATGGGAGGACCCCCTCGCTGCAAGCGGCCAGTCCGAAACAGGCAAAGAGGCAGGTGGAGAGGCAACCCGCACACAAGCCGCACCAGGGCCTAGCCCGGCCGCTTCCGCACGCAGGCGACTCCCCACCCCACTAATGGGTGCCCCTGCCAGGTGATGGTCCCTTTGTATAGCGTAATATGATGGCGGGGGATATTCCACTGAGGTAGAAGCGACGGCGCAGCTGCCACTAGCGTGCTCCAACGCGATTTATACACACGCCCCACCCGGTGTAGAGGGGGGGCGGACCCTCGCCGGATCCACGCAGACTAACAGCCGCGCACAGGGCCAGCCAACAGTCAGGCCCACTATGACAGGCCTCACGCCCAAACTCGTGCACCAGGACTGGGACACACCACCTCCACTGCAGCCGCCAGGAAGGAAGGAGAGGACCACAAAGGACTCCAGGGAATCCCGTAGAGAGCGGAGTAGGGAGACCCCAGCAGGATTACAATTCTTCCATAGGGCCGCCAGAAGCCCCCTAGGCAAACCAGGGCAAAGGGAGAGGCCCCACACTGACCTTGCGAGAGTCCTTCAGCCCCTGCAGATAATTGTGCCGCACAGGTCCAAACCGCGGCGATCCTCAACTGCCGGGCCCAGCCTACGCAGTCGCCTCACCCCCTGGCAATGGCGTCTCCCAAGGACAATCCAGTATGGCCGCGCGGCCGACTCAGCGCGAAGCAGTGCAGGCACTGCAGGAGTCAATTAGGTGCCCGGGGGAAGCAGGTATAGACCTCCCCCGCCCCTCAGACCCCCAGAAAGGCTAGAGACATCGGGGCCGCGGCAGGGAGTACAGGACCATGAGCCCCCGGCCAACGCCCACACGCTGCATCACACGGGCCCACCGGGTGGCTCAGCCACAACAGAGCGTCAGTCCCGCTGTGAAAGTATGGCGGACCCACACAAGTCGGCTTCCAGAGTCTTCACCCGCCCAACGGCGGGTAGTATGCAAAGTCCGGCCGCCAGGAGCCGAAGGAGACGGGGCGCAGCGCGGCAGAGGCCCCAGCAGCAGGTCCCGGCCCGGAAGCAGCCGCGCAATCCGGCTCCACCGCTGGCGATTAGATCATCTGGCGCCACCACGGCACACCGGACACCGGCAGGCACACTGCAGAGAAGGCTAGAGTAGAATAGATGCTGATGGGGCAGGATAATAGGAGGATTTATTGGCGGGCCGTCGGAGCTCGTCTAGAGCGCGTCTGCCATGTTGGACCGCACGGCCACGCCCCCCGTAGGACTTCAGTTTTACTGGAATTTAATTTCAAACAATTAGTGGCCATCCAATCCCCAACTTGGCGAAGGCAGGTATAGAACTGTGCTGCTGTGTCTAAAGGCGAGCCTGTCACTGAAACCACAATCTGGGTATCATCAGCATAAGAAATTGCAGAGAAACCCAGAGATCTAATTAGCCTTGCCAGAGGAGCAACGTATATGGTAAAGTGGGTGGGGCTCAGTGATGATCCCTGTTGAACCCCACACGGCAGTGTAAAATTGGGTGATTTGAATTCCGAAAGTGCCACAAACTGTTCTCGGCCAGTCAGAAACGATCTAAGTAAAGTAAGAGCCTTTCCTTTGATGCCTATCCTCTCCAGGTATTCCAATATTTTTTTATGATTGACAGTGTCGAATGCAGCAGAGAGGTCAAGCAGCACAAGTGCTGCATTGCCCCCTTTATCGATCGTCTGCCTAATCTGTTCGGACGCTGAAATCAGTGCCAGTTCTGTACTATGGTGCTTTCTAAAGCCGAACTGAGTGGCATCCAAGAAGGCATGTTTCTCAATGTAGTCTGATAATACTACATTCATGGCTTTTTCGACCATTTTTGCGGGCAGGGGGAGTCTTGAGATCGGGCAATAGTTATTAAGGTCCGCCCCATCTAAATTTGCTTTTTAAAGAAGAGGGAGGACGGATGCCAGTTTCCAGTTGGTGGGAAATATGCCTGAGGTGAACATTTGGTTAAAGATGGGAGACAGATGAGAAGCAATTATTTCTGGTAGAAGATGAAAGATTTTAGGGGGACAAGGGTCCAATGGGGAGCCCGATGTGGTGGACAAAAGAAGTTTAATGACCTAGTCGGAGGTCAGTGAAGGAAAGAGAGATAGTTCAGGGAGGTCGATAGATTTTGGGGTGGCTAAAGAAACTTCCTTTGTCCTGTTGGGAGTGGCTGGCAAACCCAGGGAGTGAGTGGCACATTGAGACAAGGAAGTGGAAAAGCCACTATAGACTGAACTGACTTTGTCTTGAAAGAAGGTGGCCAAGGAGTTACAGAAAGCCTGGCTTATCGGTGTATTTGTCCTTTCGGGGGATTTAGCTATCTTTTTTACTGTGTTAAAAAGTTCTTTCGGAGAATTTTTTGCTGTTGTTATGGCTGTAGTAAAATGGCGGGTTTTTTCCTCCTAAACATTAATTTTTTATGTTTGGACTTATCACAATTGCTGTATAACTTCCAAGTCAGATGTAAAGTCTGACTTCAGGTCACATCTACTCTATGACTTTCAGGTCATCAGTTATGCTGTTAGCCTTCCAAATCACACCTCCTGTATGACTCTGATAACTTATGAGCTGAGTAAAAAAACAATTTTACCGAATGAAAATATTAAATTAATGGCTGCTTCGATAGTTGCTCTTGGCTGCGTCCTAATCCACCACATTTTGCACACAGTGATCCTACAGTCATGGGCTAGCCATATTCAAATTAGTCTTGGAGGAAACTGAAGAAAGACAAAATGACTCAGATGTGGCCCTGAGTAGTTTCTGGCTCTTGATCTTAATAGAAGCATTTCATTCACCACTGTTCTGTTCTTTCTAACTGAGATGCGTTAAGTAGGAAGTTACACCGAGGTCTGGGTTGTGAAAGTCATGGAGCTGCTCTTTACTGACGATGACCAACAGGGTGAAAACTGGTCTACGGTGTCTTATGTCCTTTCCAAATGAAAAATATCCTAGCTTTTTGGATTGGACTGCGTTTTTGGGAGATGCCACGCTTGATGTACATGTGTTTGGTCCCTGTCAATCATAGCATAGACGAGATAAAAAATAATGGAATAGAAGGTGGCCCACACACAACTGTTCTTTCTGTGGCCATTGGCTGCAAGGCCACTTGTTATCGGTTTATGTAAAAGTCAGCCCACGTTTACTAGAGGTGTAGTGCTGCGGTCACATTTACAATGGTTAGTAGACACTATCTTTTGGGTCGTGTCACGCGAGTGCCCGCACAAAACTTTAGTAGATTTAGGACATAATACTTAAATGCTGCAACAATGTTTACACTTTTCACTTTGGCCTAGAAAAAGCTAGTACATTCCTTTTTTTTTAAATCCAAATAACCTGTGAATAAAGACATGTTCTTGTTAGATATGATAGAACAGACTGGGCATCGAGTTTGTAGTCGTTATTTCCTGCCACCGCTTAGAAAAAGTCTTGATTGTTTGGCTTTGTTGCCAATGGAGAGTTAGCGCCAGGAGTGGATCACTTGGATCTCCAGTTGGAAGCCCTGGAACTTCAGTAGTAAACCACAGTATCCCCACAGATACTGTCCAGTAACCGCGGATTGTCGCTCTTGTACCAACCTACAGGTGGACGTGTCCTCCCATAGATTTTTCTTCTCATTGGCCACTTGACCTTCTAGCGCTGCCTGATCATGAAGACAGTTTGAGGTGAAAAACACAAACAATATCTGGGAGAAATTTGCAAACCTGATCCCGCATCATACCTTCCTTATAAACAGTTCGGATTTCCTGGAGCTGCTGGTTGGTTCGTGTGGCAAGTATCTCAGTGACAGTGGCTTCTTCGGTCCCCAGGCCCTACACAGACAATGAGATATGGTGGTTTGATGGGTTAGCACTGAGCTGGGCAGCCTGCTCCTAGCAGGTGCTAAAATAATAATATTTTTATACATCATCTTTTAGTGCACTTCTGTGATTTCTATGCAGTGTGTTCAACTTTAATCAATTTCTATGGTACTTGATTCTCCAGCATCTGAGGGATAAGCTGGCTGCTGCACTTTGATCTTATTTCAGACCGGCCGGAGAGAGCCCAATTTCTCAAACCAGCTAACCAGGTTATGCAGACCTACGCTGAGCCGGATTTTCAGTCACCAATTTAAAGCACGTCTTATACTTCAACACTGATCTGTAGTGTTCATATTCTAAGGGATTTTAGTGCTTTGCTCAAGGGATCAAGAATTGGACTTTAAACGGGAGAGTAATTTTAGCATTGTGGTTAGAATATAGGTTTTTTTTTAACTTAAATTTACATAGTTTAACTTGGGGTTAGAGCAAGGCTTAGTATAAGAATTACAATTAGAATAATGTCTTTTTTTTTTAAAGAAAATATTCAGGGTTAGAATTAATGCAATATGAATTAGTTTAATACTATTTAAAATTCCGCCTGACCTCCATAAAAGGGACCCTCTAGAGTTTGTGCTAAAAAGAGTCCTGATATGACATATACCCTTTAAAAGGGGTGCATGCATGAGTCCTTCTACCACCCATGCAACTTCACTCTTGCCTGGTGTAGGGGGCATATACGGAATGTCGAAGAAAAAGGGTCTTGATGAAACATGTTTTTTGGTTTTTTTTTAAACAGGGAAATGTTTACTGAACATTTACTCTCTCTTGCGATCAGTGATGCTAAATTCTGATAGGATACCAAAGAAGGCCATTCAGTTAGACAGTTGTGTTTCAATTCGCTGCCTGGCCACTCCAAGGTGCAGCCTGGATTGGCATTTAAATGGACACACGTGCTTCTCTAACTTCATAGTGTGCACACATCCTTGTTCATCCTCACACTGGGCAAGCTTCCAGACATGGCAATAGTACAAAGCATACACCTTTGCCCTAAACTGCCCAAGCACTGGATAGGTGCCCACTGAAACTACAAAACACGCAACTGTTCCTTTAAGGGCACAGGATGGGTGCCAGCATCATAGCGCAGGGTTCTTACCTTCATGGCACCTTTCAGCTCGTGGGCATCATACTGGGCAGGGCACCTCAGGAGGCCCACAATGAGGTCCTTCAGGTGGCCAGACAGTGCCACGGTCATGGTTTGGACCAGGTCCTGTGGATACAGAACATTTATCATGTGTGAATTCTACAGGTTTCCATCCTGCACGACAAGGGTTCGGAATGTATGACGGCGCCTGCCATTGCGTCAGAGGAATATGCGCTTAGAAAGATGACTAGTGCCTCGCATAAAGAATGTACAGGAGTGTCCATAATTCTTCCATGTAATATACAGGAGCGGCCTTAAGAGAATATAGAGGCGTGCTCGTTATACTGCTCATAGACTATACAGGTGTGTCTGGTATACTGCTTATGGAGTAGAAGTGTGCCCACTATAGTGCCCACACAATGGATACCCTATATAGGGCCCGTGGAATATAAAGGTGTTTCTGAGGAATGCCAAGTATTGTACCCACTGCCTTGGGATTGCATTGGTGCTCCTGAAATATAACTGGGATTCATAAAATATGCAATGGTTTTGTGCCTGTAAGTATGGCTGGTACCCTGCCCACTATGCTTAAAGGAGTGCTCGTTGTTATGTCCAATGAAGGTGTTATTGAGGCGTCATGTTGCTCACAGGTAGCAGTTTCTAAATCCTACTGTCCTCTGCCCCGGTAGGGGCAACAGGTGTGGACAGGCCACTGTCCAAAGACATTCTGTGTACCGTGTCCTCCCTTTACTTCCTTGTCTGGCTCCACTATCAAACTCAACCTTATCTGTACCTCACCACCCATACTCCCCTTCTCTGTACTACCCCACCTGCTTTCAACCTCATCTGCTCACTGTACTTCAACCCTTACAACCTTCTGTTGGACCTCACCACCACTCCCTTTCTCAGTAATTCATCTACCGCCAACAAACTTCTCTCCTTTCCAAAATTATCCGTACCTCATCATCCCTCCTGGTCCTCTCTGCACCCCATTTTCTAGGCCCAGTGATTTCTGCACCTTCCCTCCCACGCCTGGCCTTCTACGGGGCCCATTATGCTGTGCACACGTTCTCTGTAACTCCTCTTACATGCTGACCCTCTTCACATCTCTCATACCTTACCCTTGGAGCTTAGGACTACCTCCAACTATACCAGATTCAGACAACTTTTGAAGACATGGCTCTTTAAACAGGCTTACCAGTAACGGTGGATTAAGGACGCATCAGCTCCCTACCGCCAAGAGACCTTCCGGTGAACGTGCGCTTTAGAAATTGACAGTAACATAACATACCTGTTATGACATTTTCTGCACCTCGTCTCACCCCCTAACCCTCCCCGCACACAACTTCCTCTTCTCACATTCTCGGCACTCATTTCGCTCCTTAACTCACTCTGCACCCTGTCTCAACATTCTCTGTACCTCATCTCTGCACCGGACATTCCACCCCCCCCCGCCCCCCCATCTCCCTGATCCAACAATCTCTGAACCCAAACTCCTCTCCTGACCCTCTTCTCCCTGTTTCAATGTTTTCTGTACCGCATCTCACCCCCAGACCCTCCCCGCATGCCCATCGCCATGTCCCAATATTCTCTCTACCTTATTTCACCCCGTGTCCCTCTCCGCGCCTTATTCCCTGTCCCAACATTCTCTGTACCCAATTCCTCCACATCCCAGCTCCCTGATCCAACAATCTCTGTACCTCACCTCTGCTTCTGACCCTCTCCGTGTCTCATCCCCAGTTCCAGTGTTCTATGTATCTCCTTTTCAACTCTCCATGGTCTCCCACCCTTCATCCCTCCCTCCCTCCCTCCATCCATTCATCCATCCATCTTTACCTCATTGACAAGGGTCTTGAAAAGGGTGACAATCTGTTGCCTCTGGGAGTTGTTCCGCCCCGTGACAATGTCTACGATGATGTCCTTTTGCACACCTTGGGAGGAACAGAGTTGGGTGTCAATATGTAGAATAATGTGCTAATATTGGTGAGGATTTCTATAGTGTTCCAAGTCGCGTTCATCCAGGCGCTATAGTAGCGGGCAGCAGCTGAAGTAAGACAACAGACTTTCTGGAGTTTTTACATTGCTCATTCTAGAGAAACGAAGCTCCAGAATTCTATTATTACCACCATGTGTACATCCAGCACCTATAGGCTTTTACTACCATTTTATTTTTACAGCCAGGCCCAAAGTTATATTTAGATTATATATATTACCTACTGGCGACTGTCAGTAGGTAGTTATAGTTAGGACCAGGTTTCCATAGGAAAAGAGTTTTTTGATTTACCTATATCTTTGGCGCCGGTTGATGAATCTTCACGAAATTTTCCCAAAAATGTGCCCCGGTGATTCTTGTTGAGAATTGAAAGTTTTGGGCAATCCGTCAAGCGGGGACAGAGAAAAAAAGAGTGGTCAAAAAGTGTGTTCCCCATGTTAATTCTCATGGAGATGACTACAGCCCGAATTGCTGGATGGAATAACACCAAATTTGGCAGAAAGGTAGCTCTTGGTCCAGAAAGAACCCTTTTTGTTATTTGGTGTAAATCCGTTCAGTAGTTTTTGAGAAAAAAAAAACCGAATTTGTGTATATATAGGAATGCAGATCCTCCGAAGATCTGACAGTCCCCGTGCTGAAATGTGATTGGCTGCCAAAACTTCAATCAGGAAGTGTTGGCAGCCATCTTGGGACTATGCTTCGGCCAAGTCCCACAAAAAAACGTTTAAAAAAAAAAAAAAAAAAAAGAGAAGGGGGCAGGGTAGAAATACCCTGACCGCTAGGACTCGTGGGGCTTTTCAGTAGAAGTCGCACTGGATCTGCGGCTCCTGACGAAAGCTTTATTAAAAAAAACACGGGCTCCTGCGCTTCTCTACTATTTAGCCCCCAGGTCCCGGGGGGATGCAGGATTAATAAAAGGAGGGGGGCGCACTTAGCCCCCCTCCTGGACTCTTGAGCCCTGTGGACCATCAGCTCCCCGTGCTAGATTAAAAACAATGAAGGGGGTGCATGGATCCCCACGGGCCCCATGTACCACCACCTCCCCAGTGCCTAAAATGTAATTAAAACTGGGAGGGGTAATAAAAACTAGGAGGGGTAATTAAAACTGGGAAGGGGGGTCGCGCCATATACAGCCCCGGGGACCACCACCTCCCGGGGCCGGCACGTGCTCACAGAAGGAGTGGGGGCACGCAGCACCGCTCCTGGAGCCAATAATGGCCCTGGGGACCGCCACCCCCCAGGGCCAGCTCCTGCTATGTTCTGGGAGGCCCACTCCCGGGACGTAGCTGTTTGCTGTGACTTGGCGGGAGCTTTGACAGCTCCCACCTAGTCAGAGCAAACACTCCGCTTCCAGCAAACGAGAGCTGACAAAATGCTCTCGCTTGCTGGAAGCAGAGGTTTCGTCTGTTTCCATGCCTGCTGTCAAGCGGGCAGGGAAACAGACGAAAGGATTGCACCTGCACGGAAGGAGCTGCATTTCATCAGCTCCCTCCATGCAGCAGAAATGCCGGCTTCTGCAGAAGGTCCTTGAGGGTCCCGCCGCGGTCCCAGGGGAAAAGTGCAGCAAGAGGCAAAATAAAGGTGAGAAACGAGCAGAAAGAGGCAGAATAAAGGTCAGCAACGAGCAGAAAGAGTCAGAATAAAGGTCAACAATGAGCAGAAAGAGGCATGATAATGGTGAGAAACGAGCAGAAAGAGGCACAATAAAGGTGAACCAAGGTGAGACACAAGGAGAAAGAGGCAGAATAAAGGTCAGCACCGAGCAGAAAGAGGCAAAATAATGGTCAGAAATGTGCAGAAAGAGGAAAAATAGGTCAGAAATGAGCAGAAAGAGGCAAAATAAAGGTTAGCAATGAGCAGAAAAGTTGAGAAACGAGCAGAAAGAGGCTGAATAAAGGTCAGAAACGAGCAGAAAGGCAAAATAGAGGTCCGAGATGAGCAGAAAGAGTCAGAATAAAGGTCAGAAACTAGCAGAAAAGGTCAGCAACGAACAGAAAGAGGCAAGATAAAGGTGAGAAACAAGCAGAAAGAGGCAAAATAGAGAGCAGAAACGAGCAGAAAGAGGCAAAATAAAGGTCTGATAAAGGTGAGAAACGAGCAGAAAGGTCAGGAATGCGCAGAAAGTGGCAAAATAAAATAGAGGTGAGAAACAGCAGAAAGAGGCAGAATAAACGTCAGTAACTAGCAGAAAGAGGCAAAATAAAGGCCAGGAACGAGCAGAAAGAGGCAAAATAAAATAAAGGTGAGAAACCAGCAGAAAGAGGCAGAATAAAGGCCAGAAGTGAGCAAAAACAGGCAACATAAAGGCCAGAAGTGAGCTGAAAAAAGCCAGAAAACGAGCAGAAGAGGGCAAAACAGAGAGCACTCAGTGTCACACACACACACACACACACAACACCCCCCCCCCCCCACTCACAGACTTACTGCGGCACTCATGGTCAAAGGTTGGTTACATTTAGGAAATAAAATCCAAAAAACCGTAGAAATTCACTTCAAAACCAAAGGTTACAGTGATGTTATAGTTAGGAAATAGAATTTTAAAAAACTTAGAAATTCACTGAAAAAAAACCAAAGGTTACAGGGATGTTATAGTTAGGCTCAGATTTCACTTGTACAAAACCATAGAAATTTAGTAGTTATAGTTACCTGAGCTAACTATAACGCATGACTCTGCAATGCACTGCTTATGACCTCACATACTACATTACTCATGACATGGTCAGTGACATCACTGATGACATCTCAAATGACATTACTGATGACATCATCCACTGAACCACTCACACACCTATACAACCACACATACACCCACTCTCACACAACCACTCACACACCCATTCACAGACCCATACAAGTACTCACACCCCCACTCACTGATTCATAGAGCCACTCACACATCCATTCACTAATATAGCCAATCACACAACCACTAACTCACCCATATAGCCACTCATGCACTCACCAATACAGTCACTCACGCATCCAGTCAAACACATAGACACTAACACACCACCCATAGAGCCACTTACAAACTGAGTCAGTCAGCCATACAGCTACTCACACACCTACTCACTCACCCATAGTCATACAGCTACTCACTCACCCATACAGTTACTCACACATCCACTCACTTACTCGTACAGATACTAACACATGTACTCACTTATACAGTCACTGACACAGGCACACACTCACCCATACATCCACTCTCACATTCACTCAGTCACTCACACACCCACGCCCTCAATCACCCACACACCACTTATGCACCCACTCACTCACCGAATACAGCCACTCACACACCCCATCACACGCCTATACAGCCTTGCACATAGCCACTCACCCACCCATACACCCATACACCACTGACACACCCACTCACACAGTCACTTACTCACCCCTACAGGCACTCACACACCTATAGAGCCACTCGCACATGAATACACAGTCACATAGCCACTCACATAATATATGTTAGAAATAGTTTCACTCAGTAGTACACAAAGTATGGTAATTTAACTTTTGTAGTATCTTAGTATGTATGTTTAACACTCAAACTTTTAGAAAACATTCACACGATGATGTCATGAGTGATGTCATCAGTGATGTCACTGACCATGTCACGAGAGATGTAATATGTGAGGTCATAAGCAGTGCATTGCGGGGGCGTAAGTTATAATTAGCTCAGGTAACTATAACTGCTGAATTTCTCAGGTTCTGTACAAGTGAAATCTGAGCGTAGCTATAACATCCCTGTAACCTTTGTTTTTTTCAGTGAATTTCTAAGGTTTTTTAATTCTTTTCCTAACTGTAACGTCCCTGCAACCTTTGTTTTTATCAGTGAATATATATATATATATATATATATATATATATATATATATATATATACACACACATACATACATATACACACACATACATATACACACACACACACACACACACACACACACACACACACACACACACAATTAAGCCTTCTTATTGAATGTTCAAAACTTGGTTTTCACAAGAAAGAAGTCCAACTGTAAATTATAATTCACAGTGCTGAATTAATTTGCAGAATATTTAGCTTTCCCAAACAAATAATAAAGTTTAATGGACGTTTAACACAGCACATCGTTTTTCGGTCGCTGCTGATAAAAATACCACTTTCACAAGGACAGTACTGCTCTTCAGAGCATTAATTATCACACCTAACACGCTTATCCTTGCAGGTCCATCCTTGATGCAAACATCTATAAATACATCCTCCACAGTGTGTGAAAATAAAAATTGTAAACGCAGAACCCTGTCAACAAACATTTACACTGCCCCACATTGCACTTTATTTTCTCTCTTTATACATATCTAGTTAAACCTACACTATATTGTCAATCTACTATACAAGAAAAGCACGTTGTAGAATGCATGTTTTTAATTTCCTTACAATGCGCTTAGCAGTTAAAATTTATCATAATACAAATAGCTGAATCAAACATTTAAATATTAGCACATTTTAACCAACAAAAACATTGACAGGCATATCTGCAGTCTCAGGCGAAAAATAAATACTAAACAATGATGCGCACATTTTTCTAAAGAGTTCTAAAATCAATTAATAGATCATGCAGTATAAAAAAATATGTAACGCATATAATGATGTTAAGTGCTGTGATGCTAAATCCTGTCCACTGTCAGATCACTGACTTGTCTAGCGATTGAGCTCCCCAGAGCAGTTCACTCTGCTGGCTTCTATTAGATGTACTTGTACCTTTTTGGCCAATTGCTTCTGCAAGATCTTCCACATCCACCTGCGGTTCAAACCCCGGGTGGGGTTTCACGGTGCCGAGGGTCCCCCAAGCTGCGACCTAGACAAAATAAGGGAGAGTGAATGACAAGGCTAGCAAGCTGCAGTGCTGCCCTGGAAGAGAGACCAGGCTCGGGCACATACAGAGCGAATATTGCATTGCCACCCACTAATGAGAGCTGCACCCCAAATATTCCATCATTTATGAGCACTCCTGTGAAAATTCATACCACAATTCTTAATTGTGATTACAGAGAAAACGTCATTGTGTTCTCTGTGCCACAGAGAGAACCACAAAGCTTATATCAACATAAGCCTTTGCAACGAGCAGATGTACTCAGCCACTCTCCCCAAAGAGGTACTATTGCTTCGGGACCAGAATTCAAGCATTAAATGACACTATCAGACAGTAGATATCATTAGCTGGGAGTATAGCTCAGTCAGCTACACACTCACAGCCGGGATATGCATTGATCTTACCATGTTGCAATCCAGACCATTCATCAGAGCTGCCGACCATTAGAGGTTCATCAAAGGCATTATTGGCCCGAGCCAATTGCGAGCGCACATAACAAGGGAGTGGGATTTTAATGGCCGGTATAGTCTTCTACTGCGGGCTATAAAGCTATTAGAACATTTGGACCGATGAGAACAGAGCGCCCTAACTGAAAAAAACCTCCCCAGATACAAAGTGGGTTTAAAACCCCCATAGTGCAGAAGCAGCTGAACCGACCACAGCTCCTGCTGTCTTTTTAGAACAGTTCCTGCTGGGTGCATGGTCAAATGACAAGCATAAAACAGAGAAATAGGGAGCTGCGAGGGGGCTGAAGTCAGCCCCTCATTCTTTCTCTACTGACAAAGTGATTGTCTTCGTTTGGAGAATTCCTGTCCCTCCCTCCCAGTGCCACACAGGAGGACGGAGATGAGAAGGATACTGCCTACAAATGGTTCGTCTCCTACCTACAACACCGAACTCAGCAAATCAAAATTCAAAACTGTCTTTCTAAACCCACTCCTGTCTCCCTTGGAGTCCCCCAAGGGTCTATTCTCTCTCCCTCCCTCTTTAACCTCTTTATGGAACCCCTCACCCTCATTCTTAAACAAGCAGGCATCAACTACCACCTCTATGCCGATGACACCCAAATCTATTACAAGATTAAAACTCATGCCGACATCTTACACCTGAACAACACCCTCACCAAGATCCAAACCTGGTTCCACTCCAATCATCTCAAACTTAACCCTAATAAAACTGAAATCATTCTCTTCTCCCCTAAAAACAACCCTCTCCCCGTTCAATCATGGATCTCTGACCTTAACGCACTCAACTGCTCACTCACCCTGTCCAACTCCGTCAAATCTCTTGGTATTTCTATCGACAACACCCTGACCCTTAACGTCCACATCAAAAACTCTGCTAAAGGAGCCCTCTTCACTCTCCGTCACCTCAAGAAAATCAAACCCTTTATACCCACCGATGATTTTAAACTTGTAGTTCAGTCACTTGTTCTTTCACGCATTGATTATGGTAACGCCATCCTCAACGGAATCCCCAAGGTCCACCTTGCTCCAATCAAAGCAGTGCTCAACCTTGCAGCCAGGCTCATTACAGACTGCAAACGCTTCGATCAAATATCCCCGGCTCTCAAATCTCTTAAATGGCTCCCTATTGAAGGCAGATCTGCCTGCATCACTCATAAAGTCCTCCACCAAAACACTCCGCAGTACCTCTCCAAGAAACTCCTCATTGTGGGCACCACACGACCCCTGAGAAGCACCAACTCCCTCCTCCTTATACCACCACTGCATAAAAAGAAAGCCACACAATCACGCTCCTTCTCTGGTAATGCCCCTATCATCTGGAATGCCCTCCCAAAAACCTGCGCTGCAACCCCTCCTATTTCAGCTTAAAAAAGACCTCAAAATCCACCTCCTCAATTATTATTGGGGATCCTAACCTGTGACCTGCACTCGATCTCCAATTTCACCATGTTATATTAGTCCAGTAATACTTGTCCATTTCATGAACATCATCGGCCTAATTACTTGATATGTATAGCTCCTGCCCCTATTTATCTATTTGATTCGTTTATCTATTTGTTTGATTTGTTTATCTATTTGATTTGTATATTTCACATATTGTTGTCATTATCTTTTATCTACTTATACGCCATGTTTGACTCAATTATTATTGGGGGTCCTAACCTGTGACCTGCACCTGATCTCCAATCACCATGTTTACATTTTGTCCAGTATTATCTGTCCATTTCGCGAACATCATATACCTAGTTACTTGAAGTGTATAGCTCTTGCACCTGTATATTTATTTTGTTTTGTATATTTCATACGTTGTTTCATTATCTTTTTATCTACTTGTATGCCAGGTTTGCTTTATATTATCTTCTCATGTAAAGCGCTCTGATACCTCTGGGTCTAGCCAGCGCTATATAAAACTTTTAAAATAAAATAAATAAATAAATAAATAAGGCTCTTTGCGTGCCCTCGCCCACAGCCTTTTCCTCTCTCAATCCCTTCCAGTCCACAGGTCTTGGAGAGGCAGGGGAGGGAGGGTCTGAGGCTGTTAACTAGAATACTGCAAAGTTATGTCAATGTTTATTATTTGCTGCTGCTCCATTGCCTTCAATAGAGCTCTCAACCTTCCAAAGTTCAAATTGTTTCACAAGGGCTTAGCTGCGCCCAGAGCCTCTACAGCAGTGCTTAATTTGTAAAAAGAATAAGTGCCAGGGCCCTCGTCAGGAGGCCACTGCAGTTTGCTCTACCCACTTACCCTGCCAGCGCTGCCAATGAAAGTACCAACACATCTACTAACCATAACACTCCTACATGTGTGGATATTCAGACTAGTCCACGCCCCTAAAGCTGCAAGAATGGTTTGGATGGGAGGTATGAGTCATTTTTAATGTGTACTGAATTAATAAACAACTGTTGTTGTGCTCATCTCTAAATAAGCTAGACAGACAGCACCACCATGTGGCAGACTGTCATAAGTGCCGGTGTTAACAATTCGGTGCCAGTGCTGAGCACCGGAAACCACTGGCTCAAATAAAGCACTGCTCTACAGTGCTTAAACAGATGAAGGAGACTAGTTTAGAGGTTAGGGACAATTCAAGCCCAGCCCGGAGTGGTTGTCAACAAGCTCTTAAGTACAAGAAGAACAGTTATATGAGAGAAATAAAAAGGAGTAGCAGAACGAAAAGTACAAGGATCGGAACTCAAACTTTACAGGGGTTCCGTAAGTGCATCGGTATCACAGCAGTCACTACAGTCCAGCAGGCATCATTACCTACAGATGATCTTCCGTACAGGGCACTACATCATGGTTTTTAGGTCTCGCCTGGCGTTAGCAGCGCGCATGCGCTGCTCTCGCCATGAGAGGGCTTCTTGGAATCAATACGGTTCCAGAAGTCGTGTCTCTGCTCCGCCTGCACTTTTCATTCGCGCGCGTCGGTTTGCGTCATGGATTATGCAAAACACAGTGTAATGATTGCACCGGAGGCATTTTAATCCCTCCTGGTTGCCACCCTGTCCGCTTTTGGCCCCGCCCACCAGGATTGGATCTTTTACTTGCGGCGGGAGACAGTCTCTTAATTAGCCGCTAAGCACTTTTTTTTTTTTTACTATTACCGCGTTTATCTTCAACAAAGAGAATGCCTTTCCACAATGGTGACAGCTTGTTTATTTTTGCATCGCGCTTTCTCTTAAAGTGAAAGCGCAATGCAAATGTAAACAAGCGGTTGCCTTTGCGCAATGTCGAGAGCTTATGTTTATTGCCGTGTGCTTAAACTTTCCTTACGGGCGCCCCTTGTTTGAGCTTGTGTTTTTTGCCATGTGCTTAAACTTTCATTACGGGCGCTCCTTGTTTACTTTACGCGCGCCGTGTTACATTTTTATTTCACTCTTTCTTGTTTTTTATCGTTATCTTCGTCTTTCTTTCAAACTCTCTTGCCGCGCTCCTCAATATTGCTTTAGCTCGGAGTCGGATACTGTAAAACAAACCCGCTCCCCAAAACTGCTCACCGCACCTGACCAACGTAAGCATCGGACAGAGCGGGCACATTTTGGCATTCCTGACCCGGGCCCCTGCGTTCGCAGGGAGCTATTGTCCTCACTATCGACCCTTAATAGAAGACTCCGGCCTGCAGCCTTTTGATGCCGAACAGAGAGCAATCCACTTCCAGCGGGACAAAGGACGGAGAGACAGACAGACAGACAGACAGACACACACACACACACACACTTATTTTGCCCCATTTTGACTAAAAAGTTTCATAACTCAGATTTATTCGCCCCATTTTTTAGTATGTTGGGTATGGGCGGAAGTGGGGAACGTTGTAGAGGCCGTTATGTTACACCCATAACCCGCTCCGTTGTCGATTTTTGGGGGCTAGGACACACAGACCCCTCTTCCCACTTAAGAGCTCAAAAAAGCTGTGGGGAATACATGAAAGGGCCGTATACTAAGAAAGGAGGCGGCCATCTGCAAACTCTCCGAGAACAAACAGTGTTGCCTTTAATGTCTCATTGTGTCGAAGTTGTTAATTGCTCCATGCATCATTTCCTGTGTCTCCCTTCTCCCCCAAGCACTCTCCCACCTGGCTCCTTTCAAGTGCAAACACACGAGAGAGAAGCAACACTTTGAACTGAAGCACGCACACTGCTTTCCAGTATACACACGAACTGTATACAGAGAGGAACCCACAAACAGAATACCACCATACAGCGGGAAACACCAGAGCATTAAACGCACACATAACACACACCACGTCTACAGTCCAAAAATGCACTGACACAGAAACAGGAGAAAAACAAATAAAGAGAAAAAAAACAGTCGCAGACAGTATGTACACAGAGAAACGCGTACACAAATATACACAGAATCATTAACACTAACAGAAGGGGACATACATAGAAAAGACAAACAATTTACACGCAAGGAGAAGCACGCACTGCGCACACAAAGTGAACATACATGCTTATGCACACAAACAGGTTAGAAACGCACATAGAGACACATACACAATCCCGCACACATATCAACAGTATACATAGAAACCGACAACATCCACGTAGTCTGTTTTTAGGTCTCACCTTTCATTAAGTTAAAGCCATTTGCTTTGCTATACAATACCATTAGCAAAGCAAATGGATTTAACTTAATCAAAGGCAAGACCTATTGCATTTTCAATGCCTGTTTTTCTATCTCGCTGACATTATTGTAAGGGATGTTAGAACACTTTACATTAGCTCATTTCAACAGGTTACATATGTACATACAAAATATTTACATTATTGAAAGTGAATTAAAGTTGACAATTGAATTTTTAAATACACTATTTACAGTGGTAGTTACCCTATAAAGTGAGAATATCAAAAGAGAGGTAATTGAGATTCGAAGACTTGCTAGCGAGGTGAAATGGAGCCCATGCAATAATGTGCAAGGCATATTGCCAAATCTGAGGATGATCGAGCCAATCTGGTATCAGGACAAGCCTGGACTTTAACCAGGGCCACTGGAACAATGCAGCATTGGAAACCAAATTATGCAGTTGGATTGACTAAATTATGTGGCAAGCAGTGCTGAAATGTAGGGGAATCGCGACGGATCCTGGTTTCGGCAGCTATATCCCCGCTGAAATATGCTGAATTTGTGCTGGTGTCATTTTCCTACACCAAGACACATTTCAGCAGCGTCATGTTGTCTGCATTCTGTTCAGAGCAGCAACAGGCAGGCGACAAGGGAGTTTTCTTATTTTAACTTGCAGCTGGGCCCAAAAGAAAGGCCTGATGTAAAGGGCTATTAGCCCGTTGTTTGTCTATATTACTGGATGGGCGCTATCTGGAGCTTAACACCTAGGCGCCATAGCAAAGCAAGGAAACAAAGGTGCACAGTATGTTATCACTTCACAAGTTCTTAAGAGAAACTATGATTTAGAGGCAGGTTTTTAACTTTGTTCAACTCCCTATGTAAAAGATGTGCTGACTCTGTAAGAATTCAAGATGTATCTGTTTGTATGAGTAATTACACTAATATTGATGTAATGTCACCTATTTTTTTATTTAATTCTTTCATAGCGTTGCTCATCCCAGTGTAGGATGTCAAAGCACTTTACATAACACACAGAGGAACAATAAATCATGCATGTGTGTGAATCAATGTACAGAAAATGTTACATAAGACAATGAGGGATGTAACTTATAAGGTGCAGGAATCATGTATCATCCACACTTGTAATCATTATATGTTAAGAGTGAACAGTCGGGAGAAACGCAAAGTCAGTATATAAAACCTAACACATTGATTATGGTTGTCTGTACTAATAAGACTTTATTACTTACCAAAGGAACCCTTCTTTGCAGTGCTTAATTTGAGCCAGTGGCTTCAGGTGCTCAGAACCGGCACTTAATCATCAACACCGGTGCTTTTCATGAGCACCAGTTAAGGACACAATAATTTACGGGGCGATTAAGTGATTTGGCCAGAATTACAGGATATTGAGCCGACGCTGAGACTCAAACCTGGTTCCCCAGCTCCGAAGTCTGCAGCTTTGGCCATTACGCCACACCCTCTCCCCACTTTCATGGTTAGTAGTTGGTTCTGTTTTAGGCGGCGCTAACAGGAGAAATGGGCTGTGCTAGCTGCCGCCTGGTGAGAGCCCCAGCACATATATATATATATATTTTTTTTTTTTACAAATTAATCACTGCTTCTTTGCAATCTTAGAATAACAACAGATTCAGAAAACACAATCAGGATCTAAACCCATGACCTACAGTTTGCACGCAGCTTCTTGATGCTGGTAAATAGAACACTGTGCTAGATTAGAAGGATTGTAACTTATGCACTAGAAGTGACACAATGATCTTTGTGTCAAAAGCAGTAGCCCACTTACCTATCTACGTTCAATACAAATCTGTGATCTGCATGTTACATGGTGCGCTTTGCAGCAGGCACATAAACCCTCTATGCTACTTTATGAGTCGAGACTGGACAAACACAGAACTCTCCCAGAACTGCGTTAACCACTAGAGAAGTGTGACCACTATTATAATCCCCACACAACGATCTCTGCAGAAGGTGTCTTAACTAGTGCTTTAAATGGAAATATAGAAGTGCAGGTGCTCACTATTTAGAGGACCATTTTGTTACTGAAAAGTGCCGGTACTCTCCCATTAAATGTATTGCATCAGTGCTGAGAAGTGCAGGTACACTCCCTTTTAAAATAAAGAAGTGCAGGTACTCAAGTACCGGACAGTACCTGCCCATTTAAAGCACTGCTTATTGACAACATATGCCCTTGTTGCCAATTTCTTCGCAGCAGATTTTTTTTTTTTTTTTTATAAATATAGGTTGACTGTCCGACTCTGCTTTCCAAGCTCCGCCCCTCGCGACTCCACCCCCTTTCCTCTTCCACACCTGACCCCCAATTTATGGGTTCCTGGTCTGGAGTATTTTCTTTTTCCCAATTCCAGGACTGGTGGCAAGTACGGCAAACGCGGCACTTCCTGTGGGAGTCTGGCCATTGGCTGCATCTCAGTGCCAGGTGAACATTTGAAAGATCATTGGATGATTTTTGAAAATGGCTACCACTGGCAGGCGTCTATGAATAGTATACAGTGTCCTGAGCAGAGGCGCAACTAGAGCCAAATTTCGCTTGGGGGGGAGGGGGGGGCGCGGCTAAGAAAAAATTTCGGGGGGGGGTGGGCTAATTCTTCAAGCAATAGGCAGAGTGGAGCTGCATGGGCTCTAAGAAGGGGTGAAAAACAACAAAGCCTCATTAACAAGCAAATGGTCTTTTAAAGACCTGTGAAGTGCTCGGGTGCGGCAGCCCGGGAAGCGGTCTCATCCCGGGCTGCCACACACGACGGTGTGGGGGGGGGGGGCTGGCTGAAACCCTTTGATCCCAATGGGTGTTGCTCGCCTGGTCCCGAGTATCTGACGCTTACTGTATTCCCCAGATCACACAGGCAGTCGCGGGAGCGACGGGATTTCACCGAGCACCAATCTGAGAGACACTTACTTTATCTGCCAAGGAGAGCTGTCCGAGAATCTCCAACGGTAGAGACATCCTGGGGTTTTAGCACTGAAAGAGAGAAGAAAAACAATATGAGACAACACAAATAAAAAAAGGAGATGGCGTAAAAAGTTACGAATAATGAAACAGTGGATGTTATACAAAGGTGGTCTTATTAGAAACCCATGGCTGCCTTGGGCGGTGGCTCAAAACACATCCCGTCTGCACCCCAAACACCCCTTGTCCCACCGACCTTCCCAGGTGCAGACTCCAAACACAGACCCAGCATCTGAGGTACCTACCTGCGGAGCGTGCCTCTGCCTCTCCGGGCCGTGCGCTCACAGCGCACCCCGCACCCCTCTGATGCTCGTCCCGCCTCGCCGCCGCTGGATCTGGACTGTGCACAAGATCAACAGTGACAATGCATCTGGGGCCTGGCGCCGGGCCCTGCCCGCCGCATCGTGCCCGCTGGGAAGAAGGCTGGCAGCTCCTGTCCGCTCCCGCCCTACTATGGCAGGCGGAGGGGCTGGGCAGGGGCCGGTCCAATGTACGAAAGACTCAGGCAGCGTCTCGAGAAGGGCTCGATCGACCCAAAATGATTGGACCTCAGCCTTACCATACATTCCTAGGTATTAACACACCAGGCACGTGACTAAATTGGGATCGGCACAGTAGTCTTTCACAGTACCCACATCTGCTGTGAGTATTTCAGAGGCAAGCGCATCTGACATGCCAGGGTCGGACTGGCCATTCGGTCCCTCGGGCATTTTCCCAGGAGCTGCATGATAGGGGCGTTTTTCACAGCAGGGGAAGGCTGCCATGACCCAACCATGCCCCCTTGACCACATTCTGGTCGCATTCTCCTGTTATCAGTATGCATATTTTTGCCAAGGGCTAATTTTAGTTTCCAGTCGGGCACTACTACTGTTTCAGAGATAGGTAGAGTCAAGATCCAGTGGTAAAGCCTTCTCTGAGGATGTAGCGCAGCGACCAGAACTGCCGACCCAGGAAGCTGGGTTTGAGTCTCAGCGTTGGCGCCAGGGTTGGATTGGATTAAAAATCGGCCCGGGCATGCAAAAATAAGGTGGCCCACATTTGCATAATGCCTTTCCGCAATCAATCAATCAATCAATCAATCACGGCATTTATAGAGCGCGCTACTCACCCGGGAGGGTCTCAAGGCGCTGGGGGAGGGGGTAAGTTACTGCTCGAACAGCCAGGTCTTGAGCTGCTTCCTGAAGGAGAGATGGTCCTGGGTTCGCCGAAGGTGAGTGGGGAGGGAGTTCCAGGTCTTGGCTGCCAGGTAGGAGAAGGATCTTCCTCCGGCGGTGGTTCTGCGGATGCGTGGTACGGTGGCGAGGGCGTGGCTGGTTGATCGTAGCTGGCGTGTGGGCGTGTAGAAGGTCATGCGGTCGTTGAGGTACTTTGGGCCCAGGTCGTGGAGGGCCTTGTGTGCGTGGGTGAGGAGTCTGAACGTGATTCTCTTGCTGACGGGGAGCCAGTGCAGGTCTTTCAGGTGTCTGGTGATGTGGCTGTGTCGGGGGATGTCCAGGATGAGTCGTGCGGAGGCGTTCTGGATGCGCTGGAGTCTTTTTTGAAGTTTGGCTGTGGTTCCGGCGTAGAGGGTGTTCCCATAGTCCAGTCGGCTGGTGACGAGTGCCTGGGTGACGGTCTTCCTGGTTTCAGTGGGGATCCATCTGAAGATCTTGCGGAGCATGCGCAGGGTGTTGAAGCATGAAGATGAGACGGCGTTGACTTGTCTGGTCATCGACAGGGAGGAGTCCAGGATGAAGCCCAGGTTGCGTGCGTGGTCCGTTGGCTTGGGCGCGGTGCCCAGGGCCGGGGGCCACCAGGAGTCGTCCCAGGCGGAGGGTGATGAGCCCAGGATGAGGACTTCCGTCTTGTCTGAGTTCAGTTTAAGGCGGCTGTTCCTCATCCAGTCGGCGACGTCTCTCATCCCGTCGTGTAGGTTGGCTCTGGCGGTGGTGGGGTCGTTGGTGAGGGAGAGGATCAGCTGGGTGTCGTCGGCGTAGGAGATGATGTTGAGGTTGTGTTGGCGTGCGATGGCTGCGAGGGGCTCATGTAGACGTTGAAGAGGGTTGGGCTGAGTGAAGATCCTTGTGGAACGCCGCAGATGACTTCGGTGGCTGAACGGGGGGAGGCGGACTCTCTGGGTTCTTCCGGCGAGGAACGAGATGATCCATTCCAGTGCTTTCTCTCGGATTCCGATGTTGCTGAGGCGCTTCACTAGGGTGCAGTGGCAGACGGTGTCGAACGCCGCGGAGAGGTCCAAGAGGATGAGGGCAGCTGTTTCCCCGTTGTCGGTTAGGGTTCTGATGTCGTCGGTGGCTGCGATAAGGGCGGTCTCGGTGCTGTGGTTGGCCCGAAACCCGGACTGCGAGGGGTCGAGGGATCCATTCGTCTCGAGGAAGGCGGCAAGCTGTCTGTTGACGGTCTTCTCGATGACTTTGGCCGGAAACGGAAGGAGCGAGATGGGACGGTAGTTCTTGAGGTCGGTGGGGTCCGCCGTTGGTTTCTTCAGGAGGGCGGTAAGCTCGGCGTGCTTCCAGCTCTCCGGGAAGGTGGCGGTGTGGAAGGAGGAGTTGATGATGTCCCGGAGATGGGGTGCGATGGTGGCGTCGGCTTTGTTGAAGACGTGGTGTGGGCAGGGGTCGGTTGGTGATCCGGAGTGGATGGAGTTCATCGTGCGGGTGGTGTCTTCGGTGCTGATCGGGGTCCAGTTGCAGAGGGTGGTGGTGGCGGGCGTTGGTTCGGCGGTAGGGTGCGTGGTTTGTGCGTCGAAGCGGTTATGTATGTCGGTGATCTTGCGGTGGAAGAACGCGGAGAGTGAGTTGCAGAGGTCTTGCGAGGGGGTGATGTCGTTTCCGGCGCTGGGGTTGGAGAACTCTTTGACGATGCTGAAAAGTTCCTTGCTGTCATGGGCGTTGTTGTCCAGTCGTTCTTTGAGTGCCGACTTCTTGGTGGCACGGATCAGCTGGTGGTGTTTGCGGGTGGCGTGCTTGAGGGCGGTCCTGTTGTCTGTGGTCTGGTCGAGTCGCCAGGTTTTCTCGAGAGTGCGGCAGTTCTTCTTGGATTCCTTGAGTTCGTTGGTGAACCAAGGGGTTTTCTTGCTTCCGGGTCTGCTGGGAGGGTTTTTAGTGGTGCGAGGTCGTCGGCGCAGGCGGTCAGCCACTTGGCGAGGTTGCTGGCTGCTTCGTTTGGGTCCGTTGTGTTGGTGGGTGTGTTCTGGCTGAGGGAGGCGGTGAGCTGCTCGGCGGTGATCTTGCTCCAGCTCCGGCGGGGAGCCTGTTGCGGGTGGTGGTGGGTCGCAGTCTTTCTGAAGCTGAAGTGGACGCAGCTGTGGTCGGTCCAGTGGAGTCCGGTGGCGTGGCTGAAGGAGATGTGCTTGCTGGACGAGAAGACGGGGTCAAGCGTGTGGCCGGCGTAGTGGGTGGGCGTGTTCACCAGTTGCTTGAGTCCGAGGTTGGCGAGGTTGTCCAGCAGGGCGGTGGTGTTTCTGTCGTTGTTGTTCTCCAGGTGGAAGTTGAGGTCCCCTAGGAGGATGTAGTCGGCGGAGGGCATGGCGTGCGGGCTGATGAAGTCTGCGATGTCTTCGCTGAATAGTGTGCGTGGTCCCGGGGGTCTGTAGATGAGGGTGCCTCGGAGGGTGGTCTTGGGGTCAGTGTGTATCTGGAAGTGTAGGTGTTCGGCGGCGGTGAAGGTCTCGTCGGAGTTAGTCGAGATGCGGATGGTGTTCTTGTGTACGATGGCGATGCCTCCTCCCGTCTGGTTGACGCGGTCCCTCCGGGTGATCCTGTATCCGTCCGGGATGGCTATGGCGATGTCGGGCGCTGAGGAGGCGTTCATCCAGGTTTCGGTGAGGAAGGCGATGTCCGGTGCTGTTGCGTCGAGCAGGTCCCAGAGTTCCACGGCGTGCCTGTGGACGGAGCGGGTGTTCAGCAGGATGCATTTCAGGTGGTTGCTGCTGGTGCTCGACTTGGCGGAGGTGGTGCACGTCCGGGGGCAGGTGAATCGGCAGGTTTGGCAGGTGAAGGGTCCGTGGGTGCGTCTCGGTGAGGCTCGGTAGCAGGCAGGGTTCCGGCCGGCATTGAGTGCGGTGAGTGTGGCGGCGTCGTAGGTCCGTCGAGTGGTGTTGCATCGGTGGGATCCAGGGGTTCTGGCGCTGGGCGCGGTCCAGTCGCGGACGGGCGCAGACGGGCTTGCCTTAGGCGCGCCTTCGGCGCGCCAGCTGCGCGGCCGCGCAGCGGCCGCCATTTATGGGGAGGTGGGAGGGAGGAGCAGCTGGGAGGTGGGAGGCAGGGGCAGCGAATGGGCAGTCAGGGGGCGGGGCCGCAGGGACGCAGCGGCGGGAATGGCGAGAGGCAGCGGGGGCACAGAAACGAAATGGGGGGAAAGGCAGACAAAATCACGGGCACAACGACAATGGGGCAGCGAGGGGCACAGAAGGAAAAAGGGGAGAAAGGCAGACAAAATCACGGGCACAACGACAATGGGGCAGCGAGGGGCACAGAAGGAAAAAGGGGAGAAAGGCAGACAAAATCACGGGCACAACGACAATGGGGCAGCGAGGGGCACAGAAGGAAAAAGGGGAGAAAGGCAGACAAAATCACGGGCACAACGACAATGGGGCAGCGAGGGGCACAGAAGGAAAAAGGGGAGAAAGGCAGACAAAATCACGGGCACAACGACAATGGGGCAGCGAGGGGCACAGAAGGAAAAAGGGGAGAAAGGCAGACAAAATCACGGGCACAACGACAATGGGGCAGCGAGGGGCACAGAAAGGAAAAAGGGGAGAAAGGCAGACAAAATCACGGGCACAACGACAATGGGGCAGCGAGGGGCACAGAAAGGAAAGGGGGAGAAAGGCAGACAAAATCACGGGCACAACGACAATGGGGCAGCGAGGGGCACAGAAGGAAAAAGGGGAGAAAGGCAGACAAAATCACGGGCACAACGACAATGGGGCAGCGAGGGGCACAGAAGGAAAAAGGGGAGAAAGGCAGACAAAATCACGGGCACAACGACAATGGGGCAGCGAGGGGCACTGAAAGGAAAAGGGGAGAAAGGCAGACAAAATCACGGGCACAACGACAATGGGGCAGCGAGGGGCACAGAAGGAAAAAGGGGAGAAAGGCAGACAAAATCACGGGCACAACGACAATGGGGCAGCGAGGGGCACAGAAAGGAAAAAGGGGAGAAAGGCAGACAAAATCACGGGCACAACGACAATGGGGCAGCGAGGGGCACAGAAAGGAAAAGGGGAGAAAGGCAGACAAAATCACGGGCACAACGACAATGGGGCAGCGAGGGGCACAGAAGGAAAAAGGGGAGAAAGGCAGACAATCACGGGCACAACGACAATGGGGTAGCGAGGGGCACAGAAGGAAAAAGGGGAGAAAGGCAGACAAAATCACGGGCACAACGACAATGGGGCAGCGAGGGGCACAGAAAGGAAAAGGGGAGAAAGGCAGACAAAATCACGGGCACAACGACAATGGGGCAGCGAGGGGCACAGAAGGAAAAAGGGGAGAAAGGCAGACAAAATCACGGGCACAACGACAATGGGGCAGCGAGGGGCACAGAAAGGAAAAAGGGGAGAAAGGCAGACAAAATCACGGGCACAACGACAATGGGGCAGCGAGGGGCACAGAAGGAAAAAGGGGAGAAAGGCAGACAAAATCACGGGCACAACGACAATGGGGCAGCGAGGGGCACAGAAGGAAAAAGGGGAGAAAGGCAGACAAAATCACGGGCACAACGACAATGGGGCAGCGAGGGGCACAGAAGGAAAAAGGGGAGAAAGGCAGACAAAATCACGGGCACAACGACAATGGGGCAGCGAGGGGCACAGAAAGGAAAAGGGGAGAAGGCAGACAAAATCACGGGCACGACAATGGGGCAGCGAGGGGCACAGAAGGAAAAAGGGGAGAAAGGCAGACAAAATCACGGGCACAACGACAATGGGGCAGCGAGGGGCACAGAAAGGAAAAAGGGGAGAAAGGCAGACAAAATCACGGGCACAACGACAATGGGGCAGCGAGGGGCACAGAAGGAAAAAGGGGAGAAAGGCAGACAAAATCACGGGCACAACGACAATGGGGCAGCGAGGGGCACAGAAGGAAAAAGGGGAGAAAGGCAGACAAAATCACGGGCACAACGACAATGGGGCAGCGAGGGGCACAGAAGGAAAAAGGGGAGAAAGGCAGACAAAATCACGGGCACAACGACAATGGGGCAGCGAGGGGCACAGAAAGGAAAATGGGGAGACAAGCAGACAAAATCACGGGCACAACGACAATGGGGCAGCGAGGGGCACAGAAAGGAAAAAGGGGAGAAAGGCAGACAAAATCACGGGCACAACGACAATGGGGCAGCGAGGGGCACAGAAGGAAAAAGGGGAGAAAGGCAGACAAAATCACGGGCACAACGACATTGGGGCAGCGAGGGGCACAGAAGGAAAAAGGGGAGAAAGGCAGACAAAATCACGGGCACAACGACAATGGGGCAGCGAGGGGCACAGAAAGGAAAATGGGGAGACAAGCAGACAAAATCACGGGTACAACGACAATGGGGCAGCGAGGGGCACAGAAAGGAAAAAGGGGAGAAAGGCAGACAAAATCACGGGCACAACGACAATGGGGCAGCGAGGGGCACAGAAGGAAAAAGGGGAGAAAGGCAGACAAAATCACGGGCACAACGACAATGGGGCAGCGAGGGGCACAGAAAGGAAAATGGGGAGACAAGCAGAAAATACGGGCACCGGGGCCACAAGCGGAGGGCGATCTTACCTGCAGAAGCAGCGGGCAGACAACACAGGCGGAGCTGTGTGGTGGGGGAGCGACCTACCTGGCAAACACTGCTTCGGCGAAATTTTATTTAAAAAAAAAAAGGGGGGGGGTTTAAAAAAAAATGCACGGATTAGTTTACAATGGTTAAACACACCTGAAAACAAGTGAGGCCACTTCTGCTCAGGCCCCCCTGCCCCCGCTCAATATGCACACATTAATTGGCCGGCCCAGCGAGAGGAAGGGAGTGACACCTGTGCCTGTTGATAAAAGGGAGGTAATGGACGCCCATCTGCCTCCAGAAAGGCCACTCAGGCACCCGCTGGCGGCATCGAACAACACAGAAACCGCCCAAATCGCCCCCCCAGGCTGCTTAAACAAGCATTGGCATAGCCATTAGGTCTCGCCTTTGGGACCTTATAAGTGTTTAGCCATGCAACAGCTGATGTTGTTGCACCAAGGATATTGTGCTGCAAAACTAAATACTTATAAGGTCCCAAAAGCGAGACCTATTGGCTATGCCAATGCTTGTTTGTACTTGCACTGGTTACAAATGCAGAAAAGGCTGTACCAAGGAGGGACTAACAAGCTTAATAACGACTTGCAAACCTGCATCAGAATGTTCTCAATGTTGAAAATTAAGGATGCTGGATATGAGACTATGGCTAGATTACTGCAGAGCAACTTTTGTATCAGTTAGTCACTCTTCAGAATGTCTGGATTTACATTATTGCAATTCAATATTCATTGCATGAACCCAGTTTACAAATTGAAAATTACTTTGTGATTACTTAAGGATGCGTCATGCTGCATTACCGACAAGGGCTTTGGCCGTCATTCTAATATTAACCTGTGGCATGTGCTGACTGTGACAGTCCTTGCCTTTTCCCAGAGCCGTCTTAACAGCATTATAGACCCCTGGACAAAGCAGTGCACTGGGCCCTGCCTACACAGCCACTCACAGGAATAAAAATGTTTTAACGGAAAATTAGTGTTAAAGTCGGGACTGCATGGTGAACATATGTTTGTAGGGCCCCCGGGCAACTGCCCAGCTTGACCATGCATTAAGACGGCACACTGCCTTTTCCAAGACAGGGATCAACTATTCACAGATCAGTGTAAGGTAGGGTAAACCACATCCATTCTGTGGCCAGAGGTGGCCTATCTCAGCATGGTAGCTGATCCCTTTGGAACCATTGACTGTTTTCTAACACAGACCCGGTAATGGTGGTGCAGAACTCTGTCTAGGGATTGTCAGTGGTCCGCACAGCCCCCACTCACATGCTGAACATTCTTCATGTGGATGAATGCACGTCTCTTATGAATGGTGCCCCCGTGGCATTGTTGGGTAACACATCTTTATGCAAGCGCCCTTGTTGGCAGCAAAGCAATGCTTTGTGACTACAGTGTTGCACCGGGACCCACAAACTTTGTTTGCTTGCCTGTTTTGATCTAGCTTGCTCCCAACCTACCCCTGTTTTGATCTAGCTTGCTCCGAACCCTTCCTTCCTACCCCACATGTCTAGTCCAGCTAATGTGGTAATTAATGATGAATGAGGGAACTTTATCAATGATAATATAGCAGATAAAATACCTCATGGTGCGCATTATAAGGCTACAGAATACACTGAGTTCTGAGGTGAAACAGTGCAATGAGGTAGAGCCCCGAATTCCTTTGTAAGATTTTGAACCTCAGAGGTGATTTACAATAGCCAGACAGCATTAAATAGCTGGTATTGTAGTTCTTATAATTTATGGACACACCTTCAGGCTTCCTCTAAAATTCTGTTACATGCTTGGCACTGTGCTTCTTATTCTTATGAAAGATTAAGCATGGTTGCATATATGAAATATAAATGTGGGATTTTTACTGTGAAAGAAATATTATGATTTTCCGGTGTTTAAATTTGACTTGGAGCACTTTTGAATGTGACTTCAAAAGAGTCTGTGGTAATATGCACATAGATTCTTGCTTTTTGAATTGAACCCTCGCATGGCAAATCTAAACATATTGCCATAAGTGTCTTGCAGTCTAATGACTATTAAAATAGTTCAGAAGAACGGACTGAAAGGTGATCTCATAATTCATTTAAACACGCGTAATCTGAAACGGTTTGCTGGCTGTGGCAGAGGCACTTTGATGTCCAAACTAGACTATACTAAAACATAGAAATGGGATTGTATACAGTTTTTGCAGTCTTTAATAAAGTAATGCAGAATAAAATACCAGCCACAGTACATTATAATGATGGGAGTCAATCAAGAGATATAAAATTAGATAAATAAATGAGGTCTTCATATAGTCACAGAACTCCAAGGTGACTTGCAGCATCTTTATAATTATAGGAAGGGGGTGTTTCATTCCGTATAATTGATTATATCAGCATTACTAGTCATCCCACCCCTTGTTAACTTCTTATTAGTTTTACAACTACATTCTAAATATATATTTGCTTGATAGAAGTCACTTAAAGAAGGGACTGTTGAGAATCTGTGGTAACGTGCCAATTCTTGTTTTCCTCTGATGAATTCCTGCAATGCAGTAAATGCACATACTGCCCTAAATGTCTTTTTTTCAGGATATGACTGCGAATTTCTTAGGGGAATAATGTTAGGAAATAAGGAAACTGGAAGTCTAGTTCTTTGATTGCTTTAGAGTGGTAATGGCATTTTCTTATTATAGGTGACTAGGGATGTCACAACAGGACTTAAATATATAAATTAGGTACAGGTTTTATACAGTTAGCAGACGTTTTTTATGTATTCAGTAAAGAGGAGTAGTGCTGACACGATGAATCCGTGCCAAACAGCAGCACTTACCACGTGAGTCTAGGGGAGGGAGAGGGTGGGAATGTTCGTTACATGTTACAGGGAACAGAGGGGGATATGGCAAGCTGATGCAGAACGAATACATACCAGTGACAGAAATATTGCTACTGCGACTTACAGCACTGGTTTGCGGGGAAACTGCCCCTGGCAGGAAAATGAAAGCGAAAGCAACTTCGGGGTGTTTACGGCTCTGCAGCTGGCCCGGAGATCGATTCCAGCCTGCCACTTAGGAGGCAGTTACAAGGGGCCTGCTCCTCACACATGAAAGGGTGCTCCTGACTTATTGTAAGGGACTAAAATTCCGATTTTCGTAGCAAGCAGCAAAGTAAAATCGTGATTTGCATTTCGTGTCTTTACTGAACTATCAGCAGCAAAGGAATGCAATGATGACGAGGGTGACCAGAAACTCCACATCACCGGAACGCAACTGTTCCAGTTCTGTGTTTTCATCTAACATGTCAGTGCATCTGGGAGTTGATGTCTCGGTTCATTTTAATTGAGCCGGTTGCACCATCTCACCTGATAACAAACAAGAGCATAGTCCAGGAACGGAAGAGTACTTATATCCAGGTAAAATGCAGCCAGCACCTAATCAGTGGGCCTCTCTCTGACGTCATCAGAGAGACCCGATCCAACAGGGAACGGAAGTCCAGAGAGGCCCCGACAAAAGGAAACACCGAGTTACACACCTCGCGCTGCCAGACACACACAGGCTGGTACCTTGAAGAGACTCGGGCGGGGGCCGCAGATTGGAGGCAGTTCGGACTGGGTGATGGTGCCCTCCATTGGAGGCAGGGTACAGACTCTGCCAAGTCTGGCCAGGAGGCTGCAGGTACTGGCTGCTGTACTACACTCACTTGCACAAACAAAGAGAACAGCGTGTACTCGGTAGCAAACCTAATCCGTTTGTCATTTTAAAAACAAAGACTCACGGCATATTTATGCTTCCTCCTCCACTGAACGAGTTCGGCCCGTCGGTCCCGGCGTGAGCGCCCACCGGCGCATAGGCATCTCACACGCCATGCTGATCATCATGCTGTAGACGGTAGTACTTTTTTTGTGGACAGTGCGCACTCACTGACTGTATGCAGTGGGATGACAGGACTGTGTAACTGCCGGTGCACGCCTCATGCACTTACCACAAAAGAGAGCATGTGTTACACTTTTGCATATCAGGCTGTTCACTGTTAAACCCACTTGCAATATCTTTGCATGGAACAACATTCCCCGAAGCCATGGGCAGTTTGTTTTATTTCAACCCTGCGCCCCTTCAAAGTCCGCTGTTGAAGCCTGTTTAACTTCTAGCTAAAGACGGAAACGGTGGCGTCTTCTCTGCTGCTCTCATGGACGGTCAGTCTCTTGTAAATCCCATGGCCTGTGTTCCATCAGAGAACGCACATCCATACTTCAGCGAGACTTTCGTGGGATTGATTGCTTTTGAAAGAGAACAAACGCACCACGACTGAGCCTTGGAGGGGTTAAACAATTAGTTATAAACCATAGCATGGCGCTTTGCTGCCACCTACTGCTGGAAAGCGGTAATATTTCAACTGTGAAAATTTCACGCCCTTGACAAGTGTCGGCAAAAGTGAAAGCGTTTCACTTCCGGGAGCGCCGGGAGCGAGCGGCGCCAGGAGCGATAATTGCTACCATATGGCGCCGCTCGCTCCCGCAAGTGAAATCGCCAAACGTGGACGCGTTGCCATTGAAGGCAATGGAACGCGTGCACGTTTTTGGCTGAAAAGCCGAATCGATTGCAAAAGGACTTTTTGCCTATGCAGCGCATGCGCGCTGCGTAGGCGAGACCTAAAAAGCAGCCCACAGCTGGAACTTTGATACCGGCCCCTCGGGCATTGTCCGAGTGCCCGCGTTACCAATCAGACGCTGGTTGGCGCAACATCCTGTGATTCTGGGCAAATCACCTAATCTCCCCGTGCCCATGGACAGCGCCTGGATACCCTCATGGGTGATAAGCTGTGCTATATAAATCTACAAACTAACTAAACTACATCGCTTCTAAAGCTTGCAACGACCTGCCACTACACATAAGCACCTCCTCACTTCTTGAATTCCGCAAGAAGCGGAGGACCTGACTTTGAGTAGTCCCACTAGGCCCTGGGTGTGGCTGGACTCACACCTGCTCAGCGCTAAGATACCCTCCCAAGTGATGGAGCGCTCTACAAATTTGCATAACATAAAAACATAACAGGTACCCAACACACGCACCCCACAAGCGACTGACTATTAGGCATCCTTCCCCCCTTACAATGGACATGTAACCGATTTGACCTCCCCAGCCCCATCAGCCTTTAGAGACCCTTGAGATATGACTGAATGCCCTGGTTTACCTCCAAGTCTTTCAAAGGCCCTGCTTGCAACATACCTTCCTCAGCTCTACAGGCCTTTCTGAGGCTAACGAGCCAGCTTGCAAAATTGATACTCCAAAGTGCTTGGAAGGGTATGTATGTAGTATTTCTATAGCGCAGACCTAAACAAAAGGCAGGGGGCGATGTACAGTGTCAAGCGCTATGTCCTTCAGATGAAGGCTTCAAAGTCTGTACATCTCCCACCATTACAGCTGGCATGTATGGGACTTTTATTCCACAGCTAAACAACTGCACATCTGATTTATGTGTACATTCATGCCTTTTATGCAAATATAGGCCACCCACAAGAGGTTTGTATATGAGATTGTACATGCACTTGGAAAGTATTCAGCCTTGCACTACCGCCGCCAAAGGAAGTGGACATTGCACTTAAGCAAGTCTCCCGAGGTGCACTTTAATGGACACCACTTCCAAGGGGTTACCCAGGACCCTGCACCTTGTCCAGAGCCCCTAAGAATCACACATGCTGGTCAGCAGCAAGGAGGGTCCTTTAGTTGTTTGAGACATATATATTTTTCAGTTTTATATAGCGCGAACTCGACACGAAGGTTTTGGAGCGCTTTACATGAGCACCAGTTACGTTACATAAGGACTCACTCATTTGTGGTAGGAACAGTGAGATTAAGAGATTTGCCCAGAATCCCAGGATGTTGATTGTGCTGATGTGGAGGCTCGAACCTGGTTCCCCAGCTCCAAAGTCGGCAGCTCTGGCCGTTACGCTGATGAACGAGGTCTGTTTGCCAGGGCCCAAGGTATTGTTCAGGAGACTACTGCCACTTGCACCACCAACTGGACCCATCATCAATGCCACATGCCAGTATAAACGCTCCCCACTAAACATCACACTCCTATAAATGTGACAGTTTGGACAAAATCAGGCCACCCAAAAGAGTAAGAATGGCATGGATGCACATATTTTTTTAAATGTGTATTGAATTGTTAAACTGATCTCCTCCACTAAAACATAGACAAACAGTGCCACCATATGGTGGACTGGCATAAGTTAGTTCCTATGTTAGGAAAAAGGTGCTGGCGCCGAGCACTGGCAAACACCGGCATAAATTAAGCACTATGAAAGCCTCCATTTTGGCCTGTATGCTTCCATGGGATGTGAACAGCTGCACATTTTAATATGCTTTGGTAGAAAAAAAGCCATCCTATATACATTGAATGAGGAAGTCAGTTGTGCTAACAATTTATAGTGCATATGTAAAGAGTATACATTTATAGTGCATGTGCCCTGTGCATCTGTAAAGTTTACTTAGCGTTTCGAGTACTGATTAGCGATGCTTAAGCAAAACCATGACCAGGTATTGAAGGGTGTGCCTTACAAGGCTGCACTGTATCTATGTAAAATATTTTAGAAAAAACTTTGAATCTAGAAGTGTCAGATGTAATGTTCCCACAATTTTAGGTCAGAAAACAAAGAATATTTGTTGCATTTCTCCAGCCTCTATTCTCTGATTCAGTATCTACCTCTATTCAGATTTAGGGTTCTTGCGAAAGGCACAGTTGCTACGTTTCCTCTCTGGAAATGTTTGCTACAGGGCCAGACCAGGGAACCAAAAACAGCCCTGGCTAAAATGCTCAAACCAGCCCCCTCCCATCGTCTCCTCGCGCTTTCTTGCTCTCTCCTCTCTCTCTTCTCCTTCTCTCTAATTTCCCCCACCCTCCTTCTCTTTCTCTCACTCTTGAAGCCTTCCATTGCCTGCTGCAATTAACCTCCGGGAGCTGGGGAATGTGACAGAGGCACCAGGAGCAGCCCTGGGCTTTCAAAACCGGCCTCCAAGGGCTCCGGCCCACTGTGGAAATGCCCTGTGGAATAAAAGGCCCGTCCGGCCCTGGTTTGATATACAAGGCGCACATTTTTTTTTAACTTTTTGGTTCTGAAGAAACATTGTTAACAGCATTCAGACTAGTTAAATAGGAGTTATCTAGGACAGGAAATGGCACCTATTGGCTACTTCTGGCTCAAATAAAATGCCTCCTGGTAGAGGTGAGTTTTACACAAAAATTAGTCCTCGTCTACAATTTCATAATGATACAAACATTGGGAAATCCAAAAGTAAGCAACCAATGCCAGAGCTATTTGCTTTACCAATGCTCGTGAAATGTCATTCACCACTAATAAAGAAAGTTGCCTTGAGGGGTGAAAATAGACGGGTACCATGAGTTAGGTCGACCCGCTCTTGCTCCGTCAACCCCGCAGCCTCATCATCGTATGCTTCTTTGGGAGCCTTGGTAAGCTTGGGGCTTTAAGCCCTATTAAACATTTTGACTTCCTTTGGCCTAGCAGAAGTAGGTGGCATCTGGGCCTTTTAAAGATTATATAGCATTTGCCAAGGTTGCCAGCCTCGAGTGCTCCTCATCTTCGTTACTCCTTCATGGTATGTATTTCTTTAAGGCGTGGGCAGTACCCTTGCCTTTGAAAGGAAAATGGCATGCCCACTGCTCATGGCACAAATTCCAGTTCCTGCTGTTTTAGTATCTTTTTACACATTTGACACCATCTCTGCAGGGCCAATGTTGCCATATGGACTACTGGGCTTTCTCCGAATACCCCTTTTATTTGGTATACACACAATGACCACCCCGATGCCCCGATGGCTTGGCTAGTACTGTGTAGTTTCCTATATGATTCAGTCCTTATTATAATCTGAGTGTCTATCTCTCACATGCCCTTACCCATCACACCACCACGCTCTGCGTCCCATAACTGGATAACCACACCTTGGTGATCATCACGCACAACATGAAAACCCTGCCCATATGGGATCAAAACAAAGTGAACACCCTTCCAACCACTCACCCTATATGGTACAAGTCGCTATCAATGCAGGTAAGTGCTTCAGCGCCCCACATATGGGTAGTAAGCGCTATAGAAATGCTACAACAGGCATGTCTGACTGCGCCCACCGATAGGCCTTCCAGATTTTCTGTAGGTCCGCGCGGCTCGCTTAGTCATACCTGACACATGTATGTGGTCCATCGCATTTTTCATGCCGTCACCTCACAGTGTCATGTGTAAGGTGTCAGCATGAGAAATTCATGTGATCTTTGGTCCGTAAGGTGGAGAACAGAGACCATTCGGCAGGGAACTGCCTGAACCTCATCCTCCACATACCATAACCTGACTGTGTGTCCTTTGTATTCAACCACACATGAAGGAGCCGGCAGAGCTTGTTTTTGCGGTTCTTGTGTAAGCACCGACTGGCCTCAAGCTCCCTCCTACGCATACCTCTATTCCTTGTTTACTTGAAACCTGCCATGTCCCCTGGCCCGCCTCCACATGCGAATGTATTCCTAAAATGTGGTTTGTAAGAATGTGGTGTGTGATTATAGTGCCTGGCCAGCAAACGGGTGGTAAGGACAATGCCGTCAACAATGTACTGTAAGAAATGGGGCGGGGCATCTTAGCGATGCCAAAGACAATGGGCAATTTGGGCTGCCAGGCAGTAGGAACTGAGGGAAGAAGAGAAACATGGTTTGCCGCCAGGGCACAAAAAAAAAACATGAGGTAGGAGGAGCTAAAGGGTGGTAGGAGCCAAGGGCAGAAACAGTTTATGTTGGTCAGAGATGTGGATCAGTAAGATCAGAGCGGAGGGATGCTAGAGGCATAAAGAAAAAAAAAAAGAGGGGCAATAAGAGCCACGGGTAGTAGGACTTGCGTATGGTAGACTTATCATCTTACCCGGCTCACGGCGACACAACCGTGCATCTGTCCATTGACCGGGTGAGCCAGTATGATTGTGTGCAGGTACTTTTTAGGTCACTGCCTACCAGACAGCGCAGCGGTCTGGTTTGCTAAAGACATCTTGGGGACATTCAGAAAGCTTCCCTGTGAGTGCATTCCGCCCATTGCTTTGTGGTTTGTAACTTACATTTTCTAGCTTTCTATTTGCTAGCTTTATTTGCTTTAGGCTGGCCAGCTCGAGTTCGTCCCTCCCATTGTCTTGTTTACTGTATTCTTCCACGAACTCTCTTTCTCTAAACAGGCCTTTAAATCTTGTTCTTGTCACATTTACTGTGCATTCACAGACAGAAGTCAGATCAGAAGAAACTTTATTCGTCTGCTAAGCAATCATAAACGTTCAAAGTTAGCAATAAATACATAAATACGCAAATTTAACAACAATAAATCATCTAACAATTGTAAAGAGTAAAAACATAACCTCCTACTCAAAGTGCATTGTGCTTCTGGAGCTCACTGCAGCACGTAAGAGAGCCTACATACAAGTAAGTTTCTTCATCACGAAGCCGTTTTAAAAAATCAAAAGCTTGAGTAGTGCATCAAATTTCTAGATTTAATAAGAGGAATTAAAAACAGTTTAGTAAATTTTGGATGAAAACCACAAAAAAAAAGTAAAATGTAGAGTGGTCTGTCTCGAGGTGTCATTACAGGGACATTCACATCATTCTAGATTGCTCTAAGCCTAGTGGAAACCATAACAAATATTATATTGGGTCAACCCGAAAACGAAACATTAGGGAACCTTCCCAACGTCCTCTTCCACTACATAAATAATTGCTAGGAGTGCTTTCATAATTTACTAAAAAAATAAGTGGGAATAGATGATTTTAATGTTTCTGACGGTAATCTTTTTTCTTGAGCATGGGAAACCAATAAAGTTTGAACTTGCTTCCTACCCGTGGTGGCGCATCTTGCAACATTACTAAATGCCGGAGGTAAACCAATGTCATCAAAAGATTTTTCACAAATGCCAATCATGGGATGTCAAGGTCCTTGTCACACTCTAGACAATCTTCAATTATGTTTCTTGTTAATGATCCCGCTTCGTTTTTCCCGATGGACAGCCATACCAGAGGGGGCAGGTTTGAATTTGATCCCCTAAGTAACTTAACCCCAGCTCATTGCGGCAAATAAAATGTGAGGTAGAAAACGGAATGGATAAAAGCTTCCGACAAAAACTATGTTTCTGCACCTGGATAACTGATATGTCCCTGATGCGCCACACTTCCGCCCCATAAACAGGCACCGGTACACAGTGTGAGGAATAAATTTGTAACATAGGCAGCACAGCCCGTCCACCCGGTGGAGACGGCAGACTGAAGAGGGAACCAACAGCCCTGGATAACTTAGCCCTGAGCTCAACTATATTAGGTGTCCATGAGCCCGTAGAACTAAAAATCACCCCAAATATGAAAAACTGCTTGTGCTTAGTAGATGGTTTGACCCAACCGCAATGCCTGAAAGTGGGATGCTCTGTGGTCCACACGCCATAACAAAAGATTTAGAATAATTGGTTAGCAGATCAAGAGAGCCCATAAATTCCACAAACGAGTGAATTAATGAACGCAGAGCTCTCGGCGTACAAGCTAATAAAACGGCGTCATCCGCATATAACAAGACTGGGTGAGGAGTAGCTTAAACCATGGGAACATCCGGGGTGCATGATGTTAAATGTGAACCAAGGCCATTAATGTACAGAATGAACAGCCAGGGGAAGAGCACGCACCCCTGCCGTACCCCGCGCCTAATTTGAAGATCCTTCTTAGAGAGTTCACCATTTTGGCCGCACCTCACTCTGGCCCTTGTATTATTGTGCATAGAAGCCAGAAAATGAAAAAAAGGCGCCTCCGTGCCCATGCTCAAGAGGTGATGCCATAGCTTTGTCAGGTTTAGACAGTCGAAAGCCATGGAAAGATCCATAGAAGCCAACTATAGTGGGGTACGTTTCGCCACAGTATATTGGCAAGTATCAGATTGAGGTTCAGACGCTGCTCTAACGTCCCTATACGCTTGCGAAAGCCATATTGACATGGGTTTAAAATCTTACTCTCCTCCACGCACTCAATAATCCTGTTATATAAAACCCTCCCAAACATTTTGGCTGGGATGTCTATCAGAGAGATGGCGCGATAGCAGCTGGGTGAAGATCGGTCCCCCTTCTTAAAAATCTGCACGACGACAGATGCCGCTCAGGAATCAGGCGGGGATGCATATTGTAAGTTGTTATAAGCGTTAGTCAGAACGGGTGCCCAAAGATTGAGATTACACTTTAGTAAACCAATGGGTATACCGTCTGCGCCAGGTGCCTTTCCTCCTGCACTCCGCTGTGTTGCAGCTGTAACTTCACCTAAAGTTACAACTACAGTGGGATACGAGTCGGCCATCTTTAGCGTGTAATACCAAGTCCCCCGTGGAATTGATTTGTGGAAAATGTACCTCCCACGCCATCCTGCTAATATGGCAGCTACTCGGCCATACCGTTCTATTAACAGTCCTCAAAGCGGAGACTGAACACCAGAAAGACTTACTATCCCTAGTGGTTGCTGAGTGTCCAGGCTAACCCACTGCCGATTAATCACCTCCCCCACCTCTTTTTTTGTTACTGGTTCATACTGTTTCCACAGGCTAACCACCATAGAGGGGTCCCCAGGACGGGCGGTTAATGCCATGCGTAGGGCTCGATTAGCTGCTGAACATTCATGGTCAAACCATCTTGGAGCTGCCTGGACTGAAGTCACTGGTTTCACCGGCTTAGAAAGGTTCTTTAAATACATTGTATTGTAATTGCATTTGTATAGCGCTTACTACCCCTGACGAGGCGTCGAAGCGCTTTTCGGCGAGTAGCACGCTACTCCGGGACCCATAGAGGATTAGTGTTGAATTAGTATAGTGAAACATGCAAGTACATTTTAAGTGGTGAATATGTTAGTTATTTGGATTCGGAAGGATAGCAGAAGGATAGAAGAGGAAAAAAGGTTTGTATTTATATATAGCGCTTCTAACCCCTGATGGGGTGTTGAATTGCTTTTTTTGGCGAGTAGCACGCTACTCCGGAAACCCATAAAGGATTAGTGGTGAATTAGTATGGTGAAATATGAAAGTAATTTGAGTGGTGGATATTAGTCACTTATTTGGAGTGAGAAGGATAGCGGAGGGATAGAAGGGAAAGAAAGGTTTGCATTCATATAGCGCCTGTTACCCCCGATGGTGTGTTGAAGCGCTTTTCTGGCGAGTAGCAGGCTACTCTGGAACCCATAAAGGATTAGTGTTGAAAATTAGTATTGTGAAATATGAAGTAATTTGAGTGGTGGACATGTTAGTCAGTTATTTGGATTGAGAAGGGTTAGGGAGGGGTAAAAAATGAAAAAAGGTTTGCAATTATATAGCGCTTGTAACCCTGATGAGGTGTTGAAACGCTTTGTTGGCGAGTAGCACGCTACTCTGGAACCCATAAAGGATTAGTGGTGAATTAGTATAGTGGAATATGGAATTAGAGAAGTGAACATGCTAGTCTGTTATTTTGATTGAAAGGGATAGTGGAGGGATAGAAGAGTGAAGGATTTCTTTTTTTAAGTCATAGCAGTAGGAGGAGGCTTTTGGATGAGTAAAAAGGGTTTTTGGAGGGGGAAGAGTCCGAGGGAAGAGTTTAGAAAGGTTTGTTTTGGGGGATCGGTACAGTAAAGGAGGTGTCAGAAGATGCAAGGAGGGGTAGAGTAGGAGAGAGTCAAGAAAGGGTTATTTTGGGGAACATAGTAGTGGTATGGGGTTTGGGATAAATGAGTGAGTGGGTGTAGAGGATATAATGATAGATGTATAGGGTGAGAGATAGGGTAGTGCATTGGAAAGAGTAGTAGAAAGAAGTTTGAGATGAGTCAGAAGGTTGGGCTAGAAGATATATTGAGAGAAGTATAGGCTGAGAAATAGGGTAGTGCATTTGAAATGCTAAATTAGAATAAAGTGATAAATATATAGATCCACAAGTACATTGAGAGTATATAGATGCATAAAGGAGGTAAGTATATGCAGATTAAAGATATTGATAGAGGTAGCGGATGAGAAATAGGGGAGTGCATTGGATATGCTTTTTCAGGAGAAAAGTAACAGACACACAGATCCAAGTACATGGAAGGTACATAGATGCACAATGGAAGCAAGTACATGTAGACCAAAGATGATTTTTTTTTGTTTTTGTTTGTTTTGTTTTTATAACAACATAATTATTCTACATTTTATCCAAAGCAATACGCAAAGATAGGTACATGTCTATAGTGAAATTAATGCTTATATACAGAGGGACACATACATAGGGTGGGTATTAATGAATGGGAAAATGGGCAGCATTTTTGGCCCAGGTCCCGACCAGTCTCGAACAGGCTCAAACAGGCTCAAACAGGCTCAAACAGGCTCAAACAGGCTCAAACAGGCTCAAACAGGCTCAAACAGGCTCAAACAGGCTCAAACAGGCTCAAACAGGCTCAAACAGGCTCAAACAGGCTCAAACAGGCTCAAACAGGCTCAAACAGGCTCAAACAGGCACTCACCCTTGTCCTCTCCACCCTTAGCAGGCTCAAACAGGCACTCACCCTTGTCCTCTTCACCCTTAACAGGCTCAAACAGGCACTCACCCTTGTCCTCTCCACCCTTAGCAGGCTCAAACAGGCACTCACCCTTGTCCTCTCCACCCTTAACAGGCTCAAACAGGCACTCACCCTTGTCCTCTCCACCCTTAGCCTCAACGCCCGGGCTGAGATGCCCCAAGACTTGGCCATTTATAGCCCTAGTAGTCAGGTGACCCCTTCAGCCAATGGGAACCCTAACACTATCCAATCACAACACTAGCCCTAAAATCTAGAACCAATAGGAGACCAGGACCTTACAGCCAATCTTAGCCCTAGTCCAAGCACCCAATCAGTTTAAAAAACCCTGATCTCTACGTCCAATAGAGGCCCTAGCCCTACCAGTAGTCCCAACCCTAGTCCAAGCAACCAATAGCACAGGAAGCCATAGTCCCTACTTCCAATAGAAAGCCTAACCCTACTCTTAGTCCCACACCTAGTCCAGCAACCAATCACACCAGAAGCCCTAATCGCTACTTCCAATTAAAGGCCTAACCCTAGCCCCACCCTAGTCCCAGCAACCAATAACACCAGAAGCCCTAGTCCCTACTTCCAATAGAAATCCTAGCCCTACTCCCTGTCAGGGACTGTCCGGGACTATGTGGGGAACACAGTCAGGGACTTGGGCAAGGACTGGGAACTGGGTAGAAAACGTACACAGAAAGAGGAGGACAGTGCTGCCCGGGATCATACAGGGAGTCAGAGGAGAAAAAGAGATCCAAAGGGGAAGCCTGTACAAGTCAACAAGATGGGTAAGACTCAGAAAGGAAGGGCACTCACAAGGCAATTTAGCATTCAGAATAACTACATTATGACCCCTGTCCTATTAGAATAGTTATCAGACAAACAGCCCATAATTAGCTATAAGTTTGTGTGTATTTTTGCGGCAAGGAATTGGGTAAGGTTAGAAAGTTTCCAGCATCTTTTAAGTTGTCCGTAGATGTCCACAGGTTACGCAGTTCGGGACGAATATTCGCTTCCGCCCTCGGTGTCACAATCAGATCCATCTCAATGGGATTGTGATCTCCAATATCCATGCTTACAATAGACCCAGATATCAATCAAGTAGATTACGGGTAATGAATATATAATCAATAACAGATGAACAGTTTCTGTCCCTAAAGGCTGGCATACCAGCATCGCCTCTGCGTGCCTCCTCCAGTACGTTGTATAGGTCCAGAGGTTCAAGAAAGGCCTCCAGTTCCTTGCCCCTTTGATTGATCAGCCCCCCTGTCAGTCACCGCTCTATCTCTTCTATTGGAGGGGGCCAGGCTTGCATTAAAATCCCCTGCTAAACACCAATGAGCTTGCCGCCCTTCATCTGTTGCCAACCCACCGATTGAGTCAATAAATCTGAGCAAATCAGGGAACCTACGATTGGGGACATTAATAAAGTCATTATTATAAAAGTTGATTAAATACAATGTAAGGTCCCCCTTGTAGAGTACAGCCTGGCAATCACTTCCTGGGGTATTTATGGCTGAAGCATGACCTCCAAGGGAGAGGCTTACCCAAACGATTAAACCCCCCTGAAGCACGACCCGTGCAAGATGGCGTGGCCGGTATTGTAAAACATGAATATCCATCGAGGATTATAGGGCTGGTGGCCCAAGTTTCTTGAAACATGAGGCCATCACAACCACAAACCAGGGATTGCCAATCTGGGAGATGCATTTTGGAACGCAACCCCGCAATGTTCCAGCTCAAGATTTTCATCGTATATCCCTTGCCTCTAAGGGTAGAAGAAGATATACTGGGTGTTTGATGAACTATTTAACCCACAGGTTCATCTGGTGGAATTTCAGTTGCCGATTGCTCTGCCGTCCTGGGTCGATCAACCTCTAAAAAGACCCAAACGGGGCATATACCTATTGCTGCAGACTAGATATCGGTTAGGGCAATAGGGGTCAAATACAGGTAAACGAGCTGCCAAGCTAGAGGGTTTATAGAAGTACCCCAAGGGTAAAGGGACTATACATGCCATACCAAAATGCTTATCCTCAACAGTTCTCAACAGTTTCCCGACACTAGTCAGCTGTTTGAAGTTGACAACGATACAATCACCGTCTATATTTTTTTAATGAGGGACCCACCCAACTCACCCTGCACACCATCAGGATTCTGTCTCTTTATGACTCCCTAAACTTGTTGTAAGTGCGGAGCCAGTGGGTAACCTTATTATGGAACTGCTCCCAGCTTTCTGACTGATTGTGCTCTAATGGGGGTACACCTGCCATTATCAAAACATGCTGCCGGGGGTAAATTTAGGCTCGGGCTTTCAAATTAATGGCGAAGCCATTTTTTTCCATTGCTAGCTGGGGCCCTACAATCTTGACCAGTAGGTAAATTTAGTGGGGGTGCTTTACGGGTTTGAGTGTCCCTTGTGCTGGTCTGGCCCACAACAGCTGGCGCTACAATGCGTGAGCAGGAATCACATGACACACCAGTCACAATGGGGTTAGTTTTAGGAGTTCCTATTTTAACCACATGCAATGCCCCCACTCCTTTCCTCAGATCTATGGCTGCTGGTTTGTAAATGGTTTGAGCTGATGCTCTTTGCTGGTACAGTGGCAGACGAGATGGCTTTGATTAAGCCCACTAATTGAGTCTCCATGGTGGCCAGTCTCTCCCTAATTGGGTTAAGTTACTCATGTAAGATAATGGCAATTTTTTCACATACTTCCTTTATGCTGGGTAGGCCCAAACTGGGCTGGCTGGATTCTTTACTTGGCTTCGTTGGCCGAGGTTGCGACTGTGGTCGAGGGAGCATCTACTAGACTTTTTGCACTTTACTGCTGGTTCGTTAGGGGAGCTATAATTCAATAAATTATGCGCATTTCCCCGTTTACCTACATTGTCGCACTGAATAATGTCATGAAAAGAGTTGCATCCCTCAGGAGTGGCTGAGATTGGCACCACTGCCTCCTGGGGAGGGCTCTCATGTGAATTAGCCAAGCTAGCTGTTACGGTGGGTATACTTCCATATTCCATAGACAGTCTACGCTCGGCTAGCGCTATTTCGTTTTAGATGAACCCCATTGCTCGTTCTAGCAGAGTGTCAATGATGGTCACCCTACAAGGGGTAGAGACAGATCCTGTGGCCTTGCGCTTTACCATGTTGAATTACATCTGTTAGATTACTCATCCAAGGTGCTCAAAGCACCGGGAATGAACAGAAGAGTCCACGTCAGAGGGCGGGCCTTTGTCGGCTGCGGACAGGCGCAGAGGGGCCTGCTCTTGGACCGGTCTTCGCCCAGGCACACTCCCGGCCACCTCCCGCGCTGCAGGAGCACCAGACCACCTTTAATGGCAAGCGCCTCTGGGTGTACAAAAGCTGTGGGCGATATCTCCCTGCACGGGGCTTCTGGGGCCTGGAATCCGCAGCCAAACAACAACGATCCAGCGCTGCGGAAGCACCAGGTCGCCTTTAATGTTAAGTGCCTCCGGGTGCGCAAAAGCTTGGGGCGGTATCTCCCTGCACGGGGCTTATCGGGCATGGAGTCCGCGGCCCAACAACAACAGCAGTCAAATGTCAGGCTGTGTCTTCCAGGGAGCTTGGTGTTTATTTTTCTTTCTCTGACTTCAAAGTGAGAGGATTTATGTGGCAATATTGCTGGCTAGTGGTGGCTGCTGGAGGAAGGCTGTTCAGATGTTTTTTTTTCCCTAGCACACAACAAAATGTAAATGTCTGTAAATGAACTGTGCTGATGATCAAATCAATACATTGGGTGAAGACATTTCCACACATTATCGTTTGTGTGCTGTATACTTTTATCAGTAAAACTGTATGTGAGTGCAAATGTAATGGTCATTTCAAATAAAGATGTCTTGTCTGTAATGGCAGGACGCTACCATACCATGCATACTCTATGTTACTCTACACCACTCCACTCTACTCTGCACCACTCCAGACTACGCCACTCCCCTCCACACTGCGGCACTGCACTCTTTTCTGCTCCACTCCATGCCTCTACTCCTCTCCACTCTATGCCAATGCACTCTACCCCACACTACTCTACTATGCACCACTGCACTCTTCGCCACTGCACTTTACACCACTCCGTGCCACTCCACTCTATTCCATCCTACTGTGCAACACTGAACTCTATGCCACTGCACTCTACGTCAATGAACTCAAAACCAATGCACTCTATGCTAATATACTCTGCACCAAATCACTCTATGCCACTATATTCTATGGGACTGCACTATACGCCCCTCTAATTCTACTCTGCGTCACTGCACTCTATGCCTCTCTATTCTACTCTGCACCACTGTACTCTATGCCACTGCTCGCTACGCCACTCTACTCTGTGCCACTGCACTCTATGCCACTCTACTCTGCGCCTATGCCACTCTACTCTGCGCCTATGCACTCCACGCCAATTTACTATACACCACTGCACTATACAACAGTATACTCTTCAACACTGCACTCTCCGCCACTCTACTTTATGCCACTTTAATCTACTCTGCACCACTGCACTCTACAACGCTCTACTCTATACTACTGCACTCTATGCCACTTCACTCTACTCTGAAACAATCTACTCTGCCACTGCAGTCTACGCCACTCTATTGCACTTTGCTACTCTGCACCACTGCACTCTATGTCACTTCACTCTACGCCTCCCTAATCTGCACCACTCTACTCTAAGCCAGTGCACTCTACCCCACTCTACTATGCACCACTGCACTCTACACCACTCTTCGAAACTGCACTCTACACCACTCCATGCCTCTCTACTCTACACCACTCCATTCTACTCTATACCAATGCACTCTACCCCACACTACTCTACTATGCATCACGGCACTCTTCACCACTGCACTCTACACCACTCCTACGCCACTCCACTCTTTGCCACCCTACTCAACACTGCACTCTATGCCACTGCACTCTATGCCACTGCAGTCTACACCACTTTACTCAAAACTAATGCACTCTGCCCCAATCTACTCTGCACTAAATCACTCTACGCCACTATACTCTACGCCACTGCACTGTACGCCACTCTATTCTACTCTGCATCATTGTACTCTATGCCACTGCACTCTGTGCCACTCTACTCTACGCCACTGCACTCTGTGCCACTCTACTCTACTCTCCTGCAACAGACTCCAGGAACAGGAAGCACAGCGAGGCTCCCCTGACCAACCACAACGCTGCAAGCAGCGTTGTGATTGGTCTGAGCGCCGTGTCGGGCTGGAGGGGTGGGCATGTTCTCGACGCAGGCTGTAATGCAGCCTTCATGAAGAATAGGGAAAGTGCGCATGACAGTTTTGGGCGGCCCGAGAGGGCCAGCCAAACAGTCATTGCGCACTTAGGAGGAGGGTTCTACCACTCCTCCCCTACTCTGCAGCCCCGCCCGCTCACGCAAAGCTGCCGCAGCAGGAGGACAAAATAAAATATAACAATATTATGTTATTATCATTTTATTTTTTCCTTTCTTTTACTTCTGCAGAGTAGTGGGGCGACGCTCCTCCCCCTTAGCAGAGGAGCCGCCACTGGAAATAACACTCCAAATTAACCAAATGTGCATAAGCTGCTAATTGGAAAAAACTCCTAAAAATAAATAAATAACACATTAAAAGATTATAGTCGCTGCTTTTTATGCAGAAAGAGAGAAATAAATAATGGATTTTTAACAAATAATACTTTTAAGTCCTTTCAGTTGTGCTGAATTTAGAGACCACTCAAAAATTGTGTTAACATGATTTTGAAAAGAGCAGAGCTCATCACTGCTCCAAATGGTTTCTCACGGCCTAGCGAGCCCGTCATGTGTGACATGTTTAAGTAGTCATGGTGATTTAGCAATTAGCACATTGCATTCTGGGTCTTGCAGTTTTACGTCTAACATTGTAAGCTTGGCCTACAAATCCCAGCATGCAAAGTGATGTTGGCTAAAAAGCTGGGACTGGCCGAAGTTTACACGTGACAAAGGGCCTTTCAACTGACAAAATGACCACCACCTAGGTCTTACCCAGTGCTTAATTTGTAAAACCATAAGTGCCAGGGCTCTCGTCAGGACGCCACTGCAGCTTGCACTACACATTGCCCCTGCTATGCTGCCAACGATGATGACAACACAACTACAAATAACAACTCAACTAAAAACCATCACACTCCTACAGGTGTGACAGGACTATTTGATCCCTCCAAAAGCTATGAGAATGACTTGGGTGGCAGGTAATAGTCATTTTAGTGTATATTGAATTAATAATTATCTGTTGTTGTGACCATCTCTACACTAGCCAGACAGCGCCACCTTGTGGCAGACTGTCACAAGCACCGGTGTTGGCAAGTAAGTGCTGGTGCCGAGCACTGGAAACCACCGGCTCAAATTAAGCACTGGTCTTACCAAAACGGCATCAATCAACTGACAAGTAGCAACTACCTACCCTCCAAATTAAGCTTCCACAGTGAAGCAGCACTACTGGGTCTATGTATGCATGTAGGTATATGGTATTTCTATAGTGCAAACCTAGCCAAAAGGTAGCAGAACACGAAGCAAAGCACAGCCGCTCCCAGAGGTTGTCCATGCCTCCTCATATAGGCCGAGGCACTCATTTTAGTCAACCAGCACATATTTATCCTCAACAGACTTTGATCCAGAGCAAGAGAAAGAAAAACACAAAAGAGGGAAAGGAGGAGGAAGACACAGCTCAGGACTCTCCAACAGGTCGATCGCGAGCTGCCAGTAGCTCATCACCTGTCTTAAGTAGCTCACTGCCCTTCCCTCGAGACCGGGAGCATGCAGCTGCGTCACGGCATATGCTGTGTTTTTAAACTCCTCCGTGCACTTGTCCTGTGATGCAGTGAAACGTGACAGGAGCAGCAGGTACCCCACCCTCTCCTTAAATAAACAATTCTGATGCCTTGGAAAGAAGCCTGACAATAAAGGGATCGAGCACAGTGTTGGGAAACTTTAACCCTGACAAATGTAGCCTTTATGAACTTGTATTAAACTCACTGCAAAATATATTTGGAGGGTTATTACACTACATCCTAAAGACACATTCCTCATAGTTGCACCACGTTTTTTTCTTCCACTTCATCTGTTCATCTTTCTTTGTTTCTCTTTTTTCTTCACATCCCTTTATTTATTACTCTCCTTTTTTTCTTTCATTCTCATCTTTCTTTCTCTCCATCTATTTCTTTTTCTATTCATCTATTTCTTTTTCCCTTCATCTATTTCTTTTTCTCTGTTTTTTCTTTCTTTGTCTCCTTCTTTCTCATCTTTTTCTTCATCTATCTTTCGCTCCTATTCATTTACTTGCTTCCTGGCTGTCTCTTCTATCCCCCTTCTTTATTTCTCTTTTTTCTTGCAGTCCCTTCTTTCTTCCTCTCCTTCTTGCTGTCTCATTTTCAAACTGTTTGTTTCTCTCCTTCATATTTTCTCTAAACATTACTCTTAATCTTCAGTCTTAAAGACAGGGCCCGTATCTGGATCTTTTGACTGCAACCAATTGACATTAGGGCTATAACCAGTGCTTTAAATGGGAAACAATAAGTGCAGGTACTCATTAAAATGAGCTAGAGGTGTAGTGAGGGGGCGGGGCTAAGGGCAAGACATGATGATACTTAACAACTTCTATATTAGTTGCAGCACACACCAAAACACATGAGAAATGTGTTTATATAAACAAAGCAGGTTAACTCATTACACAAAATGAAAGAGAAATGCGATATGTTAACATTTCCTTTTTTTGCAATAGTTGCACCTTCTTAATGTCATACTGTTAATTGCTGTTGTTTGGCACAATACTATATATTTTTGAGCACGCGAGTAGGAAGAAACTGAAAATACCCCCACGTCGCACCAAAGCTCTTATGGCACCAAGCAAATGAAGCAACTCATCATGACCCTCCCCAGAAGATATCTCTGGTCTCTTCCATCAATCTATCCATTCATCCTACCATTTACCTGCTTATGTCCACCATTTAACCTTTACATTCTATTGTCTATTCAGTCTTTCATCAATCATTCAGTTTTTCACCATTCCGTCTATCCTCCCTTCATATACAAACCTATCCATCCATTAATCTCCAAACCTATCCATTCATCCTTTCACTCATCCATCTCTTTATCCACCCTTTCCCTCATCCATCAATCCTTTCGCTCATCCATCCATTAACCCTTTCACTCCTTTATTCTATCCACCCTTTCACTCAATCCCTCCTTTCACTTATCCATCATCCACCCTTTCATCCATCCTCCCTACCTTTCATTCATCCATCCAAACTTTCACTTATCCACCCATCATCCGCCCTTTTATCCAATAATCCACCCTCTTTCACCCATGCATGCTTTCACTCATCCATCCATCTATACATCCACCCTTGCTCACTCATCCATCCACTCACTCATCCATTCACCCACCCACCCTTTTACGTTATTTATGAATCTTTGTCGCAGAGCAGACATGTACAAACAAAGTGCCACACATTTTCTTTAAAATACCTCCCGAGAGTGTCTTGATTCTCTCTCTCTCTTTCACTTTTTTCTTACAAAAACAGGCATACACACAAACATAGCAGACACACAAAAGACTCAGGTATGATAAAAGCCATCTTTTCTCTTCACCTACCATTGCTTTTTTAATTGCCATCAGGGCCAGACTGGCCGTAGCCTGATTGCCCTGCCAGGGGACTGACATGATTCCTGTGCTTGCAGGAACGCAGAGGATAGTGTGAATGTGATTGACAGCACAGGGCCTGAATGGACCCTGCTCTGTCAAGCACAGCGTGATGGTGAGCACCCGGACATTATTCAAATGAGCCCTGCTGAATAGCTCAGCTGGGGCTCAGATCGGTGCTGCAGAAGCGGCGCCTTGGCTGCCAGAGACACGTTCTACTGCTGCTCACCAGCACTGCCAATGAGCCTACCTCTCATATGAGTACCGGTACTCTCCAGGGCAGTAGAGAAGTGCCGGTACTCAGTACCGGTGAGTACCGGCCCATTTAAAGCACTGGCTATAACCAAGATAATGGAAGGCTTTCAGGCCCTATCTCACATAAGAAGCATAGAATCATCCCCTCTATTTCATGACAAAAAGTGACATTCACCTTTCACAGATCTAAGCAAAAGGCTCCTTGGGGGCCCTACAGAGCACAGCTTTTATGCCATTAATAATTGTGCTCCCTGCAAAAGCACTGGGTGTTCAAGGGCCAGTGTTTAAAGTTGCCTGGCCTTTACGTACCCTTAAATAATAACTAGACAGTAGCTGCGCATGGGTTTATTTGATCAGAAGTAGCTCTCACTATTTAAAAGGTTGGAGATCCATGAATTATAGTTGGACATTTTTCTTTTTTAAAGACAGAGGGCACAGGTAAAAAAAAACCTGCAAAAGTGAGATAGAGGGGGCAGGGAGCGTCTGGTGGAAGATTAAAGAAACATGCAGTCAGATCAAGACTATGCAGCCTTTGTATTCTGCACTCCAACGTCCCATAGCAAAGGCCGCGGGCTTCTGAGCAAAACTTTGGGCCCCTGCACTTATTCTTAAAAAAATGAAGCACTGTGTACCTAACTTTTGTGCCCTAAATATTTCCCGACAAAAAAGAAGTGTCCGATAGTTTAGAAAAAGATCGCCCCATAAGAATTAAAAATGGAAAATCTACACCTGATAGAGTGATATTTTTGTAAACGATATTTAGGCGCCAATACTTATGACAGAAGATATTTTTACTACCAATATTTTGCAGCAAACCATCCAGGGTGTTGTCATCTTGGTTTATTTCTATTGAGCAAACTCGATTGGTATAGTCGAAGATGGTGGCAGCAGGTAGGTTAAAAGTCCAGGACTGGAATCAGCGTCTGTGACGACAGAGTGAGGTAGCCAGCACAATGCAGACACACACCTGAATGCAGGACCCCAGCCTAACTTCTAGGAGCTACCGACCCCACACCTCAAACAGAAAGACACACTCCTGGACACATTGTTTATTACTTCCACACCCTCTCGTTATGTTATTTAGATCTTGATATAGCGCACGACTCATCCGCGTAGGGACATCCCGGCGCGCGCTACCTCCGCTCACCCCATATTTCCCTCCGTTCTTCTCTGTGACCTCCTCCTGAACCTAACTCAGTCTTTAAACTCTTTCCTCCTGTGACATCCTCCTTCTGATTGGCCCTATTTTATTTCCACTCATCTATATCTCCTTCTTCTATTCACATAATACTCTATTTTCCCATTCTCCTTTTCATTACTTCTATTCATGTACTACTCTTTCCTCCTCTTTCTCAATCTCTACTCCCATTCACATAGGACCTCCACTCTTCCGTTCTTTTCTTTACTTCCATTCACCTCTGACTTTTCTTGCTTTCTCTCTCCGTCTATGCTTCCGATTGCCCATAACCCCTTCTTCCATTCTCTACTTCCATTCACCTATGAACCCCCTTCTTCCATTCTCCTCTTTACTTCCATCCACCCGTCATCGGCACTCTGAATCTTCACCTCCATTCTTCCCCGAACGACCCACTACTTCCACTTTCCTTACAACATTGGTCTATGCCCTCTCCTGGTCACCTCATCGAGGCTTCCATTCTTTGCCTCAACCATGCTGTCTTCAGGGTCAATCAACTATTAAAAAAGGACAGGTCTTATACCAACCAAACACAAAATAAGATCTCAATTGAGTGCCCTTGAATATTGCGCAACACTCACCTGAGCAGAACGCGTACGATGAATGCCTGGTTTGGTGGTTCTTGTCTAATGCACTTTTTGTAGTGTGCGTCACACGATTGGATCCTCGACAGATGTCCTAGTCCGCAGGGCTTTCTTTGGTTGTTTTTCCTTAGTCTGCTTACCTATTGGACCTTTTGTAGCAGTTATCGTATGGTGGATGACCTTCTGCGGTGATATGTATCCTTGGATGTCTGTGTGTTCTTATCCTGTTTTCCTTGCCCGGTCTTCTACGGTTTATTTAATGTGTGGGATCTTCAGCGTTGGTTCTACTCTGTTGGACCTTCTGTGGTGGTTCGACGCTAGTAAACTTTCAGCGACTGATATCACCTGTGGCACCTTGAGGAGGAGTTTTGGTTTATTGGACCATCTGTGCTGGTTCGTGTCCAGTAACCTTTCTACAGATGGCCTCACGTGTGGCACCTTCAGAAGAGGTCCTCGCTCATGGGACCTACTGCGGGCGCCTCACTCGGTGCACCCTTTGCGGTGGCAACTACACAGGCTGTGAGCTTCTGTCCTCTCCGTTAAAAAAAAATTGTCTTCAACGAATAATTGCACCATTTCCTGGTCCATTTAATGCCTGGAAAAAGCCCAAGAATGCCTACTTGCCGGTTTTTCTTGCCAGAGCGCCTTTGCCTTAGATACACAAAAAGGCTCTTGTAAAATCTCCAAGGCGCGTGAAGACACAACACACAGCAAACTCACTCCAAGCCTTTTGTTTCTTACATAAACCGAAACCGAGCTTCAAAAACATATGTGTGGGGCAAAGTCCACGAGCCAGCCTCTCCCACCTAACAGCTGTAAAGGCTACACTACATGCTCCCCCTCCTGGCCGAGGGCTGTGGGCAGTGTGTCTGGACAGTGAGGCTTCCTTGACTCTGCAGTGGGAGCTGCAGTTAAGTGCCGGGGCCAAAGTCCTGCTCAGAAGCCCGCGGTGGATGCTTTTAGATGTCAAGTGTGCCGGGTCCCAGGGCTGCGCAGTCTTGATTCCACCGCCTGCTTCTTCCAACCCTCACCAGACACTTGACTCCCTGTCCCTTTATCTGACTCTTTCAGGGTATTTTTCCATCCCTGCCTTCTTTATCACTTTCTACCGTTTTTCTCCTTGTTTTTCTCTCTTGGCGACAGTCTGGTGAGGGGACAATAAGTGCCGGTCCCAAATGCTTATGGGCCCACCTGCAACCACCGGCTCAAATTAAGCACTGGGTATCTGTGGTCCAGCAGCTCAGGCCTTGCTCATGGCAGGAGGTGTGAACATTGATGTCAGATGCAATAAAATCATTTACGGTAAACCCCCTGTCAGGGCTATGTCTATTCAAAAGAAAAGTCACTTTATGGAGACTGCACTAGGTCCTCCTGGGTCACACCCCTGTGTGAGGTATAGTTATATGTAGATGTGACAGTCTAAAATAATGGTTCACAGTGACAACCTGAGGTCACTGGTCCAAGTAATTCAAAAGATAACACCCCCAAATGCATTTACCACCTTAGCGCTCATAGAAATGCATGGGCAAATGTTAACCATTGGCGTATTCAGAACTGCTGCCTCAAACAGAAAATAATAAACCAGTGTTATCGTGTGGGGCAATAAGGTTAGAATAGTATTTGTGTGCCTTAAAAATAAAAAAGGTGTCCACTGCCCTACAGTTATCCTAACACTTTTTAGCACGCTAGGTCTGAAAACGTCTTTGGAGATCACATTTCTTAAGAGAGACGTTTGTATGGAAGTAGAGAAATAAGGTGTTATTGCAGTGTTTATGACCCTTTTGCACCTTTTGATAGAAGTATATTTTTTTCTATTCCCTTCGAAAACGCCATCATGTCCTTAGGACGACTAGGTCTCCTGGTACCTCGAATTCTGGTCGAGGGAAAGATCACCTGAAATTATAAAATTCTTACACCATAGTGCAATATGCCCAAATGCGGATTTACCTAGTTTGCCACATAATCTACCATCTGCTCCACAATAAGCAGTTCTAAACAAGAATTATTGATTCTTGCTCAAGCAGATAAAACATTACTGAAAAAATACATGTGGCGTGGCACCATGTCAGGCCTTTTTCAAAAGGCTAACTGGTCACCTCCTAGTTTCTGACTTCATGAGTCCTACAGGTTCTAATGACTCAAAACTGTTGACCATACATATTAATGTGTTACAATGACAAAACAGTACTGCCAAAGAAGTGAGCACCTTGCCACATAATTTGCCTTTCATTTTTTCATAATAGTAGTATCCACTTAAAGTGCTGTGAGGTTTCCCACGATGCTAATCCATTGTACTTTGGTGCTTAATTTGAGCCGGGGCTTAATTGGTTTCCGGTGCTCAGCACCTAATTGTCAACACCATACATAGAACAGTCTACCACATGGTGGCGCTGCTCATCTAATTTAGAGATGAGCAGAACAACGGTTGTTTAGGAATACAATATACATTAAAATGCTAATACCTGCCTCCCCAGCCATTCCTTTAGCTTTGGGGACCTGGAATAATCTGAACTGTCGCTCTTGCAGGTGAGAGAGATGTTAGTAGTTGTTTTGGCAGCGATGACACGGGGCGATGGGTGGTGCAAGCTGCAGTGGCCTCCTGGTCAGAGCCCTGGCACTTAATATTTTACAAATTAAGCACTTAAAGTTCATATCACATCCTCGTCGTCACTGAGAAAAAGGTACAAGAAGTGAATCAAAGTGAACATATCTGTACTCCAATATAAGTTTATTATTCAAATCCCACAGCAACAAGGAACTGCATCCAACTCCAAGCCTTCCAGATGTCTCACTCTTAGAACATTCAGCCACTCAATACTAAAATTATTTAGTCAAACTGGCCCCGATTACTGTATAATTCCAGAGGTCCTACTTAGAGATCACCAGGTCCCACAAGGTAACTTAAATCTTTGTTTGGCCAGTGGGTCATTTCTGGTGCAGTTTTTCTTCCGCCTGTGGTTGCTTGTGCATCTGTCGTTTCGTGATTGGACTCAGGCAAGGGCTGTAGGAGAGACAGGAGACCCCCAAGACTCCTTACAAAGGCTCTTAAATGTTCATAAACAATGACCTGGGTGGACCTGGGCATCAGAGGTGCTCTGTGGAGGTAATGTGTAGACAGTGTATCCAACGACACACCGAACATGGAGTGTGGGAGTGAAACAAGCCCTGCCTCAAGGCTCCAAGACAAGTGGAGTGAACAAGCTGCCGGAGAGTCCCAGGCAGGAATCACTTTCAACAACGAGGTGCAAGGTAAGGCGTGGTCATGATCATGAAAAGTCATTGGTGCAGGATGCTGACGCCCAACACCTTTTAATCCTAATGCGGTTCCAGCAGTACAGTCTACACCAAAATTGATTTTAAAACCATTACTTATTCTGTTCCTGTTCTGTGGACATAAGCCCAGCACCCAATAAAAATTGAGCATTGTTCAAAGTTTGAATGGTCAGGCCACTCAGGCGGGAGTATATATGTTGGTTTCATGTATATTCCAGCCAGCTACCAGACGGAAAAACATAACTCCATATAAGGCAATGGATATTTCTGTGCCTCAGAGGGAGGCGGGTGGCAATAAAAGTATGTCCCTCTAGTGGTGAGGTACTATGATATCAGGCACACGTCGTTCTAGTGGGGAGCTCACTTATGTATTACAGGCTTTTTACCCGGCAAAACTTGATGCTTGGATGCTACGCAAGGGACCAATAGGCATTACTGCTGGGGAACACTAAAAAGGTCCTACACCTGAACTCTACGACACCGCAACAAAGCAAGCAGGATCCCATAACAAGTCGAGGTAGATTGCTCCCTCAAGCGTGAGCTTCTTTTTGGTACCCACTAACAAGCTGCATATGGCAGTTTTTGCTCCCGACATATTGATGCCGATTCGTGTCTAGGGATGAACAAGCACTGGTAACCTCAATTTATCCAGTTTGATCCCCCCTCCTTGAGTGCACAGAGAGAACAATCTTTTTAGGCAGATGTTAAATGTATTTGACATAAATAGCCATTTAACATCAATAGTTGCACTTGGAGCACTTTGTATTTCGCACAAATACTCCATGTGCATCTCAGGACCAACCATAAACTTGATTTTAAATGTTGTACCAGATGTCTGTGTGGCTAATACCGGCCATCAATTATGAATAAGCCGACAGGTTGTCAACGTCACCCCTCCCAATCTATACCTATTTTGCACGTACTGAACTCTGAACAGTGGCACAAACTTTTTATGTACTTTGTGTGTATTTTTTTATTGAGTGTTTTAAATGGAATGGTTTTAATTAACAGATAGCAAATAGACACAAAACGGCAGCCTATGTCTCTTGGTGAGAAAGAGAGGTCGCACAATTTTAGCCTCTGGGACTCAAAGATCTCAGGGTGAAAAAAAACAGATGAATAGGAAAACATTCACCTAAAAGAGAAAAAACACAGGATGGAATTTCAGCTACACACAGCTTTAGACTTACACTCTTAACCTTACAGGCTGAGGATTGACAGATCCATCACCGACTACCTTTCTTGTGGGTGTTCATTCTGTGATTGTCAAGTGTTTCCCATTCCACTTCAATATAGCATTAATTAATTGTATAATTATTAACGCATTAGATTATTGCAACAAACTGCTCGTTGGCCTCCTTCATCTCCCATTTTCCCACATTGAACAAGTTGCTAAACTTCTCTAGCAGTCACTCAACTCACCCAGACTGTCGCTCAGCGCTCCCTTTCGCCATGAAGCTTGGTGGCTCTTGCCAAAAACAGGGCCATCTAGAAACTGTTGACAATTGTCTTCAAAGTGGTTCGTGGTTTTTCCTACACTTCTTTGCCAACATTTTGACCAGCTACCCTTCCATCATGAATTTATGGCACAGAAAGCAGAACATGCTGGTCCCACCCAAACCACGTGTGGCATCCTGAATTCTATCTTGTCATCTTCTAGGTCCCTGCCTGCAGACATCCCAGCACGCCCAAACTCAACTAGTTTCAAACACGCCATCTCGAGACAACAGGATGAAATAATACCTAAAGATGCACGTCATATCTAAAGCATAAATAGACATATAGGAATACTGCACCCTGTAACCCGTCTACCTGTGATATTTGTTTAACTGATCACTGTTTCCAAATCGGCATATTTACAAAATGCCTCAATCATTTGCTCTGGTTTGTGTTATGCCTTGAGTATTGTGCTACGTAGCAACTTTGTCCTTTTGGGCGGCATTTATCCTGGAAATGTCAGGCTGCCCTTGACAAATAAATGAATCAAGGCGCACACATTTAGGAGGTAGAACAATGCCCCCTTTGGACCTAAATAGAACCATAAATGTAACCCCAAATCATGACTCCTATGGACACACATCCGGTAGACCGGAACTCTACTGCTGAATGAATACGGACCATTAAAACGATCTAGAATGTTGTGTGTATTTGTACCGCGCACTATCACCCGCGAGGGTATCCTGGCGCTGTGCTGGGGTGTGTGCCTTGCCCTGCCTATGGTAGGTTGGTTAATTGAAAAGCCAGGTCTTCAGCCTCTTGTAGAATTCAAGGAGAGCGGAGGAGGCTCTGATCTGGAGGATGAGTCCATTCCACACTTAAGGAGCGCTGTAAGAGAATCATGGAAATCAACGAAGACTCTGCTGTTCACCAGCACCTTCCTTCACGTGCTGTTTACTAGACAGGTCATTACGTACACACAACCACAAACCTATATCTCACTCACTATCGGAAGCACCTTCAGGCATAAGTGCCGCTACAAGCCACCTGCCAATCGATTAAAGACTCCGCTGAATAAAAACATGACAATCTACCATAGGAGACCGACCGCCTCACTCCCGGGCATCAAGTACACTGTCTCCAGTCCTGAACCTTTCACCAACAATTCATTGTTTTCATATGTGTTAGTCTAATTAGTTCAATGGAAGCAAAAAAAAACAAAAAAAAAAAAAAACCATCCAGAATGCATTAGGTTGTCACACACAAGTTCAGGACTCGAAAGAGAGTCCGTAATGACAAGGAGGGAGGCGGTTACACTATTCTACACACCTTAGAGCAGCCATCCGGTGAATGATGTCTCATCACAAGTCAGAGCTCACACAGTCCTCATGAAACCAGGCAGCTTTTGAAAGGTAGTAATGCAGAACTGGGTAAAGAGAACTGTCTGTACTACACTGGATGTCCCTTTAAATCCCCTCTTCCAAGCATGCACAAGAAACCGAGAACCAATACACTCCATCATATAGAAAGCATAATGGGGTCTGTTGACAATTGCAAGGCTAATGGGATTGTAAACGCCGCCCAAACATTGAAAAGATAGAGGTTCATAATCACATTGGATTATCTGGTGCCTGTAAACAAGTTGACTCGTTTCTTATCTATTGTGCATTTCAAAATAGTTGGATTTGTTTTTGATATATTTTGTATTGGGAGTCTTGGTTTTCATTTTAATATTGGTTTTTACTGTGTTTTAGCATGTTTTATATCCTTTATGGTTATTTATCTAACCGAATAAAGAACATTTTCTTCTTCTTTCTTAAACACGTATTATTGCTCAACACAACATACACATATTTGTATATTGTATGTTATTATAGTACTGTTTTGGCTATGCGGTTGGTGACCATCCACAATTTATGTGCATGATATAATAATTTCTTTTGAAACCATTGTTGTTTGTGCAATAACAATAGTGGAATAAGGAACATACATCTATATATATGCTAGATATGCAGCGCATACATGCCAGGCGGATGTACATTTTTCAGCTATTCCCGTTTATAGACAGATTGTCCCAGCTAAGGACTTGCAGTTTTGTTTTTAAAGCCACTCAAAAGTTCCAGCATGCAATGTGCTGCGGGATAAAAAGGCAGGACTGGCTGAAGGTGCGACAAAGGACCCAGGACCAACAGACAGCCTTTTCCTTTCAGCATGTGGCTCTAACAGACGATGGAAGTAGGGGTGCAGGGGGGGGGGGTGCTGCAGCACCCCCATAATAACCGTGCTGGAGTTCAGAAGGTGAAAGAGCAATAAAGATGTCTTAAAATGTTGTGTTTATCTTGTCACATTTGCTGTGTGTTCCAAGAATAGTGGTCAAAGGTCAGACTAGGTCTTCTGATAAATTGATGCTTATTCTTTTAACATGGAGATTAGGATTTACTGTTCTTTCTCTGACGGCAAATTAATAGGCTTTGGTAAACGGAAATGTGTGACAATCTTGCTGGGATACAAGGAGCATGAAAGGAAATGCCATAGGGTGGCAATTTTTTTTTCATACAACAAAATTTAAATATATGTAAAGGAACTGTACAAATAGTAAAAAACAATCAGCAGTTAGGTAAGCACAAATGGACCACATCCGTCTTGTAATTCAGAGGTTTGCTGGAAACGAAGATTTTAATAGGATCAAAACAAATCAAGATACTTTACTTTGTGTTGCGCAAATGATAAATATTACACATCGTTTATGGACTGTATAGTTTTAGCAGTAAAACTGCATGCCAGTGTGAATATGTGTCTATTTCAATGGAACATGTGCTGTCTGTAAATGACAGTATGCTGTCACACCAGGCCCCTGTAATAGGTTTACAACCGTGTGCTCCAACATCCACCACAGATTTACATCCCCCACCCTTCCCCTCTCCTGGGCGTGGCACATTTGTTACACTTGCACTTTGTGTGGCACTTGGATTTTTCACAATCGCTATGACTACAGTGTTGTAACATTGATGGTGGCACCCCTACTCTGAAAACTGTTCCAGCACCACCGAGACTAGCAATAATTTATGTGGCAGCTAGGGTTAGCAGTAAAAACAAGAATTGACAAATCCAGTAGATCTCGCCTATGCAAGAGCTACTGGGCTTGCCAATGCTATTTAGCCATGTTGTGCACCAGTGTGGATGCTGTTTAGCATGGCTACAGGTTAGTAGAGGAGAGCGGCGTTGCGTAGAGTGTTGTTGAGTGTAGTGTTGTTGAGTGGAGGAGTGGAGGGCGTAGAATAAAGTAAAGTGTTGTGGAGTGGCGTAGAGGGAATTGCGTAGAGTGGAGTGGACTGGCGTAGAGTAAATTGTAGCGTAGAGTGGAGTAAAGTGTCTTGGAGTGCAGTGCCTTGGAGTGGAGTGGCATAAAGTGGAGCATGCATGGTGTGGTAGCGCGCTGCCATTACAGACAACATATTTTATTTTCAATTGAAATGACCATTACATTTGCACATACAGTTTTACTTATAAAACTATACAGCGCACAAACGATAATGTATGGAAATGGCCTCACCCAGTGTACTGATTGTTTTGATCGTAATGAAATAATTGTTACCACCACACTTCAGAATTTCCTAAAAATTGTGCTTCATTTGTACTTTTGTAATTCTGATTTATTCTTAAATATTTGCACAGTTCATTTACAGACATTTTAATTGTGTGCTAGAAAGAAACTTTCCTTTCCCACCCCCAGTGTACAGCAAGATTATAAAATAAATCCTCTCACTTTGAAGTCAGCAAAAGATAAGTAAACACCAAGCTCCCTCAGACGACAGAGCTTAACATTTGACCTCTGTCTTTGAACGCACAGTAAATGTGACAAGATAGGAACAAAATTTAAAGGCTTGATTACAGAAAGCAAGCACTTGTGGAAGAATACGGTAAACAGGCTATGCTCCAGGGAAGTGCGAAGACATACTGAACAGCCTAAAACAAAAAAATACAGCAAGTAGCAAGCAAGCAAATTGGAGCACTCGTGGAAGAATGCAAGGAGCGATGGTAAACAGGCGATGCTCCACAGGCGGAGCAAAGACATTATGGCCAGCCTAAAAAAATAAAGCCAGCAAATAGAAAGCAAGCAAATGCGAGTTACAAACCACAAATCCTATGGCAAGCAATGTCAGAATGCATTCCCAGTGAAGCTGTCAGAATGTTCCCAAGAAGTATTTTCCCAACCAGTCAGCTGCATTGTCTGGTAGGCTTCGACCTAAAAAACAGCGTCACTGAACACTTTGCTCCAGTTCTGGGATTTAAGCCCCTGTAAACTGGTACTTTTGTCTAAGTGGGTCCATTCAAGTGGTTCCAGGACTACAACTCCTAGAACGCACTAGGTTGTTAAATAAAAAGGCTAGCACTTTACATGGTTCCCCAATGACAAGAAAACATACAGTAACTCATCTAATAGAAGCACTTCACCAAACACCAAAATGAAACAACAGAACACAGCACTCTTCAGTTAATTAACATATTTTGACATGATGCTATGTTTTCATCCTGGGCTTTATTTTACAAATTATTGCTTCCAGTCTAGGCCTTGTAGTTATGAACGCAATGCATTCTGGTAGTTGTATCTGGTTCCTTGCAGGTCTATCAATGGATGTGATAAGTCTCAGCGGTCAAGCGAAAGCACAGCCCAGGAAACCTGCCGCCCCGGTAACCCCACCCTGAACCGACAGGTGTGTCCTCACCAGTGCACACACGAGGCGGCTCACAACTGCCGTGCCACACGCAAACGGCCACACTCGCGCACCCACCTGGCTGAGGCCCTCCCGGACAGTGCAGCAGAGGACTCCGTGCTAACCGTGAAGGTGTGGATAGCCCCTGTCCTTACACTAAGGGCGGGGCCAAGTGCACAGGAGTCACGTGACTGACGGTTGAGCCACGCCCATGCCCACGCACCCTCACTGCAGCTGCTGGGAGCCAGTTGTGTTCAGTAATGCGCTATTTCTGCACCCTGTGGCCCCCCCCGGGGCCTTCTCCGGGCAGTGACAGGCGTCTCAGCAGTGAAACGTTAATTGACACGTGTGTGGTGAAGAATTGTGTGGGATGGTACAGCTTGGTGTTACATTACAGCACAGTACGTCACGTTTGATTGGGTTTGTAACATAACGTCTTGGCCAGGTAAACACAGAGGGGCTTATTTACATGGCCCCTGCGCCGCAGGAGCGTCACTTTTAATATGGGGAAAAGTGCCAGTGTGAATATGTGTCCATTTCAATGGAACATGTGCGGTCTGTAAATGACAGTGTGCTGTCACACCAGGCCCCTGTAATATGTTTACAACCGTGTGCTCCAACATCCACCACCGATTTACATCCCCCACCCTTCCCCTCTCCTGGGCGTGGCACATTTGTTACACTTGCACTTTGTGTGGCACTTGGATTTTTCACAATCGCTATGACTACAGTGATGTAACATTGATGGTGTCACCCCTACTCTGAAAACTGTTCCAGCACCACCGAGACTAGCAATAATTTATGTGGCAGCTAGGGTTAGCAGTAAAAACAAGAATTGACAAATCCAGTAGATCTCGCCTATGCAAGATCTTCTGGCCTTGCCAATGCTTTTTAGCCATGTTGTGCACCAGCGTAGATGCTGTTTAGCATGGCTACAGGTTAGTAGAGGAGAGCGGCGTGGACTGGAGTGGCGTAGAGTGTTGTTGAGTGTAGTGTTGTTGAGTGGAGGAGCGTAAAGTGGAGGGCGTAGAATAAAGTAAAGTGTTGTGGAGTGGCGTAGAGGGAATTGAGTGGAGTGGACTGGCGTAGAGTAAATTGTTGTAGCGTAGAGTGGAGTAAAGTGTCTTGGAGTGCAGTGCCTTGGAGTGGAGTGTCATAAAGTGGAGCATGCATGGTGTGGTAGCGCGCTGCCATTACAGACAACATATTTTATTTTCAATTGAAATGACCATTACATTTGCACATACAGTTTTACTTATAAAACTATACAGCGCACAAACGATAATGTGTGGAAATGGCCTCACCCAGTGTACTGATTGTTTTGATCGTAATGAAATAATTGTTACCACCACACTTCAGAATTTCCTAAAAATTGTGCTTCATTTGTGCTTTTGTAATTCTGATTGATTCTTAAATATTTGCACAGTTCATTTACAGACATTTTAATTTTGTGTGCTAGAAAAAAACTTTCCTATGCTACCCCCAGTGTACAGCAAGATTATAAAAAAATCCTCTCACTTTGAAGTCAGCTAAAAGATAAGTAAACACCAAGCTCCCTCAGACGACAGAGCTTAACATTTGACCTCTGTCTTTGAACGCACAGTAAATGTGACAAGATAGGAACAAAATTTAAAGGCTTGATTACAGAAAGCAAGCACTTGTGGAAGAATACGGTAAACAGGCTATGCTCCAGGGAGGTGCGAAGACATACTGAACAGCCTAAAACAAAAAAAGACTGCAAATAGCAAGCAAGCAAATTGGAGCACTCGTGGAAGAATGCAAGGAGCGATGGTAAACAGGCGATGCTCCACAGGCGGAGCAAAGACATTATGGCCAGCCTAAAAAAATAAAGCCAGCAAATAGAAAGCAAGCAAATGTGAGTTACAAACCACAAATCCAATGGCAAGCAAAGTCAGAATGCATTCCCAGTGAAGCTGTCAGAATGTTCCCAAGAAGTATTTTCCCAACCAGACAGCTGCATTGTCCGGTAGGCTTCGACCTAAAAAACAGCATCACTGAACACTTTGCTCCAGTTCTGGGATTTAAGCCCCTGTAAACTGGTACTTTTGTCTAAGTGGGTCCAGGACTACAACTCCTAGAACGCACTAGGTTGTTAAATAAAAAGGCTAGCACTTTACATGGTTCCCCAATGACAAGAAAACATACAGTAACTCCTCTAATAGAAGCACTTCACCAAACACCAAAATGAAACAACAGAACACAGCACTCTTCAGTTAATTAACATATTTTGACCTGATGCTATGTTTTCATCCTGGGCTTTATTTTACAAATTATTGCTTCCAGTCTAGTTATGAACGCAATGCATTCTGGTAGTTGTATCTGGTTCCTTGCAGGTCTATCAATGGATGTGATAAGCCTCAGCGGTCAAGCGAGAGCACAGACCAGGAAACCTGCCGCCCCGGTAACCCCACCCTGAACCGACAGGTGTGTCCTCACCAGTGCACACACGAGGCGGCTCACAACTGCCGTGCCACACGCACACGGCCACACTCGCGCACCCACCTGGCTGAGGCCCTCCCGGACAGTGCAGCAGAGGACTCCGTGCTAACCGTGAAGGTGTGGATAGCCCCTGTCCTTACACTAAGGGCGGGGCCAAGTGCACGGGAGTCACGTGACTGAAGGTTGAGCCACGCCCACGCACCCTCACTGCAGCTGCTGGGAGCCCGTTGTGTTCAGTAATGCGCTATTTCTGCACCCTGTGCCCCCCGGGGCCTTCTCCGGGCAGTGACAGGCGTCTCAGCAGTGAAACGTTCATTGACACGTGTGTGGTGAAGAATTGTGTGGTATGGTACAGCTTGGTGTTACATTACAGCACAGTACGTCACGTTTGATTGGGTTTGTAACATAACAACGTCTTGGCCAGGTAAACACAGAGGGGCTTATTTACATGGCCCCTGCGCCGCCGGTGCGTCACTTTTAATATGGGGAAAAGTGACGTACGGGTGGCGCAAGGCGCTTGTAAATGAGCCCCAGAGTTCGCAAGCTCCCCAGGCCCATCCGTGCGTGGTTTACACTTCTGGTGTTTTTTTTTTACATTGTGTATCTGTAGTCAAGATTTTTAAGGGGATAAACGGAACTACAAGTCCCAGAATGCAAAGGAAAAGCCTGGACTGGCTGGGATACTCGCACACACACATGACCTTGGCAACATGACTGCTCTGGTGAGGGCAACCTGGACCTTGCAATCTGCCACAGATCACAGGGAGGGAGGGGTGTCTCTGGACCATATACATGGGCCACTAAATGGAGGGATGTCTGTGTGGGCTCGCTGCTGCAAGCTGAGACGCCTGAAATTGGGTTAACAGAATGTTCACCTGTGATAATAAAATTAATAATAGTGCACTGGCAACATGGTACCGCCCCCTCAGATCTGTAGCTTTAGAGCGACCCGGTCAGTCATCATTTTTTTCCAATGCTTGGAAATATGAAAGGGCCCCGGTAGGATTTGAACTTGTGATCTGACAAGAACACACATTCGTGCAACAGTTATAAATCCACTGACCTATCCAATTCAAGCAGTCAGTTCATGATAACGATCTACATTAGGCTGACACGGGGCTCACTCAGGCATGACGTTAAACGCCCCCTGCCTCTCAAATGGCTGCGGTATCTCGTGAGGGGGCCGGGGTGTGTCCTTGGAACAGGCTTAGAACCGGTCCCGCAGAATGTGCCTGGGAGGACAGGAATGCTGCGGAACAAGCTCGACCGTCCCTCGGGGTTACCTCTTGTGGGCCCTGAGTGCTGGCAACCAACGAAACTTGACGGACGAGGGAGAGGCTGGGCGATGCAGGTTGTAAAGCTGAGAGTGATAACGCACCTGCTGCGGAGATTGCTCTTCAGTCTACAGACCACAAGTTCGAATCTCAGTAAAATTGGCATTTTATTATGCCAGGTTCCGATATCTGTGGTAGTGGGCAGGTGCCAATCCCATAAAATAACTAAATTAATTAATATACCTTCTGAAGAGACCTTTGACCTGTTGGTTGCAGTTTCCAATTTCATTTTAGGCCTGGGCAGAATTTGCGCGGACCTCCGCGAAGTGACCAAAAAGTAAAGTAAAATCAGCGTGAACAGCACCACCAAGAGGGCGCTGCTCTTTCTGCAGCTCGAATAGATGTTCTTCTCGAGTGGCAGCTCCCTCAACGCGGACAGGTGTCTCAACGCGAGCGGTGGCGACCATCCGCGACTGTTCGCGTTGGCAAATCTCGCCGTGAGGTAGTCTGGAGTAAGATTTTCCTCGCTCACCAACTTAACGTTGGTGAGCGCGAGGCAAAAACTCCTCTCTGTTATGCGGAGTGGAGTTTTTCGGAACTCCACGCACTACGCAGAGCATGGAGTGGGAAAAACTCAGCAAGCGGAGCCGAATTTCACGCCCAGGCCTAATTGTAATAGCTCAATTGATAAACGTGCGTGTTGCAGAAATGTGTGTTCTTGTAACCTCTACGTCACTCATTCAATGAGCTAGCCGTGGGGGTTTTGTACTGTAGTTGTTTTTATGTGGCACTTTATAACTCTCACCAGGCACCCGCTGCAGAGGTCTCTGTGAAACCTGCAGATTCCAGCTCCCAGGTTCTGACCCTGGTGAGTTGCAAATATGTTCAACCTGTAGGGATTGTGCACAAGTGTGACGGTCACTGAGGGTCTTGCAATGAGGTGACTCACGTGGTGACGGCGCAGAGATATTAGTGTAAGGAATGCTTCACTTCAAACAGTGCCAGCACGTTTATTTATTTTTTAACACAAACACTGCGATTCTTATACACTACAAAACCTCATTTGCAGATTGTGAAATATGTCTTTTCCAGGTTAGGATGTGGGACAAGGGAAGGTCTTTGTGCAGGAAGTGAAAACAAGCACTGGCAAAGCCAATAGGTTTCACCTTTGGCGCCTATTGGCTTTGCATGTTTTTTTTTATTTCAAATGATCTTTATTCATTTATATGAAAGGAAGGAGAAGATCATCAAATAGAAACTGGTGACTTGGCGAGATTAGAGCAATAAGTACATATCAATGAACATATGAATGGACCACATATCAATGAACAACAAAGGAGCCTCCTTTGCAGGCAATACATATGTGTCTCAACAATGGGCTAGAAAGAACTAACCTCCTATACATCGAAAATAGGAAAAGGAGAAAAAGGATAAGATGAGAAAGAGATAGAAACCCAGAAGAGAGGGGAGAAAGAGACAGTCCAGAGCCCCATACATAACATAATGTAAAGAGTTACATGGCATATGAGTACCCAACGATGACTTATAACACCTGTGCTAGAGAATGACGCTCAACCTAATGAATCTCACGGTGGTTTATGAGAGTCAAAATACTTGTCCAAAGTAAACCACATTTTCCTCGTTGAAGATTTCCAAGGTGAATTTTGAAGAGTAAGATTATCTGCCCCCTGAGGTGAATGACCCAGTTCATCCAACATTCATAGGAAGACTTACTGGTATCTTTCCAGTTGGTGAGTATCATTTTTACCGCAGAGATTAACAGAAGATCGAGGAGAGCTCTGTCATCCTCCGACGGCAGATCCACCTGTAATAAAGCAGCTACCAAGGTTGGCAAATCTCTACACAGTGTACATTTAAACAATTTATACAAAAATAAGTATACCTTGTCCCAGAAAGGTTTCACTGCTGAGCAATGCAAAATAAGATGGGCTAAGTCACCTTTGTCTTGTTTACAGTTCCAGCACAAATCATCTTCCCGAATCCCCATGGAGAACAACCTAGACGGTGTCCAAAACGCTTTGTGCATTAACCAATATTTAGTTTGGGAAAGAACCGGGGAAATCTTGTTGCGAGAAACTGAGTTCCATAGTGAGGACCACGAATGTTCAGTTAACGGGGCAGGAGAAAGCAGATTCCAATAATCAACTACCTTAACATTAAGCTTTGAAGATTTGGGACGCAAGAGTTTATAGATCTGGGAAACCTGATGGCCAAGTTTGTTAATTTTTGTTACAAATAAAGGCAATGACGGTGAGATGGGAGACAGTTTGGATTTCGCAATGGCAGTCCTTACTTTCAGAAAATTGTAAAATTCAATATCAGCTAGCTTATATCTAGCTTGAAGTTCAGAGAACGTAATTGGGTACGAGGCGTTTTCCAACTGATGGGGAAAGAACACCCCCTTAGAGCACCAGGATTCAAAGTAGAGAGATTTACCATTGTAAAGTAGTTTGTTATTAAACCATAACGATTCCATGTTGGAGCCCCTAATACTGACCTCCATGGTCTTATCGATTTTCAAGAGAGCTATTTTAGTGTTCTTAAAAATAGACTTAGAGTGGATGGGGCAGAGATGATTGGCTGTAAGAGTCGAAAGATGGTTTATATTGTTGAGGAGAGCCCTTTCTACTTCCAGCCAGACAGGTGAGTAATCGCTAGTGGGGAAACCCAAAGAGAGCCTTGTTTCGCCAAAAAGGCATACTGGTAAAGTCGGAAATCCGCTAAATTCACACCCCCTAAAGCTTTGTCAAGCCTCAGTTTTTTAATGCTAATTCGAGCTTTTTCCCACGCCAGAGAAAGGATGTTAAAAGAGTGTCTAGTTTATGATGAAAGGTGTCTGTCAGTATAAGCGGGAGCATACTTATAAGGTAATTGACTAGAGGGGTGACCATCATCTTCACAGTCTCGATTCTCCCCCACCACGCATGGCTTTGCATGGTTTTGCATGGTTTTTAATGATGTACACCATGGATACTCACAAACATCTTCCCAGGGGCCAAAAAGTATGGTCTGTGGTGCGGCCGTAGGCTGCATTGATGGCAGCCAGGTGGGGGTCAGAGGAGAGGTGGATGTAAGGTGGAGTGAAGCATGTACAAGGAGTGGACTATGAGTCATGGAGTTATTTTGAGGGATTCAGACAATTCTGCCCTCTAAATTCTGCCCCATGTCTCTAGAAGAGACACAGATTTGATACTATTACGGTATGCTGTATCTGAGTCGCTCTTCCTCTACCACACCCTGGGGTAAGTCTTCCCTGCTTTCTATCGCTACCTTTAGCGAGTCAAGTGTGCAAAGGAATTAACTTGATTATTAAATTGGACTAAAATATAACCTCAGCCCTCACAATTGCTTTAGCCCTTTGTTCCCTTCTCTGTAAACATTAGGAATGCTTAGAAACAGGCTCAGTTAGGTTGCAAGCGCTATAAAAACTCTTTGACAAAGACCCCGCTTTGTCGATACCTGCATTATAAGTATTGCTGGTAAAAGGTCCATATTGGGAGGTTATTATAATTGCCGTTTATAAAGTTTGTGCACATACTTCCTTCATTGCTTTTGATTATATCTCTGTGTATTTTTAGATTCTCACGAAAAGGCCTCTGAATGTGTCCTATTAACATCCCTCATGTTTTGTTGAGATGTGAATTACAGGTGGTAACACAGTTATCTGTATATATACTTCATTTGTAAAGACTGTTCTTTTTCAGCACTTGTTGTGACGTAAAAGCTGGGAAGTGCGAGCTAGATTTGAGCCAATGCTATTATAATTACTTTACGCTGCTTCCTTCGAGACTTGCGTAGAAACAGGATTGTTGAAAAGAAGTGTACCAACAAGGGCTCAGCACGAATTACATTTTGCAATTGGCATGCGCCGGGGATGCTGGAGCAATTCTTCAGAATTGTAGTGCTGTCATTAATTTTACATCACTTAAGCCATAGGGACTGCCAACAATCCATGCGTCACACAAAGAACAAGTGCAGTAAATGTATTCAGTAGGAGAGTGGTAAGGAGGTATTGTGTAGCTGTGGTACATTTTGGGGCACACTGTTGCCAATATATTACTAAAGCATAGTGTGGTAGCACACTGTAATTTACAAACAACACATTTTCCATTGAACGGACCTCTACATTTGCACTGACATACAGTTTTAGTGATAAAACTAGGCAGCGCACATACGAGAATGTGCAGCAATAGGGATTCAGCGATTTTTTAAAATTTGCGCATCACCAACTAAGTTGATTTGTTTTGTTCCTATTGAACCTTTGTTTCCACCTTACTTCAGAATTACAAAAAATGTGCTTATATTCTGATATATTTGTGCAGTTCTTTTACAGATATTTAAATTGTGTTGTATGCTTAAAAAAAAAAAAATTACATCCCGCAGTTTTTCCTTTCACGCTCCCAGTACCCAGCAAGATTGTCGCATGGTTCACTTCACAAACTCCTCTCATTTTGCAGTCAGAGAAAGGAAAATAGATACAAATCTCTCTTTCAAAAGAATAAACAGTGATTTGTCGGAATACATAGCGTGATATTTGACCTCCCTCTTTGAACACATAGCAAATGTGGCAAGATATAACTAAATTTAAAAGGCTCCGTATTGCTCGTTTGCCTGCTGAACTGCAGCATGGTCACAGGCATACAATTGGCCTGAACTAAGCAGAATCAGTCATGCAGGAAGATAATTCTGCAAGGAAAATGGAACTGCTTGAACACAGCCAGGAGGAATGTGGGCAGAAACTTGACGCATCTGCAATGAGGGTGGGTTGGATATTAAATCACCCTTGTTGCCAAAAGTGTGGCAATGAGCATAGGAAACTTTCCAAAGAAACACAGTATGTTTATTACAACCCACCGAGCTGCAGAAATTGCTCTGTGAACTAGCATACAAGGAAGACGGCTGAAAACACAAGCACTCTCAAAGAGTGCCTCATAAAAAAGAAAAAAAAACTTCATGGAAAACGAGCACTCGTGCAAAAATACATGGAGCCACCCCGAGAGGTGGGAAAGAGGCTCAGCTCCATGGGAGGGACAAAGATATGCGGGACAGTTTAAAACAAATAATGTCAGCCAATAGAACACAACCAAATGTGAGTTACAAAATACAAAGCCAATGGTAAGCAACGGGAGGAATGCATTGCTAGGTCAGCTTTCAGCATGGAAAGCATCAGATGAGAAAGAGTGCTGTACTTGTAATGGAAATGATCAGTACTTGCGTGCAGGGCTGGAGTAGTATTAATGAACAGTATCAGTTCTTGTCCACAGGACTGGTATGCTAGGACAAGATCAGTACTTGCATACAGGGCTGGTATGCTAGTAATGGACAGTACCATTACTTGTTTCTGGGGCTGGTATGCTAGTAATGGACAGTACCAGTACTTGTTTCTAGGGCTGGTATGCTAGTAATGGACAGTATCAGTACTTGTTTCTGGGGCTGGTATGCTAGTTGAGGCTGGTATGCTAGTAATGAGCAGCACCAGTACTTGTTTCTGGGTCTGCTATGCTAGTAATGGACAGTATCAGTACTTGTTTCTGGGGCTGGTATGCTAGTAATGGACAGGATCAGTGCTTGTTTCTGGGGCTGGTATGCTAGTAATGGACAGTATCAGTACTTGTTTCTGGGGCTGGTATGCTAGTAATGGACAGTATCAGTACTTGTTTCTGGGGCTGGTATGCTAGTAATGGACAGGATCAGTACTTGTTTCTGGGGCTGGTATGCTAGCAATGGACAGTATCAGTACTTGTTTCTGGGTCTGCTATGCTAGTAATGGACAGTATCAGTACTTGTTTCTGGGGCTGGTATGCTAGTAATGGACAGTACTTGTTTCTGGTGCTGGTACGCTAGTAATGGACAGGATAAGTACTTGTTTCTGAGGCTGGTATGCTAGTTGGGGCTGGTATGCTAGTAATGGACAGGATCGGTACTTGTTTCTGGGGCTGGTATGCTAGTAATGGACAGGATCAGTACTTGTTTCTGGGTCTGCTATGCTAGTAATGGACAGTATCAGTACTTGTTTCTGGGGCTGGTATGCTAGTAATGGACAGTACTTGTTTCTGGTGCTGGTACGCTAGTAATGGACAGGATAAGTACTTGTTTCTGGGGCTGGTATGCTAGTTGGGGCTGGTATGCTAGTAATGGACAGGATCAGTACTTGTTTCTGGGGCTGGTATGCTAGTAATGGACAGGATCAGTACTTGTTTCTGGGGCTGGTATGCTAGTAATGGACAGTATCAGTACTTGTTTCTGGGGCTGGTATGCTAGTTGGGGCTGGTATGCTAGTAATGAGCAGCACCAGTACTTGTTTCTGGGTCTGCTATGCTAGTAATGGACAGTATCAGTACTTGTTTCTGGGGCTGGTATGCTAGTAATGGACAGTACTTGTTTCTGGGGCTGGTACGCTAGTAATGGACAGGATAAGTACTTGTTTCTGGGGCTGGTATGCTAGTAATGGACAGTACTTGTTTCTGGGGCTGGTATGCTAGTGATGGACAGGATAAGTACTTGTTTCTGGGGCTGGTATGCTAGTTGGGGCTGGTATGCTAGTAATGGACAGGATCAGTTCTTGTTTCTGGGGCTGGTATGCTAGTAATGGACAGGATCAGTACTTGTTTCTGGGGCTGGTATGCTAGTAATGGACAGTATCAGTACTTGTTTCTGGGGCTGGTATGCTAGTAATGGACAGGATCAGTACTAGCTTCTGTGGCTGGTATGCTAGTAATGGACAGTACCAGTACTTGTTTCTGGGGCTGGTATGCTAGTAAAAGACAGGAGCAGTACTTGCATGTAGGGCTAGTATGCTAGTAAATGACAGTACCAGTACTTGTTTCTGGGTCTGGTATGCTAGTAATGGACAGTATCAGTACTTGTTTCTCGGGCTGGTATGCTAGTAATGGACAGTACGTGTTTCTGGGGCTGGTATGCTAGTAATGGACAGGATCAGTACTTGTTTCTGGGGCTGGTATGCTAGTAATGGACAGTTTCAGTACTTGTTTCTGGGGCTGGTATGCTAGTAATGGACAGTATCAGTACTTGTTTCTGGGGCTGGTATGCTAGTAATGGACAGAATCAGTACTTGTTTCTGGGGCTGGTATGCTAGCAATGGACAGTATCAGTACTTGTTTCTGGGGCTGGTATGCTAGTAGGACAGTATCAGTACTTGTTTCTGGGGCTGGTATGCTAGTAATGCACAGTACGTGTTTCTGGGGCTGATATGCTAGTAACAGACAGGAGCAGTACTTGCATGTAGGGCTAGTATGCTAGTAAATGACAGTGCCAGTACTTGTTTCTGGGTCTGGTATGCTAGTAATGGACAGTATCAGTACTTGTTTCTGGGGCTGGTATGCTAGTAATGGACAGGATCAGTACTTGTTACTGGGGCTGGTATGCTAGTAATGGACAGTATCAGTACTTGTTTCTGGGGCTGGTATGCTAGTTGGGGCTGGTATGCTAGTAATGGACAGGATCAGTACTTGTTTCTGGGGCTGGTATGCTAGTAATGGACAGTATCAGTACTTGTTTCTGGGGCTGGTATGCTAGTAATGGACAGGATCAGTACTTGTTTCTGGGGCTGGTATGCAAGTAATGGACAGTATCAGTACTTGTTTCTGGGGCTGGTATGCTAGTAATGGACAGTATCAGTACTTGTTTCTGGGGCTGGTATGCTAGTAATGGACAATATCAGTACTTGTTTCTGGGGCTGGTATGCTAGTAATGGACAGTATCAGTACTTGTTTCTGGGGCTGGTATGCTAGTAATGGACAGTATCAGTACTTGTTTCTGGGGCTGGTATGCTAGTAATGGACAATATCAGTACTTGTTTCTGGGGCTGGTATGCTAGTAATGTACAGGATCAGTACTTGTTTCTGGGGCTGGTATGCCAGTAATGGACAGTACGTGTTTCTGGGGCTGGTATGCTAGTAATGGACAGGATCAGTACTTGTTTCTGGGGATGGTATGCTAGTAATGGACAGGATCAGTACTTGTTTCTGGGGCTGTTATGCTAGTAATGGACAGTATCAGTACTTGTTTCTGGGGCTGGTATGCTAGTAATGGACAGGATCAGTACTTGTTTCTGGGGCTGGTAGGCTAGTAACAGACAAGATCAATACTTGCATGTAGGGCTAGTATGCTAGTAAATGACAGTACCAGTACTTGTTTCTGGGTCTGGTATGCTAGTAATGGACAGTATCAGTACTTGTTTCTGGGGCTGGTATGCTAGTAATGGACAGTACCAGTACTTGTTTCTGGGGCTGGTATGCTAGTAACAGACATGATCAGTACTTGTTTCTGGGGCTGGAATGCTAGTAACGGACAGGATCAGTACTTGTTTCTGGGGCTGGTATGCTAGTAATGGACAGTATCAGTACTTGTTTCTGGGGCTGGTATGCTAGTAATGGACAGTATCAGTACTTGTTTCTGGGGCTGGTATGCTAGTAATGGACAATATCAGTACTTGTTTCTGGGGCTGGTATGCTAGTAATGGACAGGATCAGTACTTGTTTCTGGGGCTGGTATGCTAGTAACAGACAGGATCAGTACTTGCATGTAGGGCTAGTATGCTAGTAAATGACAGTACCAGTACTTGTTTCTGGGTCTGGTATGCTAGTAATGGACAGTATCAGTACTTGTTTCTGGGGCTGGTATGGTAGTAATGGACAGTACGTGTTTCTGGGGCTGGTATGCTAGTAATGGACAGGATCAGTACTTGTTTCTGGGGATGGTATGCTAGTAATGGACAGTATCAGTACTTGTTTCTGGGGCTGTTATGCTAGTAATGGACAGTATCAGTACTTGTTTCTGGGGCTGGTATGCTAGTAATGGACAGGATCAGTACTTGTTTCTGGGGCTGGTATGTTAGTAATGGACAGGATCAGTACTTGTTTCTGCGGCTGGTATGCTAGTAACAGACAGGATCAGTACTTGCATGTAGGGCTAGTATGCTAGTAAATGACAGTACCAGTACTTGTTTCTGGGTCTGGTATGCTAGTAATGGACAGTATCAGTACTTGTTTCTGGGGCTGGTATGCTAGTAATGGACAGTATCAGTACTTGTTTCTGGGGCTGGTATGCTAGTAATGGACAATATCAGTACTTATTTCTGGGGCTGGTATGCTAGTAATGGACAGTATCAGTACTTGTTTCTGGGGCTGGTATGCTAGTAATGGACAGTATCAGTACTTGTTTCTGGGGCTGGTATGCTAGTAATGGACAATATCAGTACTTGTTTCTGGGGCTGGTATGGTAATAATGGACAGGATCAGTACTTGTTTCTGGGACTGGTATGCTAGTAATGGACAATACGTTTTTCTGGGGCTGGTATGCTAGTAATGGACAGGATCAGTACTTGTTTCTGGGGATGGTATGCTAGTAATGGACAGGATCAGTACTTGTTTCTGGGGCTGTTATGCTAATAATGGACAGTATCAGTACTTGTTTCTGGGGCTGGTATGCTAGTAATGGACAGGATCAGTACTTGTTTCTGGGGCTGGTATGCTAGTAACAGACAGGATCAGTACTTGCATGTAGGGCTAGTATGCTAGTAAATGACAGTACCAGTACTTGTTTCTGGGTCTGGTATGCTAGTAATGGACAGAATCAGTACTTGTTTCTGAGGCTGGTATGCTAGTAATGGACAGTATCAGTACTTGTTTCTGGGGCTGGTATGCTAGTAATGGACAGGATCACTACTTGTTTCTGGGGCTGGTATGCTAGTAATGGACAGTATCAGTACTTGTTTCTGGGGCTGGTATGCTAGTAACAGACAGGATCAGTACTTGTTTCTGGGGCTGGTATGCTAGCAATGGACAGGATCAGTACTTGTTTCTGGGGCTGGTATGCTAGTAATGGACAGTATCAGTACTTGTTCCTGGGGCTGGTATGCTAGTAATGGACAGGATCAGTACTTGTTTTTGGGGCTGGTATGCTAGTAACAGACAGGATCAGTACTTGCATGTAGGGCTAGTATGCTATTAAATGACAGTACCAGTACTTGTTTCTGGGTCTGGTATGCTAGTAATGGACAGTATCAGTACTTGTTTCTGGGGCTGGTATGCTAGTAATGGACAGTACGTGTTTCTGGGGCTGGTATGCTAGTAATGGACAGGATCAGTACTTTTTTCTGGGGCTGGTATGCTAGTAATGGACAGTATCAGTACTTGTTTCTGGGGCTGGTATGCTAGTAATGGACAGTATCAGTACTTGTTTCTGGGGCTGGTATGCTAGCAATGGACAGGATCAGTACTTGTTTCTGGGGCTGGTATGCTAGCAATGGACAGTATCAGTAGTTGTTGCTGGGGCTGGTATGCTAGTAATGGACAGGATCAGTACTTGTTTCTGGGGCTGGTATGCTAGTAATGGACAGCATCAGTACTAAACAGAAGCGCTGGATACTAGTAATGGACAGTATCAGTACTTCTATGTATAGGTCATTATCAGTACTTCCTACCAGGGTTTCTGTACTAGTAATGGACATTATTAGCACTTCTCTTCATCAATATTGTATGAGTAATGAACAGAATCCGCACTTTTGAGCCTGGCTTCTGTACTAGGAATGGACGGTGTTGACAATCGTATGAGAGCTGCTGCTGTACTAGTAATGGACGGACTCAGTACCTTTCTGCAGGCTGTTGCTGTCCTAACAATTGAAGTTGCCGGCACTTGACCCCAACGTTCCTACGTTAGTAATGGACAGTCCAGTACTTCTCCGCAGGGATTCTGCACTAGCAATGGTCAGTCCAGAACCTCTCTGCAGGCTGCGCCTGTACTAGTAATGGACAGCCGCAGTACTTCTCTACAGGCAGCGTCTGTACAAGTAATGGCTGGTGGTGGCACATATCTGCAGGGTTTCTGCACTAGTAATGGACAGTCCAGTACTTCTCTGCAGGCTGCGCCTGTACAAGTAATGGGCGGTGCTGGCACATATCTGCAGGGATTCTGCACTAGCAATGGACAGTCCAGTACTTCTCTGCAGGCTGCGCCTGTACTAGTAATGGGCAGCCCCAGTACTTCTCTGCAGGCTGCGCCTGTACAAGTAATGGGCGGTGCCGGCACATATCTGCAGGGATTCTGCACTAGTAATGGGCAGTCCCAGTACTTCTCTGCAGGCTGCACCTGTACTAGTAATGGGCAGTCCCAGTACTTCTCTGTGGGGATTCTGCACTAGTAATGGACAGTCCAGTACTTCTCTGCAGGGATTCTGTACTAGTAATGGGCAGTCCCAGTACTTCTCTGCAGGGTTTCTGTACTAGTAATGGACAGTCCAGTACTTCTCTGCAGGGATTCTGTACTAGTAATGGGCAGTCCCAGTACTTCTCTGCAGGGATTCTGCACTAGTAATGGACAGTCCAGTACTTCTCTGCAGGGATTCTGTACTAGTAATGGGCAGTCCCAGTACTTCTCTGCAGGGATTCTGCACTAGTAATGGACAGTACTGTACTTCTCTGCAGGGATTCTGTACTAGTAATGCACAGTCCAGTACTTCTGCTCAGGGATTCTGTACTAGTAATGGACAGTCCCAGTACTTCTCTGCAGGGATTCTGCACTAGTAATGGACAGTGCCAGTACTTCTCTGCAGGGATTCTGCACTAGTAATGGACAGCCCAGTACTTCTCTGCAGGGATTCTGCACTAGTAATGGACAGTCCAGTACTTCTCCGCAGGGATTCTGCACTGGTAATGGACAGCCCAGTACTTCTCTGCAGGGATTCTGCACTAGTAATGGACAGTCCAGTACTTCTCTGCATGGATTCTGTACTAGTAATGGGCAGCCCCAGTACTTCTCTGCAGGGATTCTGCACTAGTAATGGACAGTCCAGTACTTCTCTGCAGGGATTCTGCACTAGTAATGGTCAGTCCAGTACTTCTCTGCAGGGATTCTGTACTAGTAATGGACAGTCCAGTACTTCTCTGCAGGGATTCTGTACTAGTAATGCACAGTCCAGTACTTCTCCTCAGGGATTCTGTACTAGTAATGGACAGTCCCAGTACTTCTCTGCAGGGATTCTGTACTAGTAATGGGCAGTCCCAGTACTTCTCCGCAGGGATTCGTCACTAGTAATGCACAGCGCAGCACTTCTCCGCAGGTATTCTGCACTAGTAATGGACAGTCCAGTACTTCTCTGCAGGGATTCTGTACTAGTAATGGGCAACCCCAGTACTTCTCCGCAGGGATTCTGCACTATTAATGGACAGTCCAGTACTTCTCCTCTGGGATTCTGCACTAGTAATGGACAGTCCAGTACTTCTCCGCAGGGATTCTGCACTAGTAATGGACAATCCAGTACTTCTCCGAATGGGATTCTGCACTAGTAATGGGCAGCCCCAGTACTTCTCTGCAGGGATTCTGTACTAGTAATGGGCAGCCCCAGTACTTCTCTGCAGGGATTCTGCACTAGTAATGGACAGTCCAGTACTTCTCCGCAGGGATTCTGTACTAGTAATGGGCAGCCCCAGTACTTCTCTGCAGGGATTCTGTACTAGTAATGGACAGTCCAGTACTTATCTGCAGGGATTCTGCACTGGTAATGGACAGTCCAGTACTTCTCAGCAGGGATTCTGCACTAGTAATGGACAGTGCCAGTACTTCTCTGCAGGGATTCTGCACTAGTAATGGACAGCCCAGTACTTCTCTGCAGGGATTCTGCACTAGTAATGGACAGTCCAGTACTTCTCCGCAGGGATTCTGCAATGGTAATGGACAGTCCAGTACTTCTCCGCAGGGATTCTGCACTAGTAATGGACAGTACAGTACTTCTCTGCAGGGATTCTGCACTAGTAATGGACAGTCCAGTACTTCTCTGCAGGGATTCTGTACTAGTAATGGACAGTACAGTACTTCTCTGCAGGGATTCTGCACTAGTAATGGACAGTCCAGTACTTCTCCTCAGGGATTCTGCACTAGTAATGGGCAGCCCCAGTACTTCTCCGCAGGGATTCTGCACTAGTAATGGGCAGTCCAGTACTTCTCTGCAGGGATTCTGCACTAGTCATGGACAGTCCAGTACTTCTCTGCAGGCTGCGCCTGTACTAGTCATGGGCAGCCCCAGTACTTCTCTGCAGGCTGCGCCTGTACAAGTAATGGGCGGTGGCGGCACATATCTGCAGGGGTGCTGTACTAGTAATGGACAGTCCCAGTACTTCTCTGCAGGCTGCGCCTGTACAAGTAATAGGCGGTGCCGGCACATATCTGCAGGGGTGCTGTACTAGTAATGGGCAGCCCCAGTACTTCTCTGCAGGCTGCGCCTGTACATGTAATGGGCGGTGCCGGCACATATCAGCAGGGGTGCTGTAATAGTAATGGACAGTCCCAGTACTTCTCTGCAGGCTGCGCCTGTATAAGTAATGGCTGGTGTTGGTACATATCTGCAGGGGTGCTGTACTAGTACAGACAGTCCCAGTACTTCTCTGCAGGCTGTGCCTGTACAAGTGATGGCTGGTGGCAGCACATATCTACAGGGGTGCTGTACTAGTAATGGACAGACCTTCTCTTCTCTTTAATGTGCAGGTGTACTAGTAAATAAGTGCCGGCACTTCTATGCAGTATTGCATGTGCACTGCTGGTACTTCCCTGTGGGCTCCTGGTGTACTGGTAAGGAACCATCCCAGCACTTCTCTGAAGGGTTGCTGTAGTTCACAGTCCAGTACTTCTCTTCAAGATGCAGCTGTACTAGTAAGTGCTGGCACTTCAATGCAGTATAGCATGGGTGCTGCTGGTACTTCCCGGTAGGCTGCTGGTGTACTGGTAAGGAAGCGCTCCAGAACTTCTCTGCAGGGTTGCTGTGCTTGTATTTGACAGTCCAGTGCTTCTCTTCAAGTTGCAGCTGTGCTAGTATGTGCCGGCACTTCTATGCAGTATTGAATGTGCGATGCTTGTACTTCTCTGCAGGATTGTGGTACTTGTATTTGACAGTCCAGTAATTCTCTTCAAGTTGCAGCTGTGCTAGTTAATAAGTGCTGCCACTTCTATGTAGTATTGCATAGGTGCTGCTGGTACTTCCCTGCTTGGCTACTGCTATACTGGTATGGAACCGTCCCAGTACTTCCCTACAGGGTTGCTGTACTTGTATTTCACACTCCAGTACTTCTCTTCAAGTTGCAACTATACTAGTAAGTGCTGGCACTCCAATGTAGTATTGCATGGGCGCTGCTAGTACTTCTCTGCTTGGCTGCTGAGGTACTGGTAAGCAACCGTCCCAGTACTTCCCTGCAGGGTTGCTGTATTTGTATTTGACAGTCCAGTACTTCTCTTCAAGTTGCAGCTGTACTAGTAAGTGCTGCATTTCGTATGCAGCATTGCTTGGACGCTGCTGGTACTTCTCTGCATGGCTGCTGATGTACTGGTAAGGAAGCGTCCCAGTACTTCTCTGCAGGGTTGATGTAGTTCACAGTCCAGTACTTCTCTTCAAGATGCAGCTGTACTAGTAAGTGCTGGCACTTCAATGCAGTATTCCATGGGTGCTGCTGGTACTTCCCTGAGGGCTGCTGATGTACTGGTAAAGACGCGTCCCAGTACTTCTCTTCAGGGTTGCTGTACTTGTATTTCACAGTCCAGTACCTCTCTTCGAGTTGCAGCTGTACTAGTAAGTGCCGGCACTTCTATGCAGTATTACATGGATGCTGCTGGTACTTCCCTGCGGGCTGCTGGTGTACTAGTAAGGAAGCATCCCAGTACTTCTCTTCAGGGTTGCTGTACTTGTATTTCACAGTCCAGTACCTCTCTTCAAGTTGCCGCTGTACTAGTAAATAAGTGCTGGCACTTCTATGCAGTATTGCATGGGCGCTGCTGGTACTTCCCTGTGGGCTGCTGGTGTAATGGCAAGGAAGCGCTCCAGTACTTCTCTGCAGGGTTACTGTACTTGTATTTCACAGTCCAGTACTTCTATTCAAGTTACAGCTGTACTATTAAATAAGTGCTGGCACTTCTATGCAGTATTGCATGAGCGCTGCTGGTACTTCCCTGCGGGCTGCTGGTGCACTGTTAAAGAAGTGTCCCAGTACTTCCCTGCAGGGTTGCTGTACTTGTATTTTACAGTCCAGTAATTCTCTTCAAGTTGGCGTTGTACTAGTAAGTGCCGGCACTTCTATGCAGTATTGCATGAACGCTGCTGGTACTTCTGTGCTTGGCTGCTGATGTACTGGTAAGGAAGTGTCTCAGTACTTCTCTGCAGGGTTGTTGTACTTGTATTTGACAGTCCAGTACTTCTCTTCAAGTTGCAGCTGTACTAGTAAATAAGTGCTGGCACTTCTATGCAGTATTGCATGGGCGCTACTGGTACTTCTCTGCTTGGCTGCTGATGTACTGGTAAGGAAGCGTCCCAGTACATCTCTGCAGGGTTGCTTTACTTGTATTTCACAGTCCAGTACTTCTCTTCAAGTTGCAGCTGTACTAGTAAATAAGTGCTGGCACTTCTATGCAGTATTGCATGGGTGCTGCTGGTACTTCCCCGTGGGCTGCTGGTATACTGGTAAGGAGGCGTCCCAGTACTTCTCTGCAGGGTTGTTGTAGTTGTATTTCACAGTCCAGTAATTCTCTTCAAGGGTGAACAGACATAATATCGAGTTGGAAATATCGAGTAGCAGTAATATCGAGTCCAAAATCTCGGACTACAAAAATATCGACAGTCAGAATATCGTTGTCAAGAATATCGAGTTGAAGGAAAGTAATATTGTTTTTAAAAATATCGAAGTAATTGAGAGGCGGCAGCGCTCAAGATGGCCGCCACCTAGTGGAGCTCCGTATCACGTCGGAACGCCGAGAATAATATGCGGCTTCCAAGACGTTAATTTACACGAAAACAGACAGGTATCAACATCGGAACATGCCCTGCTCTGTTCTGCAACGTTTTTGTGTCCTTTGAGGGTCGTTTTTCTTGTTTTTTGGAGTGCTACATGCTGGGGCTATACTGCGGCCCCCATTTTGTACTTTAGTTTTTTTTTTTTTTGCTCTCCTCAGAAGTGGATTTCTGTGGTGCGCTTTACATACTTCCTGCCTTTCTCCGCATTTACCGAATTTTATTTGCATTGTTTTTAATATTGTGAGGGTGGGGAAGTTGTTGGTGTAATTTCCGGCTTGCACACAGAAACAGTAAGCGTCGTTTTTGTTGTTGTTTTTTTTATATTGACAGCAGTTAAAATTTTCCTACACTCCAATACAAAACTTTAATGGACCCCGTAACAGGCAGATAGCATGAGCGGAGCATGCCCTGCTTTATTGGGCAACGTTTTTATGCCCTTTGAGAATCTTTTCTTACTTTCTGGAGACCTGAAAATTAAGTCTGTGCCGTAGCCGCCATTTTGAATTCCAGAACCTTGTTCTCCTCTGAAGAAAATTTTTGTGGCACGCTCTTTATACTTCCTACCTCTCTCCTCATTGATTGGACATATCTTGTTTATTCTTGGCTTTGTGTGGTGGGGAAGGCGTTACATTTCTACTGTTGGCTGCATCCTTTTCTTTTCTGCATTTTTTCTCAACGTTTTTCAACACTTTCTATGGGCAGAGGTAAAAACCTACTGCGTTCAAATAAAGGTAAAACTGCTAAACCCTCTACGACTAACTCCACACTTATTGCCCCTCCCACGGTCAGTTCACTCTCTGCAGTAGAGATGGCTCAGTCTTCTTCTTCTCAGTCAGCACCTCTGCCTTTATCAGCCTCCAAGACGCAGACAACGCCTACAGCTACTAAACACCTCAAACAGGACCCACCTTCTCCTCCTAAACCCCTTACTCCGGTATCATTAGATACTATTTTGGAGGAGATACGTGCGCTACGCTCGTTCATTGAGGAGACTAATACTCGATTACAGGTGATGGATAACAAATGGTCATCTATAGACTCTAGGCTCTCCTTGGTGGAACAACATGTCAGTGATGTCCAGGATGCTGCTGTTAAGATAGCGGCGTTGGAAAAAGATATTTCACTGCTTAAAAAGTCAGCAGAAGACCTTGAAAACAGAAATAGACGGAACAATCTTCGTTTATATGGTCTTCCGGAGGGCCTTGAAGGGAATGAGCCAGTCGCCTTTTTCACCTCCTTTCTTCCCAAGCTTCTAGATCTTCCACCTTCAACTAATTTGAACATTTAGCGTGCTCACAGGTTGGGCCCACGTCTCTCTTCGGCTCCATCAAAACCTTGTGGAGTGATTCTCCTTTTCTTGCAGTTTACAGACCTAACCAAGTACTAAACGCGGCTAAGTCTAAAAAACGTCTCGTTTGGTCTGGTGCTAACTTGTTTATCTCTCAAGATGTTTCTAATGCAACGGCTAAAAGACGGAAGGACTTCCTCGAACTATGACCTGCACTACGGGCCCTTGGTGCACGATATGGGCTTTTTCATCCCTGTCTCTTTAAGGTGACTTTCCAGATTAACACGTCCACCTTTGATGATCCTGCAGACTTGAGAAAATGTATTCATTCTACCTCGTCAATGGAGATTCCTGGTCCTTCTACTGTTACTTGATTGTTTTGCTAAATCTTGTTATCTGTTCTTACTAATGTTTGCTTCCTTTACAGGTTGCTCGGTGATTCTTGATTCCTCTCACCTGTTTCCTTTGTTAATTCCTTTGTATACCTCTTGGAATCCAGTTACTTGTTTTCCCCTTTATCATGTGGGTGTCCCGGCGTGGTGCCTTCTCCCTTGTTGGCTGTGCCTTCTTCATTTGTTGACGCCACTCCTCATTGTTGTCCTCATCCCCCCCCTTTTTAACGGTACGTATTACAGTCATCATCTTGACATGTACTGTCTTCTCTTGCTATTTTCCTTTCTCTTTCTTTTCCTCCTCTTTATTTTTTTATCTTCTCTTTTTTCCTCCAATACATGCTTCAGTCTATTTTTCATCTCATATTTATTTATTTTTCCTATTCTTTTCCTTTTTTCCCGCTACTAACAGTTATATTGTTCTTCATAAATATTTATCTTACTCTACATTTTTGATTTGCTCTCTGCTCTCCCTATATTCCTTCATTACTGTCATTTTCATCGTTCTCTACTTTTGGTCTTTTTCTTGCATTCAGAATCCTTCCATCTCCTCTAATCTTCCTCTTTTCTTATACTTTTCACTGGAGACTCTACTTTACAATCTTAATTTTCCTTTTTTCTTTCCATTACTTTGTATTTTTATTGATCGTGTGATTTTATATTTAATTCATTTTATTTTCATTCAAAGTTATTTCATGGAATGTAAAAGGTTTTATTAATCCCATTAAGAGTCAGAGAATTTTATCCCACCTTGCTACATATAACCCTGACTTAGTCTTACTGCAAGAGACTCATTTAACAGAATCAGAAGCTCTGAAACTCAAAAGGCAGTGGGTGGGTTTAGTCTTAGTTTCCCCTACGAATACGAAGAACAAGCATTGGCATAGCCAATAGGTCTCGCCTTTGGGACCTTATAAGTGTTTAGCCATGCAACAGGTGATGTTGTTGCACCAAGGATATTGTGCTGGATAACTAAACACTTATAAGGTCCCAAAGGCGAGACCTATTGGCTATGCCAATGCTTGTTTAGAATGTGGTTTCTAACACAATGTCAGCTGGATTATTTCCTGTCTGGGACCACCATGCACAGCATGCTTAGCACTGCGGTCCATCTTGGGAGAAAAGGCACACCAATTGTTCACGTTAAGAAAATAAACCCTGCTTGTGTGGTTTGATATTGGAAAATGAAGAAGATGCTGCCACACCACCATGGCATGGTGGGCCAGCTGGCGATGTGTGGTTTTAGAAAAAGTGCTCTTTCCTCTTGGGCAGAAGCATGTTTTCACACAAAATTCCCACCGACCAGATGGGGACCTCTAGGCTACTCTAGTGGTGTGGAGAGATGTTGTCTCTGCCGCCTAAACAGTTGAGTGGCTCGTCTCAGCTCCAAAGGAAGTCCTAAGAGAGGTAAAATCGGTTTGCGTATTCCTAGCCTTTGTGTCGTCTTCAGGGTGTTCATTGTGTATGAAGGCATCTGCATTTTGGGTTTAGTTGGTAAAGTGTAGGTTTGTAATCTAATCGTGGTGAGAGATGGTAGACTTCATGACCTGCTCCAAGCTCCATGAAGTCCACCAAGAATGCGCTACATGTTTAAGAGAAGAAGAAAAAATTATAGTTAAAATGGCAGAGAATTTGAAGTTGTGTCAACATTATTCTCAAAAGTTTGGCTGAAAAAAACTACGTTGATCAGGTTTACTTACCTCAGTACAAACGAAAAATGCACACACTGCAAATGTAATCAACTGGTGTTTTCGTTCAGTGAAATGTTTGAGGCACCTCATCAACATTTTCACAAAAAAAACACATTTAGAGAAAATAAATAATTTCCACTAGCATGGTGCGACCTTATTCTTACAGCGATCAGGTGATGCCACATCTGTTCGGTAAAAAGCTGTGCCCCTTGTAATCAGCATGTGTGCGATTTTTAGGGAGTTCTCAAAGAATTCCTGAAGTGCTCCTGGACACAATCAGGAGCACTCACTCACAGGCTGACATTTAGGGTCCGATTCCGATTCGGGCCGGAAATCTCTCCGACCGAGCCGGACCCGGAGAGATATCCGACCGAATGGGACCCGTGCAGCCCGACCGAACGGGACCCGTGCAGCCCGACCAAACGAGTACGATGCGCACGTATGCCATCGGACTCGAGTCGGTCGGACTCCCATTGAAGTCAATGGGAGCCTGTCGTACAACGCGTACGCGGGCTCCCATTGACTCAATGGGTGCGATGCGGACAAGTGCGCCCCCTACAGCGTGTACGCGGCGAAGCGATTCGCGCCGTACACGCACAGGTAGGGGGGACCCATGGGTCCCCCCTGTGTGCGACTCGCGCGGCTACGTGTACAGGGGGGTCGGACACGGACCCCCAAAGTACGGCTCCGACAGCTCTTTCGAGCCGGAGTGCACGGCTCGGTCGGACTGCTCGCGGCGCGCATCGTACTTACCCGGCCGGGGAACGTCTCCATTGCGCGGTGCGAGTCGAGTCCGTGCGAGTCGGTCGGTGCGTTTAGAGCCGGGATCGAGTCGGTCGGAGCGGTCGGGACGCCCGGACGAGTCGGTCGGCGATTTCGCATCGTACTCGCTCGTCCGGACGCGCGTACGGATCGGTCGGGTAATAGGGCTCCGAATCGGATCCGGTTAAGCCGAATCCGATTCGGAGCCCTACCGGCCGAGATCGGAATCGGCCCCTTAGTTGTGTGAAATTCACACGTAATGGAAACGTGTGCCTGCTGAACTGTAACGAAAACTTTCAATGTCACATTTAACTCTTCTTTTTTTTTTGCTTTGGAGAACCCCTACATCTAACATTTTATTGAGCAAGGATGTTGCATTTGCATTTCCGTAAACGTAGCGCACCTGAGTTCGAGAATACCCACAGACTTACGTGTTTTAAAGGGCCTGATTTATAGTTTGGTGGACGGGTATTTCTCACAAGTGCGACTGATATCCCAACCGCCATCGCGACATGCGTCACATTGCTAAGGAGTAACTCGTCCACCAAAGCCTAGATCAGGCCCTTTGTTAGCTCTCCTTGTTCTCTATTGTATCCACGAGGAAGCCATGTGTTTCATGAGAGATTGACAAGTGTCTCTTGACGGGAGGTGTGACCGTGCACTTACACACGTGAGATGCTCCATCAGACTGATGTCTCGCATGTAAACATGTCACCCTGTTGAGCCTCGAGCCTCTGAACTCTGATTGCGCAGGATTCCCCACACAGAGCTGCCCAGGAAGACAGGCTGAGTGATCAACGCGAGACCGGGGTTTATAAACAGACGCATTCTCAGGCTGTGAGGTGGGCACCTTGTGATAAGGAGGGCGGGCAAGGAAAACAGAGCAGCAGGGCAGAGCAAGGGTAAAGGAAGCGGCGGGCGCCTGAAGAGAAAGGATGGGGTCCGATGTTAAAGGGGAAATGTTAGAAAAGGTGGAATCAAGCAGAAAAAGTGATAAGGGAAGGGGATTATAAAATGGAGCGGCGGGTAGGGTGGGGGAGAAATGAAGATGCAAGATGGCAGAAAGTGGGTGATAAGGAAAGGAGAAAGAGATGACGAGAGAAGAATAGCAACATAGCTGACACGAGAGAGTAAGAAAAGAGAATGGCACAAAAGGAGCACGTATTAATAGGTCTGGCTTGCATTCTGCCTAAAAAGTTGAAAAATGCCTGTCACAATAAAAACAAGCGCTGAAACACAAGCGCCGCCCCACGGCCGCGAAAGTTAAATGTTGTGAGAGAGAGGGGGAGCAGGAGGTGAGCCCGCGAGTGGTGCGCGCGCGCGCTTGGGAGAGCAGTCTTCCCTTTTCAAGCACTGCACTCGTGCTTGTGGTGCGCCGCTGCTCGCTCCCGCAAGGTGGATGACCCCACAAGCACGAGTGCAGTGCTTGAAAAGTGAAGACCGATGGCTAAAGGCCCTCCTAGAGCAGCGCATGCGCGCTGCCTAGGCGAGACCTAAAAATGGGGTAATTATTCTTGTTCATAAACGTTTGAAATGTTCTGTTATCTCTAAGGAAACTGATTCAGATGATAGATGGTTATCAGTTAAGTTGCTTATTAATAATATTTCTCTTACAGTTTTTAATATTTATGGTCCAACTCAACCGGACTCTTCTTTTTGGCCTAATATCACAAAAAAATGCATTCAACATAAAGATGAATTTTTTATTTTGGGAGGTGATTGCAACCAAATTGTGGATCCTTTCATTGATCGACAATCTCAGGTTCGTTTTATTCCCCACAAGAGCCATAAACAATTTCAAGACACAATATCTCAGACTCATCTGGTGGATGCCTGGAGACTTTGCAACCTTGACAACTCTGAATTTTCTTTTTTCTCTCCTCCACATGGCACTCTGTCACGATTGGACTACATCTTTCTCTCTTCGGCCTTAACACAGACTCTTATTTCCTCCTCAATTGAACCCATTGTCATTTCTGATCACTCCCCGATTGTTGCTGATTTCGATTTGCTCCCCTCGCATCCCAAGTCTTCTAGATGGAGGTTTAACAACTCCCTTTTGCAAGATCCACTTTTCTCTTCTTCTTTCATTTCCTTTACAGAAGAATTTTTCTCTTTGAACTCATCTCCTGATATTTCTCCTTCACTGCTTTGGGATACTTTTAAGGCTACAGCCCGTGGCTTTATCATAGATTTTGTTTCCAAGAAAAAGAAACATTTTCTTAATCAGCAAAAAAGAAAAATGTTGCTAGCTAATATTAAGCGTCTAGAGCATCTTTTTACACATCCTCCTCTGCTTCCTCCGCACAGGAGCTTAACCGTGCTAAACTTGACTTTAACAAAACAACTACGGATAATGCCTCTTCTGTTTTACTCCGATCGAGCGCTCGGTATTATGGTGGTCGCAATAAAGTTGGCAAACTGCTGGCGAACTATCTTAAATCCCGAAAAGAACGTGTGTTGATAGACTCTATTCATTCTTCGGATGGGAAAACCCTTTTTAAAGATCAAGACATTTTATCTGAATTCAGGGAGTTTTACAAAACTTTATATACCCCAGAATCTTCTCCACTTCCCTCTTCTATTGACTCCTATCTTAATCATGTTCCACTTTCACCCCTTATAGACCTTGACTTCAGCTCTTTCGAATCTGATCTGTCCATCCAAGAAATTTCTCAATCCTTAAATCTTCTTAAGAAAAATAAAACACGTGGTCCTGATGGGTTTACGGTAGAATTTTTTCTTCATTTTTCTCATCTTTTCCCCAAACTTCTACAACTCTTTCAATTTTTCCACACTAATGGCAAGGCACAGGGCCCTTTCTTAGATGCTACAATCTGCTTAATCCATAAAGATGTCCGCGATCCCAAACAGTGCAAAAATTACCGCCCTATTTCTCTTGTAAACGTAGATTATAAAATTTTTGCCAAATTGCTTGCGATACGTCTTGAACCTCTTTTACCAAAGCTAATTGGTTTGGAACAATGTGGTTTTGTTAAAGGTAGGTTAACATCTGACAATTCTCGCTTATTTTTTAACGTTTTAAATAAAGCCTCTTCTCTTTCTTATCCTCTTGCTGCAGTATCTATTCGACGCAGAGAAGTCTTTCGATAGAGTTAATTGGTCCTTCTTATTTAAAGCTCTCCATTGGCATGGTTTTGGTCCTAAATTCATTTCTTTGATATCCTTGTTATATTCAGCTCCTAAAGCTTCTGTAGCAGTTAATGGTCTTGTTTCTCCATCCTTCTCCTTAAATCGCGGGGTCCGTCAAGGTTGCCCTCTTTCCCTCCTTCTTTTTATTCTATCTCTTGAACCCTTCTTATCGCATATTCGTCAGAATTCATCCATCTCTGGCTTCTGATATGGTGATCAACATTTGAAATGATCTGCCTATGCGGATGATATCTTACTCTTCATATCTCATCCCGAAACTTCCATTCCTCCTCTTTTGCAAGAAATCTCAGACTTCTCCCTTGTTTCAGGTTACAGAATCAACTCTGACAAGACAGAAATTCTCCCCATCACTAAATTTTGTTTTAAACAACACTTTGATGCCACTGGTTTCCGTTGGAACAGTTCTAAAATCAAATACCTAGGTATTTGGTTTAACAACTCCATATTGGATTCAGTTAAAATTAACATGAAGGATGTGCTGGATCTTATCTCTAAGCTTCTCTCCTCCTGGAACCCTCTCTTTCTTTCTTGGTGGGGTCGGCTAGATTCTATCAAAATGATGATCACCCCTATTTTATTATATATTTTTTCTATGATCCCCGTTCATATCCCAAATATCTACTTTAAAAAAATTGACTCTCTTCTTTCTAAATTTTTATGGAACAATAAAAAATCTAGACTTGCCTTGACTCATCTTCGTAAACCTAAATCTATGGGTGGAGTAAACTTTCCCGATTTTCGAATGTATCATAAGGCCTTTTGTCTTCGATTTGCCTCTAAATGGCTCCTTTCCAAAATCTCCCCCTTTACACCTTTATGGGTCAATATTGAACGATGTTTGCTTGCACCCTTTTCTTTGAAGGAAGTCCTTGATTTCTCAACAAAGACCACCATTACTTCTCTCCTGTTATTTAAACACACTTGTTCATTATTAAAGCCTCATTTTCGATTGGATTCTCTATCTAGGAATTATTTCCTTCATTCTCCTCTTTGGTACAACCACCTCATTACCCTCAATAACAGGCCTCTTTTTTGGAAATCCTGGAGGCGGAAGGGGATTATATGGGTTCAAGACTTGTTTGATGGTTTATCTCCATGTTCATTCCCCCAATTTCAGACCACCTTTAAATGCCCTCGATCCTTCTGGTATAAATTTTCTACTCTTATGACAACAATTTTAGATGTTTTCTATTCTCTACCCTCTACTGAGCCCCTCCCCAGAGCGGATCCACTACTCAAAGTATTAACTACATTTCCCAAAGCTTCCTTGATCTATAAATCTCTTACTTCTCCTGATCTGGTTCGTTCTAAATCTAAGGTGGAAACTGCCTGGGAGGCGGATTTGGGATGTGACTGGAGCGTTGATTTCTGGAACAAATTATGGGGAAGATCATTGAAGATTTCTAGATCTGCTTCCACTACTCAGTCCTTGTTCTTTCTCTATCACAGATTATATTACACTCCTACCTCCATAGCCAAATTCACACACTCTAATGATGTGACCTGCTGGTCTTGTCAATCTCCTCTGGCCGATCTGATGCACCTCCTCTTTTCTTGCCCTGCTGTCGCTTCCTTTTGGAAGGATGTTTGGAAACACCTCTCACATATTTTTAATTTACAGACTCCTTTTTCACACATTATTCTCTTTTTGGGCAGCTTATCTGATTCATTGGGACTATCTTTACATGAGAAAGGTTTATTTGACTTGATGTTGGCCTTAGCTTTTCAGCAGATCTCACTCAATTGGAAATGTTCAACTAAACTTTCAGTGAAATCCTGGTGGAATAACTTTTGTCATTATCATAGATTAGACATTGCATTTCCTTCTTCTGTTAAACCACATGTAAATAGAGATTTATTTTGGTCATCATTAACCAAATATTTATTTAAGATTTCAACTCCTGTATTACGTACTCGTTCTGAGAATTTCCAACCTCCATAGCTTATTTGGTCACTGTTTTTTCCCCTACAATATTTTAGCCCCCTTTTTGGTTATTATATTTTTTATACTTGCTTATTTGCCTGCCTCTTGCATAGGATAAGATAAGTTACGATGATTTTAACAGTATATAAACTTATTATACTGTATTGTCACAAGTAATCTTTAGTATATTCTCATGATCTTCAATTTTAGAACTGTACTATATATTCCCCCTTTTCCCCTCTTCTTTCCCCCCTTTTTCTTTCCTTTATTGTCGCTAAAAATGAAAACAGCTTTCTACTTTGCTTATTGTCTGTTCTTATATTTACTATACTATGCATATCTTGTTTTTTCATGACCTTTTCTTATGTAATTGTTATTTACTTAATAAAGCTTCTTAAACACAAAAAGAAAAATCGAAGTAATAATATCATTGTTAAAAATATCGTTGTTAAAAATATCGTTGTTTTATTTAGTGTTATGTATTTTAGTGTGTATTTTATATGTATGTGTTCTATTATTTTGTGTAAGTATTGCATTTGTTTTTTAATATATGTGTTACATTTTTAGAAGTTAATAATTTTTTTTTAAGTAAATTTTGCGTTTTAGTTCCGTAGCGGGTTGTGGGTTTATAGGGGAATAGGGTGGGAAGTAATTTAATTATAATAAATGTAATAATAATTTTTATAAGTTATTAATTTATTTTAATTAATTTTTGCGTTTTTGTTCCGTAGCGGGTTGTGGGTTTATAGGGGAATAGGGTACGAAGTAATTTAATTATAATTAATAAATAAATGTGATTAATTAATATTTATGTATTTAATATTTTATATTGTTAATTGTGATAATTAATTAATTAGTTATTAATTGGTTGTTAATTATTAATAATTATTTGGTAAATATCTTAATTGTGTAATTTTTTTAGGAGCGGGTTGTGGGTTTATAGGGGAATAGGGTGGGAAGTAATTTCATTATAATTAATTAATTCATATTTTTAATTAATTAATATCTATGTATTTAATATTTTATGTTGTTAATTGTGGTAGTTAATTTATTATTAATTAGTTATTAATTGGTTGTTAATTATTAATAATTAATTGGTAAATATCTTAATTGCGTTATTTTTTAGGAGCGGGTTGTGGGTTTATTGGGGAGTAGGGTGGGAAGTAATTTAATAATTATTAATTAATTTATATTTTTAATTATTTGATATTTATGTATTTAAAATTTTATACTGTTAATTGTGATAAACAATTTATTGCTAATTGTTTATTAATTGGTTATTAATAATTATTAATTATTTATTAATAATGTTATTTGTGTTATTTTTTTAAGAGTGGGTTGATTGATGGGGGAGTAGGCTGGGAAGTAATTTAATTATAATATATTTTATAAAATTATTTATTATAATATTTATTTTAAGTTGTTTTATTGTGTTAATAGTGTGAATTAATTTATTATTGATTGCTTTTAAATTGCTTGTTAATTTTAATTAATTAATTAATTAACTATTAATTAATTATGTTAATAGTGTTATGTTTTACAATATTAGTGGTGTCATTTATAGGGGAATATAGTGGGAGTTTAAAAAAATGTAATTAATTAATTGTTTGATAATTAATTTTAATTATTTTGCTTGAGTGGGAATAGTAAATTATTCCCCTCCGCTATCCAACACTTTCCCTACTGTTGCACTCGCTGGAGTGGGAATAGTAAATTATTCCCCTCCACTATCTAACACTTTCCCTACTGTTGCACTTGCTGGAGTGGGAATAGTAATTTTACCCCTCCGCTATCCAACACTTTCCCTACTGTTGCACTTGCTGGAGTGGGAATAGTAATTTTATCCCCTCTGCTATCCAACACTTTCCCTACTGTTGCACTTGCTGGAGTGGGAATAGTAATTTTATCCCCTCTGCTATCCAACACTTTCCCTACTGTTGCACTCTCTGGAGTGGGAATAGTAATTTTTACCCCTACGCTATCCAACACTTTCCCTACTGTTGCACTCCCTGGAGTGGGAATAGTAAATTATTCCCCTCCGCTATCCAACACTTTCCCTACTGTTGCACTCACTGGAATGGGAATAGTAATTTTTACCCCTACGCTATCCAACACTTTCCCTACTGTTGCATTCTGTGCAGTGGGAATAGTAATTTTTACCCCTATGCTATGCAACACTTTCCCTACTGTTGCACTTGCTGGAGTGGGAATAGTAATTTTATCCCCTCCGCTATCCAACACTTTCCCTACTGTTGCACTCTCTGGAGTGGGAATAGTAATTTTTACCCCTACGCTATCCAACACCTTCCCTACTGTTGCACTCACTGGAGTGGGAATAGTAATTTTTACCCCTACGCTATCCAACACCTTCCCTACTGTTGCAGTCACTGGAGTGGGAATCGTAATTTTTACCCCTATGCTATCCAACACTTTCCCTACTGTTGCTATCCCTGGAGTGGGAATAGTAATATTTACCCCTACGCTATCCAACACTTTCCCTACTGTTGCACTTGCTGGAGTGGGAATAGTAAATTATTCCCCTCCGCAATCCAACACTTTCCCTACTGTTGTACTTGCTGGAGTGGGAATAGTAAATTATTCCCCTACGCTATCCAACACTTTCCCTACTGTTGCACTCCCTGGAGTGGGAATAGTAATTTTATCTCCTCCGCTATCCAGCATTTTCCCTACTGTTGCTGTTAATGTAGTGTCAAATGTAATTGTAAAAGATTATAATATTTTAATTTTTTTAATTATTATATATATTTTATTTTTATTTTTATTTTACTGGTATATGTATATATATATATGTATTTATAATTTTTAGTATGTTTCTAACATTTTATAATTTATTATAATAATTATTTATAAATAGTATTAAGTAAATTTATATATTATATTTTATATATATGTATATTTAATTATTTTTAACATTATATTTATTTATTATTTTAAACATTTTCTAATAATTCTAACTATGGGGTCGATTCCGATTCGGGCCGGAAAAAGCACCGACCGACTCGGATCCGGAAAAAATACCGACCGACACGTACCAGTGGCGCCCGACACGCCAAGTACGATGCAAGCCGCGATAAATCCGACCGACACGTCAGGAAACCAAGCCGACCGACCGAGCCGCTCGGAAAATAGCAATCCGGCCGGAAAAACACGCGAATCCAACCGACCGACACGCACCCGGAACAAATCCGACCGAATCGTACCCGCCAACTCCAACCCGCAAAGTACGATGCAAGGCGCGAAAACACGACCGAGTCGGACGGAGGACAAGCCGTACGACCGACACGCATACAAAACCGAGCCGAAGCAATACAATACACCGCGACCGACGCGTACGCAGCATACAAAACTGCACAAACACAGCGTGAACGAAACGGAAAACACCGTACGAGACCAATGCAGGGTCCGACTCGGTCACAAGAACGTTTCCAACATACACAAACAGCACAAAGGAAAAATCAACCAAAAAAGGCCAAACAAGCAATTACCAAGCCAATAAATACTGGGGGGGGTGGGGACAGAGAACAAAGACACACCCACAACTCCACCTATATAAAGGACACAAATCACTACCATGAGCCTTTGCAAATGCCATTTCACTGCCAGCACCCAAGAGAAAGCAACCACACACCCACAGCTCATCCCTCACACAAGCCACACACCATCAGCACACCAACAAATACCTACCTCACATACACCCAGCAAAACACACACTCACACACCCTCACCTGCACACCAACACACACATCACTCACCATCACCACCCATCACCATGCCCCCCAAGAAGAATCCCAAGTTCCTAGATTGTGAATTGGAAGTCCTGGTAGACGAGATCCTCAGGGTGGAGCCACAGCTGTTTGGCACTCTGGTCCAACAGACCCCCATGTCGCAGAAAACCAAGATGTGGGAGAGGATCATCAACAGGGTGAACGCACAATCATCATGTCGGCGCACAAAGACGGACATCCAGAACAGGTGGTATGACGTGCGCAGGAGGGTACGGGACCTGCTGAAGATAGACTACAGCAACAGCCAACAGACCGGCAGTGGCCCTCCTGCCAAGCCAATATACCTCAGGCCCTGGGAGGAGAAGGTGCGGGCCATCCTTCCGCCAGTGAGCGTATATGGACTAGAGAACATCCCAGAGCCTGGTGAGTACACAACAAATGTACACAATAAACTGCCACAAAACACACACATCACTGTCAAGGGGAGAGTCAAACCATGCACACATAGCAATTACACAGCAACTAGAACAGAATCATCCCAAAATGTGTATGTCAGTCAGATAAACACAACACATGCCATCAAAAAAGTCACATCCAACTGTGCCAACACATGTACAAACACAACCACAACTACAGCTAGGCAGTGGCACAAATAGAACTAACAAACACATCCACACATGTAGCCACCACAACAACACCAACACACAGTGAAGACCACTCAAAGGAAGGAATTCTGTGTATGCTGGCCAAGTCAGTGTAGCCAATAGCATCATGGGAGTCGCAGTCACACATATTGCCCGCCCCAAAACTGTCCCATCAACACCACCATGAACCATGCGCACATCACAGGGAGTGGAGAAGGACTCACAAGATGGCTGACACTGGCTACTGCTGTGGGGAGCACAAGGCCCTGCTGCCAACTGTGCACCAACAAACAGCAGGACACCACTGACTGACATCCTGAGAGACAACTTCCACTCCCTGCAATGCAAGCACGTTCCATGGTGGGCTATCTGGCTGGCTGGGTGGGAAGGGGGACTTGCAGCACTGACTATAGTCACCAGCACCTCCCCTCACACCCCCCAACACAAACTCCACAGTACCCACCTGGTAGAATGCAATGCCCTCCATCCTAACACAAGATCCCACAAAGCACCACCACCCTGGGTTATGTTGTGTGAAGCACAGGGACACTCTTGGGACTCTTAGCCAAACAACTGCCAGGACAACACTCCCAGCCATCCTGTCAGCACAGCCAGCCCACCCCACAGGGAAGCAGAGTCAAAAGGAAGGAAGCATGGGCATGCTGGGAAGGGGGTGGAGGCAATAGCATGATGGGAGACGTAGTCACAGACATAGCTCACCCCCACAACTGTCCCATCAACACCACCCTGAACCATGCTCACATCACAGGGAGTGGAGAAGGACTCACAAGATGGCTGACACTGGCTACTGCTGTGGGGAGCACAAGGCCCTGCTGCCAACTGTGCACCAACAAACAGCAGGACACCACTGACTGACATCCTGAGAGACAACTTACACTCCCTGCAATGCAAGCACGTTCCATGGTGGGCTATCTGGCTGGCTGGGTGGGAAGGGGGACTTGCAGCACTGACTATAGTCACCAGCACCTCCCCTCACACCCCCCCAACACAAACTCCACAGTACCCACCTGGTAGAATGCAATGCCCTCCATCCTAACACAAGATCCCACAAAGCACCACCACCCTGGGTTATGTTGTGTGAAGCACAGGGACACTCTTGGGACTCTTAGCCAAACAACTGCCAGGACAACACTCCCAGCCATCCTGTCAGCACAGCCAGCCCACCCCACAGGGAAGCAGAGTCAAAAGGAAGGAAGCATGGGCATGCTGGGAAGGGGGTGGAGGCAATAGCATGATGGGAGACGTAGTCACAGACATAGCTCACCCCCACAACTGTCCCATCAACACCACCCTGAACCATGCTCACATCACAGGGAGTGGAGAAGGACTCACAAGATGGCTGACACTGGCTACTGCTGTGGGGAGCACAAGGCCCTGCTGCCAACTGTGCACCAACAAACAGCAGGACACCACTGACTGACATCCTGAGAGACAACTTCCACTCCCTGCAATGCAAGCACGTTCCATGGTGGGCTATCTGGCTGGCTGGGTGGGAAGGGGGACTTGCAGCACTGACTATAGTCACCAGCACCTCCCCTCACACCCCCCCAACACAAACTCCACAGTACCCACCTGGTAGAATGCAATGCCCTCCATCCTAACACAAGATCCCACAAAGCACCACCACCCTGGGTTATGTTGTGTGAAGCACAGGGACACTCTTGGGACTCTTAGCCAAACAACTGCCAGGACAACACTCCCAGCCATCCTGTCAGCACAGCCAGCCCACCCCACAGGGAAGCAGAGTCAAAGAAGGAAGCATGGGCATGCTGGGAAGGGGGTGGAGGCAATAGCATGATGGGAGACGTAGTCACAGACATAGCTCACCCCCACAACTGTCCCATCAACACCACCCTGAACCATGCTCACATCACAGGGAGTGGAGAAGGACTCACAAGATGGCTGACACTGGCTACTGCTGTGGGGAGCACAAGGCCCTGCTGCCAACTGTGCACCAACAAACAGCAGGACACCACTGACTGACATCCTGAGAGACAACTTACACTCCCTGCAATGCAAGCACGTTCCATGGTGGGATAACTGACTGGGTGGGTGGGTGGGTGGGAAGGAGGTCTGGCTGTCAACCAAACACAATCAATGCAGACCATGTTCACACCCCAGAGAATACATAGAAATGCCCAAATAATGCAGGACAATGTGCCACACCAATATCAACCCCTGACTGTGACAACTTAGGACAATACAATGTACAGGCCCGCACCCCGAGGCACAGTCACAACTGTCAGGTGTGTCAACCACTGATGCCTGCAGAAACATGACATACATTGTTTGTGTCTCCCAAAAACAGGTGATGATAGGGACACAGCAGCAGACGCTGAGGAGTCCCAGTCCCAGGCTCAAGAGGATGCCGAGCTCACTGGCGTCGTACAGCCTCTGTCCTCCTCGGACGATGAAGAACAACCTGGCACATCCGGTGCAAGTCAACATGCTGCACCAGCAGGACCACCAGCTGCAGCACCAGCAGGTCCACCAGCTGCACCCCCTGCACCCACCCCTCCAACGACTGTCACCACGAATACCATCCCTGCCGACATGGACAGAATAAGGAACAACACCAGCGCAGTGACCCTGGACCAACCTGGGGCCATGGACACCACCACCACCACCAACCCCCAAGGTGGACCAGGGTTATCTGTGCGTGCAACTGCACACACTGCACATGTCAGCAGGGGTGGTGGGAGGGGTGGGAGACAGAGGTCGCTGCTTGCAGACGTTGCTGGTGTGCATGAAGACCCACAACTGGTACGCATAGCTGATGCGTACCAGTCCAGCACCGGAGAGCTCAGCCAGGTAGTGGGGCTCCTCAGAGACATTAAACAGCAGCAGGCTGCCCATCATGCCCGCTTGGACTCCCACATGTCCCAAGTGGAGTCACACATGTCACGTGTGGACTCCCACATGTCACGTGTGGACTCCCACATGACCCGCGTGGAGTCCAAGTGGGATGTACTACATGAGATGACGGCGGTGCACAGGGACATTTTACAATGCCTCCGCCAGATGAACAGCAACCAGTCCACACCTCCCTGTGTGCCAACAACATCTGGTACCGAACAAACTGCAACTGCCACAGGGAGGGAGGAGGACTCTGGCGGAGAGTCCCCTGCACCGCAGCAGCCTGCACTTGAGGGCCCCCCCCCAAGAAGAGGGGTCGTCCGAGGAGGGGAAAGTGAGAGGCTGATGGCCAAGCGCAACTCCCAGGAAGCCTGAACCTGTTCTGGATTTTCGCCTTTGTGCACAGACTGTTCACCCTGTTGATGGCAACACTACTCCCACACATTGCATGGGGAGTATAAGTTGGAACAATGTGTCAGACAACAGTGGCCCCGATACTGGGGATCCTGTCTACCTGGACTTTCTATTCATCTAGGAACTTGGGATTGCAAGATTCATGTACAGCACAATCCATCCTATGCACTATTATCACAATAAACACACTAATACACCATACTTGCCTCTGTCGTGATTCCAACGTGGGTGCTGTTATGGGGATGATGAACTGCAAAATTACACAGTGTATGCGAACTGCAACAGCAAGGACAACACAGGCATGTGAGTACAGGCAACGTGACACATATGAGGGAGACACACCACCAGGGCTACACAACACATACACACCTAGGCCATCTGACTCATTGCCTACACTGATGTTGCCAGGGAAGACGGTGCAATGCACAGACACCACACCCATTCCCAGTTGTAGTCAAGTAGCCCACAGGTGCAGTAAGCAAATGGCAGTCAAATGTGTGACCACAGACAACGCACATCACTAAGTGAAGCACAGGTTTATTACACAGTAGCAACATGCCGTAACCACTACAGATGCAAGGTAACCCCACCTGGTAGCGGGCACACAGTCAACAACTGTAGACAGAAGGAAGTCCATGGGTGTGGCGCACATCACCTGTAGGGACACAACAGCTACCAGCCTGGATGTGCAATCACGTCGTCGGTGGACACAGTTCACCAAACGAATCTGAAAGTACCCTGTGAAGGACAGAAATGACACACAGTCAAAAGCAATGCAGTACAGGACAGAACAGCAAAACTCATGCACAATACATGTTACAAGATACCCACCCAGAACCAAGTTAGCATGTCAACACTGTTGGGGAGTACAGCCCACCTGTCACCACACATCGCAACACACATCCTGTCAAGTAGCCCATGGACACACTCCAACAGCACCAGAGCACCACCCACACATCATGCCAACTCACATCATTCACATGACACCTCAGGATACTCACATTCAGCTAAAGAAGTTGGTGATGAGCTGTGTGCGGACATCACCATCACCATCATCATCATCATCGTCACTGGCATCGTGGTCCAGGCCAGGATCCTCCACAGGTGGCGGATGTTGGTCATCGTCATCCTGGATGAGAGGCAACTCCTTCCGCACTGCCAGGTTGTGGAGCATGCAGCAGACGATGATAATCTTGCACACTTTCGCAGGGGCATATGGGAGGGACCCTCCGGTCTTGTCCAGGCAGCGGAAGCGGCTCTTCAGGAGACCAAAGGTCCGCTCAATCACTCTCCTGGTCCGACCATGTGCCTCATTGTAGCGCATCTGGGCAGGTGTCACAGGGTTCCTGAGGGGTGTCAGCAACCACGGCATGTTGGGGTATCCCGAGTCACCTACGGACAGACAAGTGCACATCAGCTGACTTGGAAAAGTGGGCGGAATACTACAGATCAGATCACACACAATGGCACAAAGTCAGTACACACCGACAAGCCAGGCACGCTGGTTCTGCATCTGTGCCATCAACCTGGGGATGCGACTACTCCTCATCACAAAGGCATCGTGTGCTGAACCAGGGAAACGGGCACACACGTGTGTGATGGTCATGTCTGCAAGACACACCACCAGTGCATTGACCGAGTGGTAGTGCTTGCGGTTCCTGTAGGCCTGCTCCTGGGCCTGTGGTGGTACCAAAGCCACATGTGTCCCATCAATGGAGCCAATGACATGCGGCATCCTCCCCAGGGCATAAAAGTCACTCTTCACGTCAGTGAGTCGTCGCAGTCTAGGGAAATAGATGTACCGGTTCAGGAAGAGCAACATTGCCGCCAAAACATCGCGGAGCACACGGCTGAACATGGTCTGTGACATCCCACCAGCAGACGCCACAGTATGTTGGAAGGTACCGGTGGCAAAGAAGTGTAGGGCTGCCATCACCTTCACCTTGGGGGTCAGCGCTGTAGGATACGGCCGGCCAGGCTGCAAATGTGGGGACAACTGCACTGCCAAATCCTCAATCAGCTGCCTGGTGAAGCGGTACCGTCGGATGCTGTCCCGTTCCACCATCGTTGCCAGGTCTGGGAATGGCCGATGGACAGCAGGAGCCCTGCAGTGCAGAGGAGAAGTAAGCAAGATCGTCAGTCACCCCACATATGCGGCATTGAACACACTCAAGATCCCAACATACATCATCATGAGGCACAACTACATGAAGTGTGCAGTACCGGAACGACATTTATGGTACATACATGGCCAACATCTGTCAACACGGTCCTACAGGTGGCATCAATTTGTCCCAGGTTGGCCCATTGGATATCATGATGCTGTGTCACAGTCACCCCCCAGTGACATGTGAGGACAGATGTGCCCCAGGCACCACAGCTCAACGACAGGCACATTCCCAGGGACCCTGTAATGCCACATGGACACTGGCATCACCTGGAGTATCATGTGTACACCACAACAAAACAAACATGACCCCCACAGGTAGTGGCCACACTTGCCATGGCAGGAGAGCCATGGACGTCTGTGACACACACGCACAACATCAGAGTCCATGCACACACAACGTGGATGTGGAGACTGTCTCCCATTGTGCACATGAAATCAGAGACATTGTAAACACTACATGCACAAAGACTGTGGAGGGCCATCACTATTGTGCCACTGGGACACCCTGGCTCAAACATACCGTCCCACATGGGACTCACGGGGTATGTGACATGACATACACAAACACCACTGTGAAATGTGACCATGGCACATGCACAGATATGAACAGTTGCACATCACAGTGGTCACGTACACGTAACACCCAGGATCCTGTCCCCATTAACACGTGCACAGCCTGGGGGTGGCTGCCCACAGGTGACACCCACAGGACAACATGTACACCAACATACACACAATAGGAAATGCAGCCTTACATGCCTTATGATAAGGTTTGGACAGGCTGTCGTGATGTAGGTGTGCCCCTCACTCCCTGGGAGCTATCTGTGGCTGGCATATGTCCATCTGAGACAGGCATGCTGACATATGCCAGTCACATGTACAGTGATGCGTTGTACTGCAATGGACCGATCGGTGCCTCCGGCCGGCCCATTGCATTCAATGTGTGCGGGTACGCGTTGTACCCCTGTGCGCGTTGAACAGCAATGGACCGATCGGTGCCTCCGGCCGGCCCATTGCATTCAATGTGTGCGGGTACGCGTTGTACCCCTGTGCGCGTTGAACAGCAATGGACCGATCGGTGCCTCCGGCCGGCCCATTGCATTCAATGTGTGCGGGTACGCGTTGTACCCCTGTGCGCGTTGAACAGCAATGGACCGATCGGTGCCTCCGGCCGGCCCATTGCATTCAATGTGCGCGGTACGCGTTGTACCCCTGTGCGCGTTGAACAGCAATGGACCGATCGGTGCCTCCGGCCGGCCCATTGCATTCAATGTGTGCGGGTACGCGTTGTACCCCTGTGCGCGTTGAACAGCAATGGACCGATCGGTGCCTCCGGCCGGCCCATTGCATTCAATGTGTGCGGGTACGCGTTGTACCCCTGTGCGCGTTGTACTGCAATGGACCGATCGGTGCCTCCGGCCGGCCCATTGCATTCAATGTGTGCGGGCACGCGTTGTACCCCTGTGCGCGTTGAACAGCAATGGACCGATCGGTGCCTCCGGCCGGCCCATTGCATTCAATGTGTGCGGGTACGCGTTGTACCCCTGTGCGCGTTGAACAGCAATGGACCGATCGGTGCCTCCGGCCGGCCCATTGCATTCAATGTGTGCGGGTACGCGTTGTACCCCTGTGCGCGTTGAACAGCAATGGACCGATCGGTGCCTCCGGCCGGCCCATTGCATTCAATGTGTGCGGGTACGCGTTGTACCCCTGTGCGCGTTGAACAGCAATGGACCGATCGGTGCCTCCGGCCGGCCCATTGCATTCAATGTGTGCGGGTACGCGTTGTACCCCTGTGCGCGTTGAACAGCAATGGACCGATCGGTGCCTCCGGCCGGCCCATTGCATTCAATGTGTGCGGGTACGCGTTGTACCCCTGTGCGCGTTGAACAGCAATGGACCGATCGGTGCCTCCGGCCGGCCCATTGCATTCAATGTGTGCGGGTACGCGTTGTACCCCTGTGCGCGTTGAACAGCAATGGACCGATCGGTGCGCACCCATTGACAATGGGCTTGCCTGGCAACGGACGCGTTTTTGAATATTCGAACGAGTCGGTTGCTGGAAATTCAGTTGGTCACCCACAACAATGTTGCAAAATAATGTATGTCATGAAGTTGAAGATTTGAAGGATGCTGTGGGCGTGTTTTGGTGCTGCTATTCCATGGATTGGCCAGATTCAGAAGATGCAAACGACTTGGACCTATCACTTTGGACACAAGGGACAGTATCTGCCTCTCCAGCACATATATATTGCTGCATGTTCCCCTGAGAGCCCACTTGCCTGCACTACATGCTCCAGGACGCCATCTGCCACTGCACTGCTGCTGTCTCTGCCCCTCTGGACCCTGCAATGGCACGTACTGTGGAGAGAGCCCCAGCCTTCAGCCTTGAAGAGAACCAGGCCCTGCTGGACAGCCTACTTCCACAGTACAGCAAGCTGTATGGGACACCAGGGGAGCAGGTGAGTGTTCTGTGCACTGCCTTTCTGAATGTGCATTTTGTCTGACTAGCAAGGCTGAGAGTCAGCACACCACTGGCTAGCAGGCTCACTGAGTAGTTGTCACCCCCATAGTGTGTAGTGACTTGCACTGGACAGGTATGGTGCAGTGACAGTGCTTCTGAACAGGGTTTTACTCCCCATGCTATGATACCATGTAGTGACTTCTGGAAAACTGTCCATGGGCAGCCGTGCACTGCCTGGGTACACCATGTGCCCCTGTGATTGCGACATGTATATGCAACTGTGTCATGCACGGATATGTTGCATGTGTAGTAATGTCCTTATCACTTTGTCATCCTGACAGGCTTCTGCCCATCGGAAGCATGAGATCTGGAAGGACATCGTCCGGGCTGTCCGGTCCGTGGGGGTCTACCAGCGCCGGATCCGCAACTGCCAAAAGAGGTGGCAGGACCTTCGGGGCTGGACCCGGAGGATTGCACGGGTCCAGCTGAAGCTGTCGCCTCCTCGCAGGAGGGGCGGAACACGGACCCTGACCCCCACATGCTCAGGATCCTGGCGGTGGTCTTTCCAGACCTGGATGGGCAGCTGAAGGCCAGAGAGCAGCAAGGAGGGGGTGAGTCAAAGACTGCACTGTGTACTCTGTCTAACATGTTATGTGCCCTCCTCGGGCCAGGTTGAACTGCCACAGTACAGCAGTCATGTTGTCCAGGAGCCATGTCCCTCTATTGTGCACTGCCCACTCCTCATCTGATACCCAGGTGTGGCCCTTACATGCAGGGAATTCTGTCACTTAGGACTGTGTCCTTGCAGTTTGCTTGACTCAAGGTGGGAGACAGCATCTGTTTCCCTGACTCTGTGGTGGGCATCATGGGTGGGTCCATTGCTTACACAATGCCTGTATTCTGACATGTAGGGTAGTGTCACAGGTCTCCCATATGTCCAATAGGTATGACCTGGACAGATGAGGGTTAAGAGGATGTGTTGTGGGGGATGTACATGTGCACTTGTGCAGCTCCAGGACTTGCATTCCCCATGACCTACTATTGTGACACAGTGCAGAGTGTTGTTGTCTGGCTGCAAAGTCATACATCACTGAGACAGTGATGTATGACTTTGCAGTCATGCCTCCGCCATGGCATGTGTCTACTGATTGGTGATCCTGCAGGGGAGTGACATGTGCTACATGCACACCATAGTGGCGCTGGCTATCAGGACATGGGTGCATCATGGTGTCTGTCGCTGGTATGCATCACATGCATTTCCTATTTGACTCTGGGCATCCCTTACATCCGTAAACCTGTACTGACTCAGTGGCAAGAGCTGTGATGTGTCCACACCGTGTCCTCTGCACTGTCCAACTACTGTGTACTTGGTGCATGTGTCAACACTGGGGTGTTGCAATCCAACAGACACCAGACAGATGGGTGCAAGGCCATGTGGGATGTGAGTGCCATGCTTGGCATCAGACTGACAATTGACTTCTCCTGTTCAATTAGTGCACTTTTAGCAATGTACAACTAATGATGCCAGGGCTTGCTCTGTGATGTGCTGTGCTCACAGTGGTGTGTGCGTTATGTGCAGGTGACTGATGTCTGTCTGTTTCCCCATTGTTTGCAGATACATCCACGGCCACGGAAGGGGACAGCTCCACGGACCAGGAGGAGCCGGAGAGCCAGACTGGGTCAGCAGCCGAGGAGTGGTCGGAGGGACCCAGTGGCACGGAGGGCGAGGGGAGCCACACCGAGGAGTCCTCAGCAGCATCCACCTCAGCTGAGGACCAGAGCAACTCGGAGGATGACTCCCTTGTGGAGGCGGGTGTCAGCAGCCACCACACCCCAGCTAGTGTTGCTGTCCCCGCCACCACCAGCACCACCACCGCCCTCCCATCGGCTCCCATTCCCCAGGTCCGTGGAGGCTCCCATGTCCGGGAGCGTGTCTCCTTTGGGCCAGGCACCGCACCCCTGCCCCTGTGTCCCCTGCTGCCCTGAGTGAGGAGTCTGTGTACCTCCTTCGCCAGCTCCATGTAGGGCAGACAGCCATGCTGAGTGTCCTCCATGCGCACACCGCGCTGTTGACTCAGCTGGTGTCGTTCATGGAGGGCATCTCATCGGGCATGTCTGACCTACAGAGGGGCAATAGGTCCATGGACTCCTCCCTGACGGCAGCAGTGTCCCTCCTCAAACGGTCCCTCACCCCTCCTGCCTCTGCTCCATCCACACTCCCCAGCACCTTACCCATCCCAGGCACACACACACTGGCACACACCAGCACACACACATCCAGCACACTGACACACACGCCAATGACAAAACGCACACGCAAGCACATTCAGGGGACTGAAGCCAGACTCACAGGGGATGGGGCCCTGGAACACACACACGCATCCACATGCACTGCGCAGTCCTCAGTTCCCTCTCCCTCCAAAGCACCCTCCCTTGCCTCACCTGCAACCCCAAAGTCACAGCAGCTCTTCCTCTGTGACCTCGGCCTCTTCCCCACCGATGAAGCTGCTCCAGCATCCCGGGGGAAGAGGAAGCCCACCCACACGGAGCAGAGTGCCCCTCGCCCCCGGACACCCTCCCCCAGGCGCAGACGGACTGAGGCCCCCACCCGCAAGTCCCCCGGAGTGCTAAGAGCAAGACCCCGCCACCGCCCTGCAGCTCAGGCACAAGGTCTCCGTCCTCCATCCCTCAGGCCCCCACTGCACAGGTGCCCCCACCACACCCTGCCCCAGGTTCCCCCACCCACAGATATACCATCCCCAAGATGCTCCGGCCTTCTCCCCTGCCACTTGCTCTCCCAGCACCACACCCCCGCTGCGCTTGTCTGTGCCACTGATGTGGTGAGGGTGTCCTCCCCTCTGTCCAACCCACCTTGCCTGTTCCCCATTCTCCTCCCCTGGAGGTAGGCACTGCAGTGGAGTCCACTACCGCCCTGTCTGACTTGGGCACTGCAGTGGCGGACCTGTCCACCCCATCTGCAGGGTCCACTGCAGTTGTGCCGGCACCCACGACATCTGTGTCATGCCCCCCAGTTGTGCCGGCACACACCATGTCAGACACCTCCACTGCAGTTGTCAGTGGCTCTCCAGCACCCACCACCCCTTCCCTGACTCCCCCTGGTGAGCCCTGATCCTGTCCCTGCGGTGCCTGGCCTGCCCCCCGGTTGCCCCTCCTAGTGGATTGTCCCTGGTATTGTGCAGGCATGCGTAGGGTGACATCTGCCAGTGTCACCCTGTTTGAACTTTGACAATGGACTGGCCATTGGCCTTTGCTCTTTTTCAGGACTTCGTTTGGCCTCAACACATATGCTGAATAAAGCAACTTTCTTTTCTCTAGTGCTCATGCTTCAGATGTACATGTTGTTGGTGCAGCTAACCATGCCCTTGCTGCAGTGATGGTGATATCTGGTCTCATGATTATGAAGTGTTACTGTGCAGGGACCCATGTGGTCCAGGGGGAATGTGTCCTATCATGTGGTGTATCCATGTCATCAATAGCAGCATCTGAGGGTGTCATGTGTTCAGTATTTGGCAATGGGTTTCCTACTTACATTGGCAATTTCACATCTGTGGCTTCCACCCCTGCACATCTGTTGTGCCTGCCATCGTTGCTTTTGTCTACTTCCCTGACCGTGTTGCCATCTCCAGTGGACATGCAGGTTTGGGCATCAATGGGGAGGGACTCATCCGTGTAGTCAGTGCAACATTGCTATACAAGTGTGTTGGATCTGTGCTGATGATTCCGTTGGCACATCCATGACCAGGCTGATGTGATGGGAGCCCTCATTTGGTGCTAATTGTTGATTGTGTGACCAAGTGCTCAGCTGACATGATGGGGCCCTACTGAGGCAACATATGGCACAGCTTTCCTCACACAGGAGTGGAGTCCCCTCATGGCAGTGTGTACACGTGTGACATTGCCTGCGCCCAAGGTGTGTGTTGTATGTGCATGTCTGTGTGTTCACTTCCATTCATCTGCGCATGCTGTGATCCCTAGTGTTGTACCTGTTTGTGATGCTTGCTGACTTGAGCTATGTTCCCCCAAAGTCTTCTCCCTGTGTTCTCTGTGATGTGGGTGCATGGCACATTACTGGTCATCAGGGTGTCACCCATAGGTGTGTTTGCTGTCAGGGCAGAGTTTGTGTGCTGACGCAGATGGGTCACAGTCAGGTTTCCCTTTGGCACTTGTTGTTTGCCCCTGTCATGTGATTTCCAGTTTGTGTTATCTTTCAGTGATTGTGACACGTTGTGTGTGTGACTGCTGGCACTCCTTAGGGTCCGGGCTGCAATGTTGGTTGTTGTCTATGTGTGTTCTTTGTGGGTGACCTTGGCTTCTTCATTGGTGTGTGACTGTGGCTGGGATCCCATTGGTCGGTGTGGTATTGCCGTCATGTCCATGTACAGCGTAGTGTGCAGTGTGTCAGACATTCAGGAGTCTTGTTGAGTGTCCATGTGTGATGTGTTTCTACACCTTGGTTCCCACCCACCACCCTGGAATAGTAATGGGTGCATGTGCAATGTCACCAGTGCATGTGTACTTCACTGCTGCACATTGTTGGAGGTCGAGGGTGTGGTCTTGAGTGTGTGCAGATGAGAGTTGTTGCCCGGCTAGTCCCCTGCCTCCATGTTGGCCTTGGCTTACTGGCCATGCTGATTGATTTGTGCTTGTGTAGGTGTGATGGTAGTTAGTTGCTCAGGACACCTGACTGTGGTTCACAGTGTGAACGACATTTAGCTTTGTCATCACAGTGGTATTTTTTCTTCAGCCCAGGGTCACCACATTGTGGGGGCCCTGGGGGTGGTGCTGTGGTGTGTCTGTGACTTGCTGTGTCAGTTGTTGTTCCTACGTGCCTGTGTGACATGTGTGTTTTGTGCTCCCTCTCACCTGTCAATGCCTGCTTGCCCACATAGGGGATTTGGATCCATGAGTTACCTTAGTGTGGCAGTGTATGCACATCTGTATGATTGGTATTCAGCTCTCCTCATGTGTTGTGTTGTTGCCTGGGGACACTGGCACCCCCACCCCTCACCTGCTGTGTATGATGACAGTGTTGGTCTGCCTGTTTGTGTTTGTGCATCTGCACCACTGCATTGGCATATCTTGGGTGTGCCATTGGCTGTATGTTGTTTGGTGTGTTTCCCCTGCTGTCCCTGGGACTCCTAGGTCATCGGTCAGCACAGTGATCATGGTTTGTGTGTCCCATTGCTGCCATGGTATGGTATCTGTTCACCTCACATCTGCTGTCTCCACAGGGTATCTGCATTTGTGTGCCCATTGGTGCAAATATGTGGTTCTGCATTCTGATGGTCACTTCTGTCATTGTGTCATTGATGACTGTTGACGGTCTCAGCCACCATGGGTGTTGTTTGTCTGCACATGGCCAAAGGAATGTTTCATTTGCACTGCAGTATTTGGCTCCCCCAATTTATGTTGCAATGGGACACATACACTACTTTGCCACAGATGAGTTTTTGGTTCTGTGACCAGGAATGATCCATGCAGTTTGGCAGTTGCAGCTCTTTCTTTGTCAACAATTACCTTTTGGTCACTGTGATGATGAGGGTGTAGACCCCATTGCCACAATGGTCAAAATGTGCTTCAGCTATGGACCCCACACTTGCCTTTTGGTCACTGTGATGATGGGGGTTTAGACCCCATTGCCACAATGGTCAAAATGTGCTTCAGCTATGGACCCCACACTTGCCTTTTGGTTACTGTGATGATGGGGGTTTAGACCCCATTGCCACAATGGTCAAAATGTGCTTCAGCTATGGACCCCACACTTACCTTTTGGTCACTGTGATGATGGGGGTTTAGGCCC
>CAWUFW010005275.1:615000-750000 GCA_963921515.1 Calotriton arnoldi
ATGGTGTGCTACTGAAACTTTCCTTTCACCTGAATTATGGGGACCAAATTATTAATCATACATCAGACAGCAGAATTGGACCAGTGGGGTATCCAGGTGGGAGACACAAACCATATCATCTCCTTATACGCAGATGATGCGCTCTTCTATTTGGAATGCCCGCAGGTGGCCATCCCCGAGCTGCTGCGCCACCTGGATTGGTTTGGGGAGGTCTCTGGTTTGAGACTCAACTGCGACAAGTCACTGATTTTTCCACTGGCGGGCATGTCCGTGGTGCCCTTGGGTGACCTCCCAGACTTGGGACTCGGATGGGAACGGGCAAGCTTCAGGTACCTGGGAGTCCAGATTGTGTTGACGGATGCTCAGGCAATTGCACTAAACCTGGATAGGACACTCACAGCCCTACAGCGCTTGGTGAAGTTCTGGAACACCCTTTTGCTGTCCTTAATAGGCAGGCTAGCTATTATGCGCTCCAGAATTCGCTCTACCCGATCCCGACGCGATTATTTAAGCAACTGAATACGATTTTGACCTCACTACTCTGGGCTGGGAAGAGGAGTAGAGTAGCTCTTAACATTCTGACACGTAGCTATGAGGAGGGGGGACTGGAAGCCCCACGATTTGAGCTATATTACCATGCAGCCCAACTACAGCACGCGGTGTGCTGGATGGCGGAAGGGGACAATTTGGAAAAGCGACTATTGGCAGGAAGAGCGGATCCAGCAACACTCCAGATAGCGCTGATGAAGGGTAAGGGAGTGGAGGGAGTTCTCCTCTATGTAGTGCGACACACGGCGAGCATTTGTTAGCGGTTTGTGGAGAAGGTGCTACGTAGAGCGCCATTTCATAGAGAATTGCCGATTTAGATCCTTGCCCCCTTCAGAGAGATGGGAACACACATGTCATTTCAGGCCTGGAGGGATGGCGGGTGTGGGGTCCTCGCAGACCTTTTCCCGAATGAGACCTTCATAACATACGAACAGGCAAGTGAGAGTTTCGCTCTTACCTGCAATATAGGGGAATTCAGGAAGTAGTCATGGTCACCTGGCCACAATACCCGGACATCCCCCAACCAACACATACACTAGATGTTCTGCTTACATGCGGAACCGGTCGCAGGATGATATCCCTCCTATACAAAGCCATGAAGCAAGTCTCTATTGCCCTGACACCACCGTCAAGGGCTGCTTGGGAGAGGTACTTCAGAACACAGTTAGACGAGAGGGCTTGGGTGACTATTAGCGATCTCACACACACAGTTTCCTGCAATGCTAGGTTCAAACTGATACATTACAATTTCTTACATCTTACTTACCTCACACCGGTGAAGTTGAGACGCATCTCCCACAACAAGGATGGCAAATGCCCTAGGTGCGCCGCGGAGAATGCAGACTTTATCCACCTGGCGTGGGAATGCCCTGTGGTGAGGCAGTTTTGGACATGGGTGGCTGACAAGGTGCGCGCAGTCACAGGCCTTCCGCTGAGGGAGGAACCATTGCAGGTCCTACTGGCCCATATACGCAGGCCTAAAAAAGGGAAACTGCCCTAGAAATTACTTCAATTGATGCTTGTCTTGGCCAGACGTAGGGTGGCCATAACGTGGATGTGGCAGAGAGACCCAGACGCAACGGTGTGGCTCAGAGATGTCAGGGAGTGGGCACTCGCCGAGGAAATGCACATGAAGCTTACACGTAGGGATGAAGGGCTACAGGCAGACCTAATGGAATGGAGAGAACTGTGCAGTGCAGGGCTATCAGCGGAAGAGAGAGGGTCCGAGCAAAGTGCTTCTGAGAGTGGTAGGAGTGATATGGGTGGAGAGGATCACCAAGAAAGTGAGGGAATGGGAGAATAAATGTTACAAGTGCATACCCTATGGCAACATGTCCTAATCCGATGTCCTGCATGATATTGCAATGTAAGCCAGCATCACTGTGGATTCCAATAGACTTCATGTGGCTCCCAGCACCGCAACTCCATCTTCAAGGGTCTTATAAATTACCGTATGCTGTAATGTTATTGTTTTAATGTCATGTAAAAACGAAACATAAAGTTAAAAAAAAAAAATCATACATCAGACATCGAATGATTACTACAATCGTAGGACAAGAACAGAGCATCTTCACCATCTCTATACATTTAAAAGCATATCTACATGGTGATTATATACATATTTATATACAGACTGTCGGTTACCTCTCCCATCTGTTCTAGACAGTGTAAAGCAAGTGTACACAAATTAAATACATCGATATGTATAACAGAATGTTGGAAAAAATCAAGAAAACATTATAGCTGTGCAGTCCTTCGAGGGGAGGGATAATCCAAGGTGGAATATATTGCAGGGAATATATTAGAACACCTATATATATGTTACTTAAATCCATTGAGGGGTTGACCCTTGGGGCAAGTCATAGGTGTCTATGTCAGTGCCCACATTTCGTCAAATTAATTCAAACCTTGTGTTGCTGTCCCATGTTTTTCTATCATTCTCACTTCAGTTCTATTAAGGACTGATTCCAAATTATGTGCTTGATTGTTACTCTGGAATACAAACAACACTGACTATTGGATATCATTCTCAGTGTGCTTCTGTTGTTGGTAGTGTTGTACTAGTGGGGCACCTTGTACTACACACTTCAGTCTGTATCTATGTTGCAGAATTCTTTTTTCTTACTGGTAGAAAAATCTATTTTGGTACCGAGTTTTACCTTATTTTTTATTTTATTTATTTATTTAAAAAGTTTTGTATAGCGCGAACATGACCCAAGCGGGTATCAGAGCACTTTACAGAAGCGGAGCAACAGACAAAAGGGGAGACAATAGTGGCAAAGCAAGAGTAATATACAGTAACAGTAGTATACAACAGTAGTAACAGGAACGTAAGGACAAAATAATGGAGGATATCGGAGCCATGACATTGCAAAATACTACAGCTAGGCAGCGGTGCCAACAAGGACGGCCGAGACTGAGCTTTTAGCACAGAGAAGTACTCATAAGTAAAGCTTTCACTTCCCTTTTGAAGGACTCTGTTAATGGAATCAGTCTAATTTCCGTAGGTAGGGAGTTCCAGATTCTCGCGGCGACACCTGAGAAGGCTCGATTGTAGGTTTTAATTTTTTTTAATTTGTTTGGTTTCAACAACAAGGTATGGAACTCCTGGAGGAGCAGGTATCTCCAGAAAGGACTAGCTTATTTGCAATCAATCAATCAGGAGTTTGGTAAAGCGCGACTACTCACCCGTAAGGGTCTCAAGGCGCTAGGGGTGGGGGGGGTGCAGGTTCCATTCCATCAAAGAGGGGGTCTGTCGAAGAGCCAGGTTTTGAGGTTTCTTGCGAAGATGGGGAGCGATCTTGTCTGTCTGAGGTGGAGCGGAAGGGCGTTCCATGCTTTGGCCGCGAGGAAGGAGAAGGAGCGGCCTCCCGATCTGGTCTTTCTGGTGCGGGGGACCACGGCGTAGGAGAGCTGGGCTGATCGTAGGGTCCTTTGGGGTGCGTGAATTTGAGTCGGCTGTTCAGGTATGCTGGTCCGGTGCCGTGGAGGGCCTTGTGTGTGTGGGTGAACATCTTAAAGGTGATTCTCGCCTCGACGGGGAGCCAGTGGAGTGTGCGCAGGTGCTGGGAGATGTGGCAGTGTTTTGGCAGGTTGAGGACCAGCCTTGCGGCGGCGTTCTGGATGTTCTGTAGCTTGCGGATGAGGTTTTTGTTTATTCCGGCGTAGAGTGTGTTGCCGTAGTCGAGTCTGCTGGTGACCAGGGCGTGAGTGACTGTCTTTCGGTGTTCGAGGGGGATCCATTTGAAGGTCTTACGAAGGAGGCGGAGGGTGTGGAAGCAGGAAGACCAGACAGAGTTGATCTGGCGGTCCATTTTGAGCTCGGAGTCCAGGATGATTCCCAGGTTGCGTGCGTGGTATGTGGGGGTTGGCGGGTTTCCGAGGGCGGGGGGCCACCAGGTGTCGCTCCAGGCGTCGGGGTTTGGGCCCATGATGAGTACTTCTGTTTTGTTGGTGTTTAGTTGTAGGCAGCTGTTTTTCATCCATTTGGCGACGGCTTCCATGCCTTCTCGAAAGTTGCGTCTGGCGGTGTTGGGCTCGTTGGATAGGGAGAGGATGAGCTGGGTGTCGTCTGCGTATGACACAATGTTGAGTCCGTAGGTTCTGACGATGGGGGCAAGTGGAGCCATGTAGACGTTGAAGAGCGTCGGGCTGAGGGAGGAGCCCTGGGGGACTCTGCAGGTGGTAGGTGTGGGGTCCGAGAGGAAAGGGGGGAGTCTGACCCGCTGCGTCCTGCCGGAGAGGAAGGAGCACATCCAGTCGAGGGCCTTGTCCTGAATTCCTGCTTCGTAGAGTCTGAGTATTAGGGTGCGGTGGGAGACTGTGTCGAACGCCGCTGATAGGTCGAGGAGGATGAGGGCTACTGTTTCTCCTTTGTCCAGTAGGGTGCGGATGTCGTCTGTTGCAGCGAGGAGGGCAGTTTCCGTACTGTGGTTTTTTCTGAAGCCGGATTGGGAGGAGTCGAGGATGTTGTGTTCTTCAATGAATGTGGCGAGTTGGCTGTTGATGGCTTTCTCGATGAATTTCGCTGGGAACGGGAGCAGGGAGATGGGTCTGTAGTTTTTGAGGTCGGTGGGGTCCGCTGAGGGTTTCTTTAGGAGGGGGTTGACCTCGGCGTGTTTCCAGTCGTCAGGGAACGAGGCGGTCGCCAGGGAGCGGTTGATGGTGTGGCGGAGCATGGGTGCGATGGTGTTGGCGGCTCTGTTGAAGATGTGGTGGGGCAGGGGTCCGTGGGGGCCCCTGGAGTGGATTAACTTCATCGTCTTCAGTGTGTCTTCGGTGGTGAGGGCTGTCCAGTCATCAATCGCTGGTTTCCGGGTGTCGGGGGTGGTTGGTGAGGGTTTAGTGTGTTGGTTGTCTTCGTCGAAGTTGTCGTAGATGCTCTTGATTTTGTGGTGGAAAAAGGTGCTGAGTTTGTCGCAGAGGTCTTGTGAGGGAGGGATGTCGGTAGACTCGCTGGTGGGTTGGGCGAACTCCTTGATGATGCTGAAGAGTTCCTTGCTGTTGTGCGCGTGGGTGGAGATTCTGTCTTCAATCGCTTTTTCCTCGTTTCTCTGATGAGTTGATGGTGGGCGTTGGTGGCGGCTCTGAAGTTGTTGTGGGCTTCTGTGGATTTGGTGTTCCTCCAGGCCTTTTCGAGGCGGCGGCATGTGCGTCTGGACTCTCAAAGTTCGGTGGTAAACCATCTGGCTTTCTTGGCGCAGGTATTGTTGTTTTTCTTGAGGGGGGCTATGGTGTTGGTGCTGTCCGAGATCCATCTATGCAGGGTTCGGGCTGCGGTGTTGGGGTCGTCGTTTATCCATGATGGTTGGGGTGGAGTTGTTGAGTGAGGAGGTGAGCTGGTCGTCAGTGATTTTGGTCCAGTTTCTTCGTGGAAGCAGGTGCTGGTGTCTGTGGATGGTGGGTGTTCTGAAGGTGAAGTGGACGCAACGATGGTCGGTCCATGGGAGTTCGGTGGTGTGGTTGAAGGTGATGGAGTTTCCTGTAGTGAAGAGGGGGTCGAGGGTGTGTCCTGCTGAGTGCGTGGGTCGGTCACGATCTGGCGGAGTCCAATGTTGTGGAGGTTGTCCAGGAGGGATGTGGTGTTGGGGTCCAGTTGGTTGTCGAGGTGGAAGTTGAGGTCTCCCAGCAGGGTGTAGTTGGTGGATGCGATGGCCTGCAGGGAGATAATGTCCGTGATGGAGTTGGCGAAGGGTCCGCGGGGTCCAGGGGGTCGGTAGATGAGGGTTCCTCGGAGGGTGGCGGTGGGGCTGGCCAGTATCTTGAAGTGAAGGTGTTCCATCAGTTCTGTGGGCTCGTCAGGGAGTGTGCTCAGGCGGAGGCTGGATTTGTGGACGATGGCGATTCCTCCTCTTGAGTGTGTGGGGCGGTCCTTCCTGGAGATCTTGTATCCTTGGGGGATGGCGATGGCGATGTCCGGTCCCGAGGTGGTGTTGGTCCAGGTTTCGGTGAAGAACGCTACGTCCGGGATGGTGCTGTCGAGGAGGTCCCAGATTTCTGTGGCGTGTTTGTGGAGGGATCGGACATTGAGGAGGATGCATTGCAGGGTCTTCGGTTCGGTTGTGTTCTTGTGGGCGGGTTGTGCTGGATCCGTGTTCTTGGCGGTGCCGCAGGTGTGCCGGCAGCGGTGACAGCTGAAGGGTCCGTGGGTGTCGGCTGGTGATGCTAGCTTGCAGTTGTTGTTGCAGCCTGGGTTGAGTGCGTGGAGTGCTGCTGGGTCGTAGCGTTGGCGGGCGGAGGTCCAGGGTTCCTGGCGCTGGTCGCGGACGGGTCGCAGACGGGCGCAGACGGGCTTGCCTTTGACGCGCCTTCGGTGCACCAGCGGCGCGGCCGCGCACTGGCCGCCATTAAGTAGGGGTCGGGGAGGGCTGGACAGCTGGGAGGCGGGGAGGGGAGCTGGATTGGGCCGGTCGCGCTGGGGGGGAGGGGCCACGGGGGCAGCAGCGGTGGGGAGAGGTAAAGGGAGGAAATAAGGGATAAAGAAAAAAGGGAAAATAAGCAGAAATAAGGCACAAAAGAGCAGAGATGCAGAAAAGTGCAGAAAGGTGAAAGATAAAAGAGGGTAGAAAAACGAGTGAAAACGAGTGAAAGAGCAGAGCGAGAGAAAGGGAAAATGAGCAGAAATAAGGCACAAAAAAGCAGAGATGCAGAAAAATGCAGAAAGGTGAAAGATAAAAAGGGTAGGAAAACGAGTGAAGGAGCACAGTGAGAGGAAGGAGACAGAGGTCCACTGGACCACCAGGGATGAGGCGCAGGGAAACATGCGGGTGGAGGAGGGCCTCGATCACCAACACTCAAGAGTGCAGGGGCAGGGGCACCTCACTTAATGGTGGAACTGCGAAGGTGGGAGAGCAATTTCACTGACAATGAGTCAGTGGTCTTGCTCGCCTGTCCCCGCAGTGGCCGCCATTAAGTAGGGGTCGGGGAGGGCTGGACAGCTGGGAGGCCGGAGCGGGGAGGGGAGCTGCATTGGGCTGGTCGCGCTGGGGGGGAGGGCCGCGGGGCAGCAGCGGCGGGGAAAGGTAAAGGGAGGAAATAAGGGATAAAGAAAAAAGGGAAAATAAGCAGAAATAAGGCACAAAAGAGCAGAGATGCAGAAAAGTGCAGAAAGGTGAAAGATAAAAGAGGGTAGAAAAACGAGTGAAAACGAGGAGGAGTTTTGAAATTAAGTGCTTTGTGGGTCATACAGGCAAGTTTTAGTTGTATCCTTGCCCCGAATAGTAGCCAATTTAGAGATTTTAAAATCGGGGAAATGTGGTTGGATTTCTTGGAGCCCGTGATGATCCTTGCAGCCGCATTCAGTGGAGCCCTGAGAGGGGCCAGCCTGTACCTTGGTAGCCCACAGAGGGTTGCACTGCCATAATCCAGTCGAGAGATAACTAGTGCTTGCACAGCAGATTTGAAGTCATGAGGGGGAAGGAAGGGTTTTAGTTTCCTAAGGATGCTCAATTACAAGTTTGCTCCTTTGGGAGATGTGCTGATGTGCGCTTGCATGTTTAAGTTCTTATCCAGCACTATTCCCAGAGATCTCGTAGAATCTATGATATGTGGTGTGCAGTTGAGAGCGGGGAGATTTTTCATAAATTTCTCCACAATGAGGGCTTGCTTGGGAGTTGAAATAAGGAGGAATTCCGTTTTGAGGGCGTTCAGTTTGAGATGGTTGAAGGTTAACCAGTTTTGGGTTTCGTGCAGGGTTCCGTTGAGTGTCTTGATATCGTCCGGTGAGGATATTTTCGTGTATGACTGAGTGTCATCTGCATACATGTGATAATGTATGTTAGATGCTTTGAGGATTTCAGTAAGAGGTTCAATGAATAGGTTGAAAAGAGTGGGGGAGAGAAATGATCCTAGGGGGACCCCCAGAGTGCAAGGATTGGAATTGGAGAGGGTTTGATTGGTTTTAACTCTTTGAGTTCTGTTATGGAGAAAGGAGGCAAACCATTTTAGAACTTAGCCAGAGAACCCCATCCTATGTTCCAAAAGGTTCAGGAGGTTGTCATGTTTGACGGTGTCAAAGGCTGATGAGAGGTCGAGTAAGATTAAAAGGCAGAATTCGTTCTGGTCAAGCATTGTAAGGGCGTTGTCAACTATATGTGTGATGGCAGTTTCGGTGCTGTGTCCCTAACGAAAGCTCGATTGGAATTGATCCAGCAGTTGGAATTCCTCAATGTGGTTACATAGTTGTACCTGAACACATTTCTCAAGGAGTTTTGCCAGAGTGGGGATGTTTGTGACTGGTCGGAAGTTGTTCAGATCCTCAGGGTCGGCTGAAGGTTTTTTAAGAATAGGCAGCACCAGACAGGACTTTAGGCAGTCGGAGATCTCACCTTGAAGAAGGGAAGCATTAATAATCTTGGTCCAGAGAGGGACTAGTGACCTTATCAGATCTTTGAAGAAAAAAGAGGGAAGTGGATCATTGAAGTGATTAGAGGGTTTCAGGGTAGAAAGAATGTTGAGAATGAATGTGTCGTTGAAGGGAGCGAATTTACTCCAAAACGCATTGTTTTTAGGGGAGTGACTTACAACCAGCTGGGTCTGCGAGGGGAGGGGTTAGTCTGGTAAGAGTGGTAGATCAACCAGGGCCAACCTTAGATCAGATTCGATCTTGTTAGATTTTTCAAGTAAGAAGGCGGCAAAGTCCTCGCAATTTGGTTGTGGACTGGAGATGAGTGTCGATTGGATGGTAGTGTTGTTGGATTGACGTTTATTCAAATCAAACAGCATTTTGGGGCGATTTTTGGCTTTGTCCAGTTGGTTTCTGAAGAAGGACGCTTTCACCGTTCTGATGTGTTTGCTGTACATACTCCTTTTCAGTCTCAGAACTTAAGGAGTTCGGGCGATGGAGAGGTTCTCCATGCATGTTCTGCTAATCTCAGGTTGCGTCTGTCTGAGTTTAAACTGTCATTGAACTATGGACTGGAATCTTTGTTGGACTTTCTTTTCATTTGTAGGGGTGCAATTGCACCGAGACTTTCAGCATGGAGTTGTTGTAGTGTTCAGTGAGTTTGTGGACGTCAGACATGACCGTAGGTGGAGTCAGGGATAGATTACATCAAGAAACTAGTTTGTTCACGTTTGTATTTTGCAACGATCTTTTCCAGTGTCTCCGTTTCTTGGGTTACCAAAGGGGATGATGGACGGAGCGTTTGAGCTAATCAAACACTCACCCCCAGTCAACTGATCTGGGTTTAATCCATCATCATTCTTTAGCTCACTCCACCACCCCAGTTCAGACATGGCCATATGCAAATCAGTCTGACCCTGTGCCTCATGGGAACAGTCCAGCCCGAACTGCCAAGCCATGTCTTCCCTGGACCGGAAACAAGCATCCTGGGACCGGTTTCTGGCTATTCAGCCGTCATCAGCCAGGCTAGCTTGAATCCAGTGGCAAAGTGAGCAAGGGACCCACGTCTGGGCATACCCTGCCAACTTAGGGCGAACAAAGCGATACCAAAGGGGATGATGGATGGAGCGTTTGAGCTAATCAAACACTCACCCCCAGTCAACTGATCTGGGTTTAATCCATCATCATTCTTTATCTCACTCCACCACCCCAGTTCAGACATGGCCATATGCAAATCAGTCTGACCCTGTGCCTCATGGGAACAGTCCAGCCCGAACTGCCAAGCCATGTCTTCCCTGGACCGGAAACAAGCATCCTGGGACCGGTTTCTGGCTATTCAGCCGTCATCAGCCAGGCTAGCTTGAATACAGTGGCAAAGTGAGCAAGGGACCCACGTCTGGGCATACCCTGCCAACTTAGGGTGAACAAAGCGATACCAAAGGGGATGATGGACGGAGCGTTTGAGCTAATCAAACACTCACCCCCAGTCAACTGATCTGGGTTTAATCCATCATCATTCTTTAGCTCACTCCACCACCCCAGTTCAGACATGGCCATATGCAAATCAGTCTGACCCTGTGCCTCATGGGAACAGTCCAGCCCGAACTGCCAAGCCATGTCTTCCCTGGACCGGAAACAAGCATCCTGGGACCGGTTTCTGGCTATTCAGCCGTCATCAGCCAGGCTAGCTTGAATCCAGTGGCAAAGTGAGCAAGGGACCCACGTCTGGGCATACCCTGCCAACTTAGGGCGAACAAAGCGATACCAATGGGGATGATGGACGGAGCGTTTGAGCTAATCAAACACTCACCCCCAGTCAACTGATCTGGGTTTAATCCATCATCATTCTTTAGCTCACTCCACCACCCCAGTTCAGACATGGCCATATGCAAATCAGTCTGACCCTGTGCCTCATGGGAACAGTCCAGCCCGAACTGCCAAGCCATGTCTTCCCTGGACCGGAAACAAGCATCCTGGGACCGGTTTCTGGCTATTCAGCCATCATCAGCCAGGCTAGCTTGAATCCAGTGGCAAAGTGAGCAAGGGACCCACGTCTGGGCATACCCTGCCAACTTAGGGCGAACAAAGCGATACCAATGGGGATGATGGACGGAGCGTTTGAGCTAATCAAACACTCACCCCCAGTCAACTGATCTGGGTTTAATCCATCATCATTCTTTAGCTCACTCCACCACCCCAGTTCAGACATGGCCATATGCAAATCAGTCTGACCCTGTGCCTCATGGGAACAGTCCAGCCCGAACTGCCAAGCCATGTCTTCCCTGGACCGGAAACAAGCATCCTGGGACCGGTTTCTGGCTATTCAGCCGTCATCAGCCAGGCTAGCTTGAATCCAGTGGCAAAGTGAGCAAGGGACCCACGTCTGGGCATACCCTGCCAACTTAGGGCGAACAAAGCGATACCAAAGGGGATGATGGACGGAGAGTTTGAGCTAATCAAACACTCACCCCCAGTCAACTGATCTGGGTTTAATCCATCATCATTCTTTAGCTCACTCCACCACCCCAGTTCAGACATGGCCATATGCAAATCAGTCTGACCCTGTGCCTCATGGGAACAGTCCAGCCCGAACTGCCAAGCCATGTCTTCCCTGGACCGGAAACAAGCATCCTGGGACCGGTTTCTGGCTATTCAGCCGTCATCAGCCAGGCTAGCTTGAATCCAGTGGCAAAGTGAGCAAGGGACCCACGTCTGGGCATACCCTGCCAACTTAGGGCGAACAAAGCGATACCAAAGGGGATGATGGACGGAGCATTTGAGCTAATCAAACACTCACCCCCAGTCAACTGATCTGGGTTTAATCCATCATCATTCTTTAGCTCACTCCACCACCCCAGTTCAGACATGGCCAAATGCAAACAGTCTGACCCTGTGCCTCATGGGAACAGTCCAGCCCGAACTGCCAAGCCATGTCTTCCCTGGACCGGAAACAAGCATCCTGAGACCGGTTTCTGGCTATTCAGCCGTCATCAGCCAGGCTAGCTTGAATACAGTGGCAAAGTGAGCAAGGGACCCACGTCTGGGCATACCCTGCCAACTTAGGGTGAACAAAGCGATACCAAAGGGGATGATGGACGGAGGGTTTGAGCTAATCAAACACTCACCCCCAGTCAACTGATCTGGGTTTAATCCATCATCATTCTTTAGCTCACTCCACCACCCCAGTTCAGACATGGCCATATGCAAATCAGTCTGACCCTGTGCCTCATGGGAACAGTCCAGCCCGAACTGCCAAGCCATGTCTTCCCTGGACCGGAAACAAGCATCCTGGGACCGGTTTCTGGCTATTCAGCCATCATCAGCCAGGCTAGCTTGAATCCAGTGGCAAAGTGAGCAAGGGACCCACGTCTGGGCATACCCTGCCAACTTAGGGCGAACAAAGCGATACCAAAGGGGATGATGGACGGAGCGTTTGAGCTAATCAAACACTCACCCCCAGTCAACTGATCTGGGTTTAATCCATCATCATTCTTTAGCTCACTCCACCACCCCAGTTCAGACATGGCCATATGCAAATCAGTCTGACCCTGTGCCTCATGGGAACAGTCCAGCCCGAACTGCCAAGCCATGTCTTCCCTGGACCGGAAACAAGCATCCTGGGACCGGTTTCTGGCTATTCAGCCATCATCAGCCAGGCTAGCTTGAATCCAGTGGCAAAGTGAGCAAGGGACCCACGTCTGGGCATACCCTGCCAACTTAGGGCGAACAAAGCGATACCAAAGGGGATGATGGACGGAGCGTTTGAGCTAATCAAACACTCACCCCCAGTCAACTGATCTGGGTTTAATCCATCATCATTCTTTAGCTCACTCCACCACCCCAGTTCAGACATGGCCATATGCAAATCAGTCTGACCCTGTGCCTCATGGGAACAGTCCAGCCCGAACTGCCAAGCCATGTCTTCCCTGGACCGGAAACAAGCATCCTGGGACCGGTTTCTGGCTATTCAGCCGTCATCAGCCAGGCTAGCTTGAATCCAGTGGCAAAGTGAGCAAGGGACCCACGTCTGGGCATACCCTGCCAACTTAGGGCGAACAAAGCGATACCAAAGGGGATGATGGACGGAGCGTTTGAGCTAATCAAACACTCACCCCCAGTCAACTGATCTGGGTTTAATCCATCATCATTCTTTAGCTCACTCCACCACCCCAGTTCAGACATGGCCATATGCAAATCAGTCTGACCCTGTGCCTCATGGGAACAGTCCAGCCCGAACTGCCAAGCCATGTCTTCCCTGGACCGGAAACAAGCATCCTGGGACCGGTTTCTGGCTATTCAGCCGTCATCAGCCAGGCTAGCTTGAATCCAGTGGCAAAGTGAGCAAGGGACCCACGTCTGGGCATACCCTGCCAACTTAGGGCGAACAAAGCGATACCAAAGGGGATGATGGACGGAGCGTTTGAGCTAATCAAACACTCACCCCCAGTCAACTGATCTGGGTTTAATCCATCATCATTCTTTAGCTCACTCCACCACCCCAGTTCAGACATGGCCATATGCAAATCAGTCTGACCCTGTGCCTCATGGGAACAGTCCAGCCCGAACTGCCAAGCCATGTCTTCCCTGGACCGGAAACAAGCATCCTGGGACCGGTTTCTGGCTATTCAGCCGTCATCAGCCAGGCTAGCTTGAATCCAGTGGCAAAGTGAGCAAGGGACCCACGTCTGGGCATACCCTGCCAACTTAGGGCGAACAAAGCGATACCAAAGGGGATGATGGACGGAGCGTTTGAGCTAATCAAACACTCACCCCAGTCAACTGATCTGGGTTTAATCCATCATCATTCTTTAGCTCACTCCACCACCCCAGTTCAGACATGGCCATATGCAAATCAGTCTGACCCTGTGCCTCATGGGAACAGTCCAGCCCGAACTGCCAAGCCATGTCTTCCCTGGACCGGAAACAAGCATCCTGGGACCGGTTTCTGGCTATTCAGCCGTCATCAGCCAGGCTAGCTTGAATCCAGTGGCAAAGTGAGCAAGGGACCCACGTCTGGGCATACCCTGCCAACTTAGGGCGAACAAAGCGATACCAAAGGGGATGATGGACGGAGCGTTTGAGCTAATCAAACACTCACCCCCAGTCAACTGATCTGGGTTTAATCCATCATCATTCTTTAGCTCACTCCACCACCCCAGTTCAGACATGGCCATATGCAAATCAGTCTGACCCTGTGCCTCATGGGAACAGTCCAGCCCGAACTGCCAAGCCATGTCTTCCCTGGACCGGAAACAAGCATCCTGGGACCGGTTTCTGGCTATTCAGCCATCATCAGCCAGGCTAGCTTGAATCCAGTGGCAAAGTGAGCAAGGGACCCACGTCTGGGCATACCCTGCCAACTTAGGGCGAACAAAGCGATACCAAAGGGGATGATGGACGGAGCGTTTGAGCTAATCAAACACTCACCCCCAGTCAACTGATCTGGGTTTAATCCATCATCATTCTTTAGCTCACTCCACCACCCCAGTTCAGACATGGCCATATGCAAATCAGTCTGACCCTGTGCCTCATGGGAACAGTCCAGCCCGAACTGCCAAGCCATGTCTTCCCTGGACCGGAAACAAGCATCCTGGGACCGGTTTCTGGCTATTCAGCCGTCATCAGCCAGGCTAGCTTGAATCCAGTGGCAAAGTGAGCAAGGGACCCACGTCTGGGCATACCCTGCCAACTTAGGGCGAACAAAGCGATACCAAAGGGGATGATGGACGGAGCGTTTGAGCTAATCAAACACTCACCCCCAGTCAACTGATCTGGGTTTAATCCATCATCATTCTTTAGCTCACTCCACCACCCCAGTTCAGACATGGCCATATGCAAATCAGTCTGACCCTGTGCCTCATGGGAACAGTCCAGCCCGAACTGCCAAGCCATGTCTTCCCTGGACCGGAAACAAGCATCCTGGGACCGGTTTCTGGCTATTCAGCCGTCATCAGCCAGGCTAGCTTGAATCCAGTGGCAAAGTGAGCAAGGGACCCACGTCTGGGCATACCCTGCCAACTTAGGGCGAACAAAGCGATACCAAAGGGGATGATGGACGGAGCGTTTGAGCTAATCAAACACTCACCCCCAGTCAACTGATCTGGGTTTAATCCATCATCATTCTTTAGCTCACTCCACCACCCCAGTTCAGACATGGCCATATGCAAATCAGTCTGACCCTGTGCCTCATGGGAACAGTCCAGCCCGAACTGCCAAGCCATGTCTTCCCTGGACCGGAAACAAGCATCCTGGGACCGGTTTCTGGCTATTCAGCCATCATCAGCCAGGCTAGCTTGAATCCAGTGGCAAAGTGAGCAAGGGACCCACGTCTGGGCATACCCTGCCAACTTAGGGCGAACAAAGCGATACCAAAGGGGATGATGGACGGAGCGTTTGAGCTAATCAAACACTCACCCCCAGTCAACTGATCTGGGTTTAATCCATCATCATTCTTTAGCTCACTCCACCACCCCAGTTCAGACATGGCCATATGCAAATCAGTCTGACCCTGTGCCTCATGGGAACAGTCCAGCCCGAACTGCCAAGCCATGTCTTCCCTGGACCGGAAACAAGCATCCTGGGACCGGTTTCTGGCTATTCAGCCATCATCAGCCAGGCTAGCTTGAATCCAGTGGCAAAGTGAGCAAGGGACCCACGTCTGGGCATACCCTGCCAACTTAGGGCGAACAAAGCGATACCAAAGGGGATGATGGACGGAGCGTTTGAGCTAATCAAACACTCACCCCCAGTCAACTGATCTGGGTTTAATCCATCATCATTCTTTAGCTCACTCCACCACCCCAGTTCAGACATGGCCATATGCAAATCAGTCTGACCCTGTGCCTCATGGGAACAGTCCAGCCCGAACTGCCAAGCCATGTCTTCCCTGGACCGGAAACAAGCATCCTGGGACCGGTTTCTGGCTATTCAGCCGTCATCAGCCAGGCTAGCTTGAATCCAGTGGCAAAGTGAGCAAGGGACCCACGTCTGGGCATACCCTGCCAACTTAGGGCGAACAAAGCGATACCAAAGGGGATGATGGACGGAGCGTTTGAGCTAATCAAACACTCACCCCCAGTCAACTGATCTGGGTTTAATCCATCATCATTCTTTAGCTCACTCCACCACCCCAGTTCAGACATGGCCATATGCAAATCAGTCTGACCCTGTGCCTCATGGGAACAGTCCAGCCCGAACTGCCAAGCCATGTCTTCCCTGGACCGGAAACAAGCATCCTGGGACCGGTTTCTGGCTATTCAGCCGTCATCAGCCAGGCTAGCTTGAATCCAGTGGCAAAGTGAGCAAGGGACCCACGTCTGGGCATACCCTGCCAACTTAGGGCGAACAAAGCGATACCAAAGGGGATGATGGACGGAGCGTTTGAGCTAATCAAACACTCACCCCCAGTCAACTGATCTGGGTTTAATCCATCATCATTCTTTAGCTCACTCCACCACCCCAGTTCAGACATGGCCATATGCAAATCAGTCTGACCCTGTGCCTCATGGGAACAGTCCAGCCCGAACTGCCAAGCCATGTCTTCCCTGGACCGGAAACAAGCATCCTGGGACCGGTTTCTGGCTATTCAGCCGTCATCAGCCAGGCTAGCTTGAATCCAGTGGCAAAGTGAGCAAGGGACCCACGTCTGGGCATACCCTGCCAACTTAGGGCGAACAAAGCGATACCAAAGGGGATGATGGACGGAGCGTTTGAGCTAATCAAACACTCACCCCCAGTCAACTGATCTGGGTTTAATCCATCATCATTCTTTAGCTCACTCCACCACCCCAGTTCAGACATGGCCATATGCAAATCAGTCTGACCCTGTGCCTCATGGGAACAGTCCAGCCCGAACTGCCAAGCCATGTCTTCCCTGGACCGGAAACAAGCATCCTGGGACCGGTTTCTGGCTATTCAGCCGTCATCAGCCAGGCTAGCTTGAATCCAGTGGCAAAGTGAGCAAGGGACCCACGTCTGGGCATACCCTGCCAACTTAGGGCGAACAAAGCGATACCAAAGGGGATGATGGACGGAGCGTTTGAGCTAATCAAACACTCACCCCCAGTCAACTGATCTGGGTTTAATCCATCATCATTCTTTAGCTCACTCCACCACCCCAGTTCAGACATGGCCATATGCAAATCAGTCTGACCCTGTGCCTCATGGGAACAGTCCAGCCCGAACTGCCAAGCCATGTCTTCCCTGGACCGGAAACAAGCATCCTGGGACCGGTTTCTGGCTATTCAGCCGTCATCAGCCAGGCTAGCTTGAATCCAGTGGCAAAGTGAGCAAGGGACCCACGTCTGGGCATACCCTGCCAACTTAGGGCGAACAAAGCGATACCAAAGGGGATGATGGACGGAGCGTTTGAGCTAATCAAACACTCACCCCCAGTCAACTGATCTGGGTTTAATCCATCATCATTCTTTAGCTCACTCCACCACCCCAGTTCAGACATGGCCATATGCAAATCAGTCTGACCCTGTGCCTCATGGGAACAGTCCAGCCCGAACTGCCAAGCCATGTCTTCCCTGGACCGGAAACAAGCATCCTGGGACCGGTTTCTGGCTATTCAGCCGTCATCAGCCAGGCTAGCTTGAATCCAGTGGCAAAGTGAGCAAGGGACCCACGTCTGGGCATACCCTGCCAACTTAGGGCGAACAAAGCGATACCAAAGGGGATGATGGACGGAGCGTTTGAGCTAATCAAACACTCACCCCCAGTCAACTGATCTGGGTTTAATCCATCATCATTCTTTAGCTCACTCCACCACCCCAGTTCAGACATGGCCATATGCAAATCAGTCTGACCCTGTGCCTCATGGGAACAGTCCAGCCCGAACTGCCAAGCCATGTCTTCCCTGGACCGGAAACAAGCATCCTGGGACCGGTTTCTGGCTATTCAGCCGTCATCAGCCAGGCTAGCTTGAATCCAGTGGCAAAGTGAGCAAGGGACCCACGTCTGGGCATACCCTGCCAACTTAGGGCGAACAAAGCGATACCAAAGGGGATGATGGACGGAGCGTTTGAGCTAATCAAACACTCACCCCCAGTCAACTGATCTGGGTTTAATCCATCATCATTCTTTAGCTCACTCCACCACCCCAGTTCAGACATGGCCATATGCAAATCAGTCTGACCCTGTGCCTCATGGGAACAGTCCAGCCCGAACTGCCAAGCCATGTCTTCCCTGGACCGGAAACAAGCATCCTGGGACCGGTTTCTGGCTATTCAGCCGTCATCAGCCAGGCTAGCTTGAATCCAGTGGCAAAGTGAGCAAGGGACCCACGTCTGGGCATACCCTGCCAACTTAGGGCGAACAAAGCGATACCAAAGGGGATGATGGACGGAGCGTTTGAGCTAATCAAACACTCACCCCCAGTCAACTGATCTGGGTTTAATCCATCATCATTCTTTAGCTCACTCCACCACCCCAGTTCAGACATGGCCATATGCAAATCAGTCTGACCCTGTGCCTCATGGGAACAGTCCAGCCCGAACTGCCAAGCCATGTCTTCCCTGGACCGGAAACAAGCATCCTGGGACCGGTTTCTGGCTATTCAGCCATCATCAGCCAGGCTAGCTTGAATCCAGTGGCAAAGTGAGCAAGGGACCCACGTCTGGGCATACCCTGCCAACTTAGGGCGAACAAAGCGATACCAAAGGGGATGATGGACGGAGCGTTTGAGCTAATCAAACACTCACCCCCAGTCAACTGATCTGGGTTTAATCCATCATCATTCTTTAGCTCACTCCACCACCCCAGTTCAGACATGGCCATATGCAAATCAGTCTGACCCTGTGCCTCATGGGAACAGTCCAGCCCGAACTGCCAAGCCATGTCTTCCCTGGACCGGAAACAAGCATCCTGGGACCGGTTTCTGGCTATTCAGCCATCATCAGCCAGGCTAGCTTGAATCCAGTGGCAAAGTGAGCAAGGGACCCACGTCTGGGCATACCCTGCCAACTTAGGGCGAACAAAGCGATACCAAAGGGGATGATGGACGGAGCGTTTGAGCTAATCAAACACTCACCCCCAGTCAACTGATCTGGGTTTAATCCATCATCATTCTTTAGCTCACTCCACCACCCCAGTTCAGACATGGCCATATGCAAATCAGTCTGACCCTGTGCCTCATGGGAACAGTCCAGCCCGAACTGCCAAGCCATGTCTTCCCTGGACCGGAAACAAGCATCCTGGGACCGGTTTCTGGCTATTCAGCCATCATCAGCCAGGCTAGCTTGAATCCAGTGGCAAAGTGAGCAAGGGACCCACGTCTGGGCATACCCTGCCAACTTAGGGCGAACAAAGCGATACCAAAGGGGATGATGGACGGAGCGTTTGAGCTAATCAAACACTCACCCCCAGTCAACTGATCTGGGTTTAATCCATCATCATTCTTTAGCTCACTCCACCACCCCAGTTCAGACATGGCCATATGCAAATCAGTCTGACCCTGTGCCTCATGGGAACAGTCCAGCCCGAACTGCCAAGCCATGTCTTCCCTGGACCGGAAACAAGCATCCTGGGACCGGTTTCTGGCTATTCAGCCGTCATCAGCCAGGCTAGCTTGAATCCAGTGGCAAAGTGAGCAAGGGACCCACGTCTGGGCATACCCTGCCAACTTAGGGCGAACAAAGCGATACCAAAGGGGATGATGGACGGAGCGTTTGAGCTAATCAAACACTCACCCCCAGTCAACTGATCTGGGTTTAATCCATCATCATTCTTTAGCTCACTCCACCACCCCAGTTCAGACATGGCCATATGCAAATCAGTCTGACCCTGTGCCTCATGGGAACAGTCCAGCCCGAACTGCCAAGCCATGTCTTCCCTGGACCGGAAACAAGCATCCTGGGACCGGTTTCTGGCTATTCAGCCGTCATCAGCCAGGCTAGCTTGAATCCAGTGGCAAAGTGAGCAAGGGACCCACGTCTGGGCATACCCTGCCAACTTAGGGCGAACAAAGCGATACCAAAGGGGATGATGGACGGAGCGTTTGAGCTAATCAAACACTCACCCCCAGTCAACTGATCTGGGTTTAATCCATCATCATTCTTTAGCTCACTCCACCACCCCAGTTCAGACATGGCCATATGCAAATCAGTCTGACCCTGTGCCTCATGGGAACAGTCCAGCCCGAACTGCCAAGCCATGTCTTCCCTGGACCGGAAACAAGCATCCTGGGACCGGTTTCTGGCTATTCAGCCGTCATCAGCCAGGCTAGCTTGAATCCAGTGGCAAAGTGAGCAAGGGACCCACGTCTGGGCATACCCTGCCAACTTAGGGCGAACAAAGCGATACCAAAGGGGATGATGGACGGAGCGTTTGAGCTAATCAAACACTCACCCCCAGTCAACTGATCTGGGTTTAATCCATCATCATTCTTTAGCTCACTCCACCACCCCAGTTCAGACATGGCCATATGCAAATCAGTCTGACCCTGTGCCTCATGGGAACAGTCCAGCCCGAACTGCCAAGCCATGTCTTCCCTGGACCGGAAACAAGCATCCTGGGACCGGTTTCTGGCTATTCAGCCGTCATCAGCCAGGCTAGCTTGAATCCAGTGGCAAAGTGAGCAAGGGACCCACGTCTGGGCATACCCTGCCAACTTAGGGCGAACAAAGCGATACCAAAGGGGATGATGGACGGAGCGTTTGAGCTAATCAAACACTCACCCCCAGTCAACTGATCTGGGTTTAATCCATCATCATTCTTTAGCTCACTCCACCACCCCAGTTCAGACATGGCCATATGCAAATCAGTCTGACCCTGTGCCTCATGGGAACAGTCCAGCCCGAACTGCCAAGCCATGTCTTCCCTGGACCGGAAACAAGCATCCTGGGACCGGTTTCTGGCTATTCAGCCGTCATCAGCCAGGCTAGCTTGAATCCAGTGGCAAAGTGAGCAAGGGACCCACGTCTGGGCATACCCTGCCAACTTAGGGCGAACAAAGCGATACCAAAGGGGATGATGGACGGAGCGTTTGAGCTAATCAAACACTCACCCCCAGTCAACTGATCTGGGTTTAATCCATCATCATTCTTTAGCTCACTCCACCACCCCAGTTCAGACATGGCCATATGCAAATCAGTCTGACCCTGTGCCTCATGGGAACAGTCCAGCCCGAACTGCCAAGCCATGTCTTCCCTGGACCGGAAACAAGCATCCTGGGACCGGTTTCTGGCTATTCAGCCGTCATCAGCCAGGCTAGCTTGAATCCAGTGGCAAAGTGAGCAAGGGACCCACGTCTGGGCATACCCTGCCAACTTAGGGCGAACAAAGCGATACCAAAGGGGATGATGGACGGAGCGTTTGAGCTAATCAAACACTCACCCCCAGTCAACTGATCTGGGTTTAATCCATCATCATTCTTTAGCTCACTCCACCACCCCAGTTCAGACATGGCCATATGCAAATCAGTCTGACCCTGTGCCTCATGGGAACAGTCCAGCCCGAACTGCCAAGCCATGTCTTCCCTGGACCGGAAACAAGCATCCTGGGACCGGTTTCTGGCTATTCAGCCGTCATCAGCCAGGCTAGCTTGAATCCAGTGGCAAAGTGAGCAAGGGACCCACGTCTGGGCATACCCTGCCAACTTAGGGCGAACAAAGCGATACCAAAGGGGATGATGGACGGAGCGTTTGAGCTAATCAAACACTCACCCCCAGTCAACTGATCTGGGTTTAATCCATCATCATTCTTTAGCTCACTCCACCACCCCAGTTCAGACATGGCCATATGCAAATCAGTCTGACCCTGTGCCTCATGGGAACAGTCCAGCCCGAACTGCCAAGCCATGTCTTCCCTGGACCGGAAACAAGCATCCTGGGACCGGTTTCTGGCTATTCAGCCGTCATCAGCCAGGCTAGCTTGAATCCAGTGGCAAAGTGAGCAAGGGACCCACGTCTGGGCATACCCTGCCAACTTAGGGCGAACAAAGCGATACCAAAGGGGATGATGGACGGAGCGTTTGAGCTAATCAAACACTCACCCCCAGTCAACTGATCTGGGTTTAATCCATCATCATTCTTTAGCTCACTCCACCACCCCAGTTCAGACATGGCCATATGCAAATCAGTCTGACCCTGTGCCTCATGGGAACAGTCCAGCCCGAACTGCCAAGCCATGTCTTCCCTGGACCGGAAACAAGCATCCTGGGACCGGTTTCTGGCTATTCAGCCGTCATCAGCCAGGCTAGCTTGAATCCAGTGGCAAAGTGAGCAAGGGACCCACGTCTGGGCATACCCTGCCAACTTAGGGCGAACAAAGCGATACCAAAGGGGATGATGGACGGAGCGTTTGAGCTAATCAAACACTCACCCCCAGTCAACTGATCTGGGTTTAATCCATCATCATTCTTTAGCTCACTCCACCACCCCAGTTCAGACATGGCCATATGCAAATCAGTCTGACCCTGTGCCTCATGGGAACAGTCCAGCCCGAACTGCCAAGCCATGTCTTCCCTGGACCGGAAACAAGCATCCTGGGACCGGTTTCTGGCTATTCAGCCGTCATCAGCCAGGCTAGCTTGAATCCAGTGGCAAAGTGAGCAAGGGACCCACGTCTGGGCATACCCTGCCAACTTAGGGCGAACAAAGCGATACCAAAGGGGATGATGGACGGAGCGTTTGAGCTAATCAAACACTCACCCCCAGTCAACTGATCTGGGTTTAATCCATCATCATTCTTTAGCTCACTCCACCACCCCAGTTCAGACATGGCCATATGCAAATCAGTCTGACCCTGTGCCTCATGGGAACAGTCCAGCCCGAACTGCCAAGCCATGTCTTCCCTGGACCGGAAACAAGCATCCTGGGACCGGTTTCTGGCTATTCAGCCGTCATCAGCCAGGCTAGCTTGAATCCAGTGGCAAAGTGAGCAAGGGACCCACGTCTGGGCATACCCTGCCAACTTAGGGCGAACAAAGCGATACCAAAGGGGATGATGGACGGAGCGTTTGAGCTAATCAAACACTCACCCCCAGTCAACTGATCTGGGTTTAATCCATCATCATTCTTTAGCTCACTCCACCACCCCAGTTCAGACATGGCCATATGCAAATCAGTCTGACCCTGTGCCTCATGGGAACAGTCCAGCCCGAACTGCCAAGCCATGTCTTCCCTGGACCGGAAACAAGCATCCTGGGACCGGTTTCTGGCTATTCAGCCGTCATCAGCCAGGCTAGCTTGAATCCAGTGGCAAAGTGAGCAAGGGACCCACGTCTGGGCATACCCTGCCAACTTAGGGCGAACAAAGCGATACCAAAGGGGATGATGGACGGAGCGTTTGAGCTAATCAAACACTCACCCCCAGTCAACTGATCTGGGTTTAATCCATCATCATTCTTTAGCTCACTCCACCACCCCAGTTCAGACATGGCCATATGCAAATCAGTCTGACCCTGTGCCTCATGGGAACAGTCCAGCCCGAACTGCCAAGCCATGTCTTCCCTGGACCGGAAACAAGCATCCTGGGACCGGTTTCTGGCTATTCAGCCGTCATCAGCCAGGCTAGCTTGAATCCAGTGGCAAAGTGAGCAAGGGACCCACGTCTGGGCATACCCTGCCAACTTAGGGCGAACAAAGCGATACCAAAGGGGATGATGGACGGAGCGTTTGAGCTAATCAAACACTCACCCCCAGTCAACTGATCTGGGTTTAATCCATCATCATTCTTTAGCTCACTCCACCACCCCAGTTCAGACATGGCCATATGCAAATCAGTCTGACCCTGTGCCTCATGGGAACAGTCCAGCCCGAACTGCCAAGCCATGTCTTCCCTGGACCGGAAACAAGCATCCTGGGACCGGTTTCTGGCTATTCAGCCGTCATCAGCCAGGCTAGCTTGAATCCAGTGGCAAAGTGAGCAAGGGACCCACGTCTGGGCATACCCTGCCAACTTAGGGCGAACAAAGCGATACCAAAGGGGATGATGGACGGAGCGTTTGAGCTAATCAAACACTCACCCCCAGTCAACTGATCTGGGTTTAATCCATCATCATTCTTTAGCTCACTCCACCACCCCAGTTCAGACATGGCCATATGCAAATCAGTCTGACCCTGTGCCTCATGGGAACAGTCCAGCCCGAACTGCCAAGCCATGTCTTCCCTGGACCGGAAACAAGCATCCTGGGACCGGTTTCTGGCTATTCAGCCGTCATCAGCCAGGCTAGCTTGAATCCAGTGGCAAAGTGAGCAAGGGACCCACGTCTGGGCATACCCTGCCAACTTAGGGCGAACAAAGCGATACCAAAGGGGATGATGGACGGAGCGTTTGAGCTAATCAAACACTCACCCCCAGTCAACTGATCTGGGTTTAATCCATCATCATTCTTTAGCTCACTCCACCACCCCAGTTCAGACATGGCCATATGCAAATCAGTCTGACCCTGTGCCTCATGGGAACAGTCCAGCCCGAACTGCCAAGCCATGTCTTCCCTGGACCGGAAACAAGCATCCTGGGACCGGTTTCTGGCTATTCAGCCGTCATCAGCCAGGCTAGCTTGAATCCAGTGGCAAAGTGAGCAAGGGACCCACGTCTGGGCATACCCTGCCAACTTAGGGCGAACAAAGCGATACCAAAGGGGATGATGGACGGAGCGTTTGAGCTAATCAAACACTCACCCCCAGTCAACTGATCTGGGTTTAATCCATCATCATTCTTTAGCTCACTCCACCACCCCAGTTCAGACATGGCCATATGCAAATCAGTCTGACCCTGTGCCTCATGGGAACAGTCCAGCCCGAACTGCCAAGCCATGTCTTCCCTGGACCGGAAACAAGCATCCTGGGACCGGTTTCTGGCTATTCAGCCGTCATCAGCCAGGCTAGCTTGAATCCAGTGGCAAAGTGAGCAAGGGACCCACGTCTGGGCATACCCTGCCAACTTAGGGCGAACAAAGCGATACCAAAGGGGATGATGGACGGAGCGTTTGAGCTAATCAAACACTCACCCCCAGTCAACTGATCTGGGTTTAATCCATCATCATTCTTTAGCTCACTCCACCACCCCAGTTCAGACATGGCCATATGCAAATCAGTCTGACCCTGTGCCTCATGGGAACAGTCCAGCCCGAACTGCCAAGCCATGTCTTCCCTGGACCGGAAACAAGCATCCTGGGACCGGTTTCTGGCTATTCAGCCGTCATCAGCCAGGCTAGCTTGAATCCAGTGGCAAAGTGAGCAAGGGACCCACGTCTGGGCATACCCTGCCAACTTAGGGCGAACAAAGCGATACCAAAGGGGATGATGGACGGAGCGTTTGAGCTAATCAAACACTCACCCCCAGTCAACTGATCTGGGTTTAATCCATCATCATTCTTTAGCTCACTCCACCACCCCAGTTCAGACATGGCCATATGCAAATCAGTCTGACCCTGTGCCTCATGGGAACAGTCCAGCCCGAACTGCCAAGCCATGTCTTCCCTGGACCGGAAACAAGCATCCTGGGACCGGTTTCTGGCTATTCAGCCGTCATCAGCCAGGCTAGCTTGAATCCAGTGGCAAAGTGAGCAAGGGACCCACGTCTGGGCATACCCTGCCAACTTAGGGCGAACAAAGCGATACCAAAGGGGATGATGGACGGAGCGTTTGAGCTAATCAAACACTCACCCCCAGTCAACTGATCTGGGTTTAATCCATCATCATTCTTTAGCTCACTCCACCACCCCAGTTCAGACATGGCCATATGCAAATCAGTCTGACCCTGTGCCTCATGGGAACAGTCCAGCCCGAACTGCCAAGCCATGTCTTCCCTGGACCGGAAACAAGCATCCTGGGACCGGTTTCTGGCTATTCAGCCGTCATCAGCCAGGCTAGCTTGAATCCAGTGGCAAAGTGAGCAAGGGACCCACGTCTGGGCATACCCTGCCAACTTAGGGCGAACAAAGCGATACCAAAGGGGATGATGGACGGAGCGTTTGAGCTAATCAAACACTCACCCCCAGTCAACTGATCTGGGTTTAATCCATCATCATTCTTTAGCTCACTCCACCACCCCAGTTCAGACATGGCCATATGCAAATCAGTCTGACCCTGTGCCTCATGGGAACAGTCCAGCCCGAACTGCCAAGCCATGTCTTCCCTGGACCGGAAACAAGCATCCTGGGACCGGTTTCTGGCTATTCAGCCATCATCAGCCAGGCTAGCTTGAATCCAGTGGCAAAGTGAGCAAGGGACCCACGTCTGGGCATACCCTGCCAACTTAGGGCGAACAAAGCGATACCAAAGGGGATGATGGACGGAGCGTTTGAGCTAATCAAACACTCACCCCCAGTCAACTGATCTGGGTTTAATCCATCATCATTCTTTAGCTCACTCCACCACCCCAGTTCAGACATGGCCATATGCAAATCAGTCTGACCCTGTGCCTCATGGGAACAGTCCAGCCCGAACTGCCAAGCCATGTCTTCCCTGGACCGGAAACAAGCATCCTGGGACCGGTTTCTGGCTATTCAGCCGTCATCAGCCAGGCTAGCTTGAATCCAGTGGCAAAGTGAGCAAGGGACCCACGTCTGGGCATACCCTGCCAACTTAGGGCGAACAAAGCGATACCAAAGGGGATGATGGACGGAGCGTTTGAGCTAATCAAACACTCACCCCCAGTCAACTGATCTGGGTTTAATCCATCATCATTCTTTAGCTCACTCCACCACCCCAGTTCAGACATGGCCATATGCAAATCAGTCTGACCCTGTGCCTCATGGGAACAGTCCAGCCCGAACTGCCAAGCCATGTCTTCCCTGGACCGGAAACAAGCATCCTGGGACCGGTTTCTGGCTATTCAGCCGTCATCAGCCAGGCTAGCTTGAATCCAGTGGCAAAGTGAGCAAGGGACCCACGTCTGGGCATACCCTGCCAACTTAGGGCGAACAAAGCGATACCAAAGGGGATGATGGACGGAGCGTTTGAGCTAATCAAACACTCACCCCCAGTCAACTGATCTGGGTTTAATCCATCATCATTCTTTAGCTCACTCCACCACCCCAGTTCAGACATGGCCATATGCAAATCAGTCTGACCCTGTGCCTCATGGGAACAGTCCAGCCCGAACTGCCAAGCCATGTCTTCCCTGGACCGGAAACAAGCATCCTGGGACCGGTTTCTGGCTATTCAGCCGTCATCAGCCAGGCTAGCTTGAATCCAGTGGCAAAGTGAGCAAGGGACCCACGTCTGGGCATACCCTGCCAACTTAGGGCGAACAAAGCGATACCAAAGGGGATGATGGACGGAGCGTTTGAGCTAATCAAACACTCACCCCCAGTCAACTGATCTGGGTTTAATCCATCATCATTCTTTAGCTCACTCCACCACCCCAGTTCAGACATGGCCATATGCAAATCAGTCTGACCCTGTGCCTCATGGGAACAGTCCAGCCCGAACTGCCAAGCCATGTCTTCCCTGGACCGGAAACAAGCATCCTGGGACCGGTTTCTGGCTATTCAGCCGTCATCAGCCAGGCTAGCTTGAATCCAGTGGCAAAGTGAGCAAGGGACCCACGTCTGGGCATACCCTGCCAACTTAGGGCGAACAAAGCGATACCAAAGGGGATGATGGACGGAGCGTTTGAGCTAATCAAACACTCACCCCCAGTCAACTGATCTGGGTTTAATCCATCATCATTCTTTAGCTCACTCCACCACCCCAGTTCAGACATGGCCATATGCAAATCAGTCTGACCCTGTGCCTCATGGGAACAGTCCAGCCCGAACTGCCAAGCCATGTCTTCCCTGGACCGGAAACAAGCATCCTGGGACCGGTTTCTGGCTATTCAGCCGTCATCAGCCAGGCTAGCTTGAATCCAGTGGCAAAGTGAGCAAGGGACCCACGTCTGGGCATACCCTGCCAACTTAGGGCGAACAAAGCGATACCAAAGGGGATGATGGACGGAGCGTTTGAGCTAATCAAACACTCACCCCCAGTCAACTGATCTGGGTTTAATCCATCATCATTCTTTAGCTCACTCCACCACCCCAGTTCAGACATGGCCATATGCAAATCAGTCTGACCCTGTGCCTCATGGGAACAGTCCAGCCCGAACTGCCAAGCCATGTCTTCCCTGGACCGGAAACAAGCATCCTGGGACCGGTTTCTGGCTATTCAGCCGTCATCAGCCAGGCTAGCTTGAATCCAGTGGCAAAGTGAGCAAGGGACCCACGTCTGGGCATACCCTGCCAACTTAGGGCGAACAAAGCGATACCAAAGGGGATGATGGACGGAGCGTTTGAGCTAATCAAACACTCACCCCCAGTCAACTGATCTGGGTTTAATCCATCATCATTCTTTAGCTCACTCCACCACCCCAGTTCAGACATGGCCATATGCAAATCAGTCTGACCCTGTGCCTCATGGGAACAGTCCAGCCCGAACTGCCAAGCCATGTCTTCCCTGGACCGGAAACAAGCATCCTGGGACCGGTTTCTGGCTATTCAGCCGTCATCAGCCAGGCTAGCTTGAATCCAGTGGCAAAGTGAGCAAGGGACCCACGTCTGGGCATACCCTGCCAACTTAGGGCGAACAAAGCGATACCAAAGGGGATGATGGACGGAGCGTTTGAGCTAATCAAACACTCACCCCCAGTCAACTGATCTGGGTTTAATCCATCATCATTCTTTAGCTCACTCCACCACCCCAGTTCAGACATGGCCATATGCAAATCAGTCTGACCCTGTGCCTCATGGGAACAGTCCAGCCCGAACTGCCAAGCCATGTCTTCCCTGGACCGGAAACAAGCATCCTGGGACCGGTTTCTGGCTATTCAGCCGTCATCAGCCAGGCTAGCTTGAATCCAGTGGCAAAGTGAGCAAGGGACCCACGTCTGGGCATACCCTGCCAACTTAGGGCGAACAAAGCGATACCAAAGGGGATGATGGATGGAGCGTTTGAGCTAATCAAACACTCACCCCCAGTCAACTGATCTGGGTTTAATCCATCATCATTCTTTAGCTCACTCCACCACCCCAGTTCAGACATGGCCATATGCAAATCAGTCTGACCCTGTGCCTCATGGGAACAGTCCAGCCCGAACTGCCAAGCCATGTCTTCCCTGGACCGGAAACAAGCATCCTGGGACCGGTTTCTGGCTATTCAGCCGTCATCAGCCAGGCTAGCTTGAATCCAGTGGCAAAGTGAGCAAGGGACCCACGTCTGGGCATACCCTGCCAACTTAGGGCGAACAAAGCGATACCAAAGGGGATGATGGACGGAGCGTTTGAGCTAATCAAACACTCACCCCCAGTCAACTGATCTGGGTTTAATCCATCATCATTCTTTAGCTCACTCCACCACCCCAGTTCAGACATGGCCATATGCAAATCAGTCTGACCCTGTGCCTCATGGGAACAGTCCAGCCCGAACTGCCAAGCCATGTCTTCCCTGGACCGGAAACAAGCATCCTGGGACCGGTTTCTGGCTATTCAGCCGTCATCAGCCAGGCTAGCTTGAATCCAGTGGCAAAGTGAGCAAGGGACCCACGTCTGGGCATACCCTGCCAACTTAGGGCGAACAAAGCGATACCAAAGGGGATGATGGACGGAGCGTTTGAGCTAATCAAACACTCACCCCCAGTCAACTGATCTGGGTTTAATCCATCATCATTCTTTAGCTCACTCCACCACCCCAGTTCAGACATGGCCATATGCAAATCAGTCTGACCCTGTGCCTCATGGGAACAGTCCAGCCCGAACTGCCAAGCCATGTCTTCCCTGGACCGGAAACAAGCATCCTGGGACCGGTTTCTGGCTATTCAGCCGTCATCAGCCAGGCTAGCTTGAATCCAGTGGCAAAGTGAGCAAGGGACCCACGTCTGGGCATACCCTGCCAACTTAGGGCGAACAAAGCGATACCAAAGGGGATGATGGACGGAGCGTTTGAGCTAATCAAACACTCACCCCCAGTCAACTGATCTGGGTTTAATCCATCATCATTCTTTAGCTCACTCCACCACCCCAGTTCAGACATGGCCATATGCAAATCAGTCTGACCCTGTGCCTCATGGGAACAGTCCAGCCCGAACTGCCAAGCCATGTCTTCCCTGGACCGGAAACAAGCATCCTGGGACCGGTTTCTGGCTATTCAGCCATCATCAGCCAGGCTAGCTTGAATCCAGTGGCAAAGTGAGCAAGGGACCCACGTCTGGGCATACCCTGCCAACTTAGGGCGAACAAAGCGATACCAAAGGGGATGATGGACGGAGCGTTTGAGCTAATCAAACACTCACCCCCAGTCAACTGATCTGGGTTTAATCCATCATCATTCTTTAGCTCACTCCACCACCCCAGTTCAGACATGGCCATATGCAAATCAGTCTGACCCTGTGCCTCATGGGAACAGTCCAGCCCGAACTGCCAAGCCATGTCTTCCCTGGACTGGAAACAAGCATCCTGGGACCGGTTTCTGGCTATTCAGCCATCATCAGCCAGGCTAGCTTGAATCCAGTGGCAAAGTGAGCAAGGGACCCACGTCTGGGCATACCCTGCCAACTTAGGGCGAACAAAGCGATACCAAAGGGGATGATGGACGGAGCGTTTGAGCTAATCAAACACTCACCCCCAGTCAACTGATCTGGGTTTAATCCATCATCATTCTTTAGCTCACTCCACCACCCCAGTTCAGACATGGCCATATGCAAATCAGTCTGACCCTGTGCCTCATGGGAACAGTCCAGCCCGAACTGCCAAGCCATGTCTTCCCTGGACCGGAAACAAGCATCCTGGGACCGGTTTCTGGCTATTCAGCCGTCATCAGCCAGGCTAGCTTGAATCCAGTGGCAAAGTGAGCAAGGGACCCACGTCTGGGCATACCCTGCCAACTTAGGGCGAACAAAGCGATACCAAAGGGGATGATGGACGGAGCGTTTGAGCTAATCAAACACTCACCCCCAGTCAACTGATCTGGGTTTAATCCATCATCATTCTTTAGCTCACTCCACCACCCCAGTTCAGACATGGCCATATGCAAATCAGTCTGACCCTGTGCCTCATGGGAACAGTCCAGCCCGAACTGCCAAGCCATGTCTTCCCTGGACCGGAAACAAGCATCCTGGGACCGGTTTCTGGCTATTCAGCCGTCATCAGCCAGGCTAGCTTGAATCCAGTGGCAAAGTGAGCAAGGGACCCACGTCTGGGCATACCCTGCCAACTTAGGGTGAACAAAGCGATACCAAAGGGGATGATGGACGGGGCGTTTGAGCTAATCAAACACTCACCCCCAGTCACCTGATCTGGGTTTAATCCATCATCATTCTTTAGCTCACTCCACCACCCTAGTTCAGACATGGCCATATGCAAATCAGTCTGACCCTGTGCCTCATGGGAACAGTCCAGCCCGAACTGCCAAGCCATGTCTTCCCTGGACCGGAAACAAGCATCCTGGGACCGGTTTCTGGCTATTCAGCCATCATCAGCCAGGCTAGGTTGAATCCAGTGGCAAAGTGAGCAAGGGACCCACGTCTGGGCATACCCTGCCAACTTAGGGCGAACAAAGCGATACCAATGGGGATGATGGACGGAGCGTTTGAGCTAATCAAACACTCACCCCCAGTCAACTGATCTGGGTTTAATCCATCATCATTCTTTAGCTCACTCCACCACCCCAGTTCAGACATGGCCATATGCAAATCAGTCTGACCCTGTGCCTCATGGGAACAGTCCAGCCCGAACTGCCAAGCCATGTCTTCCCTGGACCGGAAACAAGCATCCTGGGACCGGTTTCTGACTATTCAGCCGTCATCAGCCAGGCTAGCTTGAATCCAGTGGCAAAGTGAGCAAGGGACCCACGTCTGGGCATACCCTGCCAACTTAGGGCGAACAAAGCGATACCAAATGGGGATGATGGACGGAGCGTTTGAGCTAATCAAACACTCACCCCCAGTCAACTGATCTGGGTTTAATCCATCATCATTCTTTAGCTCACTCCACCACCCCAGTTCAGACATGGCCATATGCAAATCAGTCTGACCCTGTGCCTCATGGGAACAGTCCAGCCCGAACTGCCAAGCCATGTCTTCCCTGGACCGGAAACAAGCATCCTGGGACCGGTTTCTGACTATTCAGCCGTCATCAGCCAGGCTAGCTTGAATCCAGTGGCAAAGTGAGCAAGGGACCCACGTCTGGGCATACCCTGCCAACTTAGGGCGAACAAAGCGATACCAAAGGGGATGATGGACGGAGCGTTTGAGCTAATCAAACACTCACCCCCAGTCAACTGATCTGGGTTTAATCCATCATCATTCTTTAGCTCACTCCACCACCCCAGTTCAGACATGGCCATATGCAAATCAGTCTGACCCTGTGCCTCATGGGAACAGTCCAGCCCGAACTGCCAAGCCTTGGGTTGGCATCTTTTGATGTTCCAATGTTCTAAAATGAGGAAGGTGATATAGTGGTCGGACCATTCACAAGGGGTAATCGATTCCAACTGAATGGAGTTGTGGTTCGAGATGTTTAGGTCAAGGGTCGAGCCTAAGTTGTGCTTTGGGCTGTCGCAGAATTGAGTCAAGTTGAAGTCCGCCAGGAAGTTTTTAAGACTATTCACAGCCTGATAATGTGGGTCATTCCAATGAAGATTGAAGTTTCCCAGGAATATCTGGGGACAATGTCGCCCCTAGTTGGATGAGATGGTTTCCATAGTTTATTCGACCAAAGGGAGGTTGTCTCCCGGGGGATGGTAAAAGATGTGCAGGTTGCCTAAGGGTCTGTAATTACTGATGATGTCTATAGACAGATATTCACACGATTAGAGAATTGCAGAGGGAGATTGCTTTGCTGAGAGACTGTTATGGTATATACAGGCGATGCCTCCACCAGTTCTCTTAGCTCTATCAAGTCTGATTATGTTGTGGCTCGGGGGACTAGGATATCAAAGACAGGTCCTGAGGAGTCACTAAGCTAGGCTTCTGTGAGGATTAGGAGATCAAGTTCCCGATTTAGTATGAGGTCAGCGATGTCAGTTGCATGTTTCACCGCAGATCTACAGTTGAGCAGTGTGCATTTTAGTTGTATTGTGGAGTCTGTGTGACTAGGCTGTGTAATGTCAATTTGCATAAGGTTAGCAGTGTTTAGGGCATTAGAGTTATGTCTGGGAGCTTTTTGGGGGATTAGAGGAATCATTTGAATAGGCCCCGAGAAGACTTGATTAGGTCTAGTAGCTCTAGGAGGATTTAGTGTCATAGGTAGAATGCATTCATGTATGTCTGAGATGTCTGATAAAGTGGAGTTGTAAGCTAGTAGGAGGGAGAGAATGTCCTGGTCAGAAAGGAGTTTCTCGAATCTAATGGGTCTGGAGGGGTCGTTAGGGTAAGGAGTGGTGCTCCAGTTCCGTCCAGGTGAAGTCAGCTTAGTGACGCTCTTCAGCTCAAAGGGCCGAATTGGCATTTTAGGGTGTTGGGTGGTCCCTACCAGGATCAACTGCGACACATTGTTGGACAATAAGTCAAGGGACAGCTCAGAGGTTATGTTTATGAGCTTTTGTTTGTCAGATTTGAGTTTCTGAAGCTCCCAGTTAATTTCCTTAAGTCTAGAGGCATGACAGGGTTGAAGAACATGGGACTTGGAAAGGGAAGTTGAGGAGTCGTTCATGAGGGTGGGGGAAGGCGTGGTACACATTTGGGGGCGGAGTGGAGAGGGGCCTTCCCCGGATGTAGAGTTCAGGCGGTGTTGGTCAGATGGGCGCAACAGGGGGGAGGATGTATTGGAGTGGGGATGGAGCTCGGGCGGCAGGGGAGTATGGTTCAGAATGTCTGGATTGACGTGTCTGCGGCGTAGCTATGGACAAATGTGTGTTGTCCAAGGTAGCAGAGGGAAGTCAGCAGGTGATTGGGGCTATGTAAGGAGACTACTTGGAGGTCCTGAGGAATGGGTGAGGGGCTAGATTCCCTAAAAGATTTGGGAGGATCGCTGCGAATCAGGTAATTTTTAAAGAGGGAGAAGCTCTCATGGAATAATCCTAGATTACGATCAGAGGCTTGAATGAGGATAGTCCCATTATTGTAAATGGATATGGTAACAGTCGCTCTGATGGTGATAGATTTAATGTGTCTTGTTAGTTGACAATCAGCACAATTGTTGTACTTGCAATGCCCTGTGACTGGAGGTAGCCCCAACATCCCTCGTAAGTCCTTACTTTTTTCTGCTGACCATGCGGCCTTGACAAGTTGCTGGCGTAAATTGCTCCCCCTGCAAAAGGAGAACATGGGTTTGGGCATCTCTACACGACTGAGCATTTTCCAATTCCGTAGTATTATATTTTTAAATTTGTTGGATTTTGGGTTGTTTGTTAGTACACAGGTCAATGGGCTGGTTTCAGGCTCCGTTTTCGGGCTGAGCAATTCTTCCCTTGGTCCATACCGTGCTCGTTTGAGTGCCCACTTTTCCAGTTTTTTTGGGTAGCCTCTATTTATGAGTTTATTCCTGAGGGTCTCTGGATTTTCAAAATAGTCCTCTTTGTTGGTGCAATTTCTCCAGATCTGGAGGAATTGCCCATAGGGTAAGTTCTCTTTTAGACTCCGTGGGTGCCCACTTGTAAAATGGAGCAGAATATTATGGTCAGTGGGTTTTGTATATAGGCTCACTTCCAGAGTACCAGCTTGATTTTGTATCCACAAGTCTAGGAAATTAATCTTCTCTGAGTCATATGCAATGGTAAATTTGAGATCAGGGCCACAGGTGTTAAAATCCAACTATTTTCAAAACAATTCATTACTAGGTTGGCTAACTCTGGGGCAAAACAACACCCCATGGCAACTCCTGTTATCTGCAAATACAATGTGACCTTGAAGCTGAAAAAATTGTTCTTCAGGCATAAGGTTGCCAGGGCCAACACAAATTCAGTAGGCACTTAATGTGGATGCTGCCTAGAATCAAGGGTGTTTTTGAGTACTACTAAGGCTTCACCTTGGGGAATATTTGTGTACAGCGCCTCTATATCAAAAGTGTTGAAATATCGGTTGTTGTCATTGAACGGGAGATTTTCGATTTTAATAATCAGATCCATTGAGTCCCTAATGTAAGAGTAGTTACCAAAAAAGGTTTCGAAAATGTGGATATGTATTTCGCGAGGGGCTCTAGGAGAGAACACCAGCTGAAATAATTGGCCGTCCCGGAGGGTTTTCTGTACTTTTATGAATCTTGGGAAAGACGTATATGTTAGGAATTTTGCACTATTTTGCATTCAAAAATTCGAATTCCTTTTTGCATATCAAGCCCTCGTCAAGGGCTTGGGTAATCAGTTCTAGGAACCTGGTTGAGATCTCCCAAGTAGGATTCTCTTGTATTGGTCTGATGTATGATTAATAATTTGGTCACCATAATTCTGGTGAAGGAAAGGTTTCAGTAGCAACCATAGCCTTGCATATGGCCTTTACCCTCCGGTTTGACATCACAAGGATTCCACCAAACACCTTCACCGCTGCTTACTCTCACGATTTAGATGCGGTGGTGCGGTGAGCACTGCACCTTTAAGAGAGTATAGGCAGTTCCCCTTTTATGAACAAGTGACTTCCCCAGCACTTCCGCCTGACTTGCTCACCGCAGAGAGGTTTTTCCTTTCAGGCTTCCACTAACCCGATCGAATGGATGGGTAGGATGGCAGTTCGACTATGAGACTCCTTCCTTGCACAGTATGGCTGCTTAGAGTTCTTAGCCTTGCATGCCCTGCACGCACAGCCCCCCACTCCAGGTTCAACACTGGACGGCCTCCGGGACCGCCATCTTATATTTTCGTTTATTTTCCCCTCACACAGTTTCATGTCTGAGGGCTGACTGACAGACTGCCAGTGGACGTTTTGAGTCCACCACTAGAGGCAGGCCACTAGGCACCTCTTTTATCGAGAGAGCGTATACACACCAATGGATACGGGCGCTCTCCACGTTACAGTGACTGAGTAAACGCAACTAGCCTGACAAGCAATGGGAGTACTGTCTTGGTGTTCCTTGTAAGTATATGGACCACTGTCTCTGGTAGGCTGTTACACCTTGGGTGGTCAAGGCATGCATCCCATCAGTTAGCATTTATAGCTCACACTGCGTTCTACCAAAGGTCACATTAGCATGTTTAATTGCAAACCATACTAACCAGTTCTGATTGTTCCCTTCACCTTGGGGTGGCCAGACCTACTATAGTAAGACCATTGAGTGAAAATTTTAATGTTAATGGGGTGTGTCTAAGGTGTGAGAATTATCCACTTTGAGCTGAGTGTGCAAACAGTACACTGGGTGCACGGTGTTCTCATTAAAAACATTTTGTATCACCGGCACCCAGTGAAGATGTTAAAAACATATATTGCATTATCCCTTAGGTCATTTTTCTTCTTCCCTTGTCCTGAAGAGGCCCGAATTGATGGGCTGAAACACGTCGACTTTCTGGATTGGAGGAGTCCGAATAAGCATATTAGCGTTCATATATTTGTGATACACACCATAGTTTTTTTAGGGCCTGAGGTTCCCTCCTGTGTGTATTTGTACTGGACTACCTCCTCTCTTGACTGCTACTAATTATTCAGCTTTGCAGCCACATTGATGATTTATTTGGAAGAGAAATTAAGTACATCTATATGTTTTTGATATGTGTCGTACTATGTTACTGTAGGATATGTGTAATAACATGTTTTATTTTGTTCTGTGTATGTACTAATTGTTTGTTTGCCCGATAAAACACACCCGATACTTGGATGTGGTGTTTGCTTGTGATTTAAGACTCCTAAAGACATTTTTGTTTGCATAGTGACATACAGTGATAAAGATGAATTAACATTTTCTTCTAGCAGAGTCACCTCTTCATTCGTTCCCACACATTACACTTTTTTGTTGTCTTTGCTATGACAGGCTCACTGCAAGCATAAGAGTGATCTGATGATATGTCTTCAGGGGTTGGAAAATAATGACTCCAGTTCATTGAATGTGATTGGAATAATTCCTAGTAACATTATTTATTGAATATATTGAAGGACAGACATGTATTGAAGATAACTTTGAGGTTTTCATCCATGCTTGGATGTACTGAATACATTCCCAAAGTAGGTGGTCAGTCAAATAACGCCAAGGCATTTACAGGTATGGAAATAAAGATATCTGTTTTTGTACACTTGCTATATAGATAATTTTGAAACCATGAGAATTTCAGTCCTACTCCATGGGTGGACACCTACGAGAGGATGGGTAAAGGTGTCATTTTTTCCAATAAATTATTATAAACTGTCTGAGTTTAAGCCCCTTTATCTATAAGGTTGGCCAGAAAGCATCTGTTTGCTGTTGGCTTGCAACTTGCAAGGTTTTAACCTGAAGACCTTCTTTTCTTAGAAGTGGGCAAATTAAAGCCATTTATAAGTTCATTTGGCTGAAAGAAACATTAGTTATTAGTGAATGAATACATTTTTATTGTCTCAATTAATTAAAATTGTTACAATGGAGATCAAGCAGAAATATTCCAGCACTAAATTACTTCAGTTATAGTAGGTACATATTTAACCGTTAGTATGCCGTTCTAATACATGAATAAAAAAGATCTAAAATATTACGTTTGACGATAAAACGAATAAAAGCAGTGCAAATGGTCAACTAGTTATTAGTGTGATTATTTTTTAAAAAGGATTTCCTTGAAAACTGATAGGGGCATGGGTGGGCTGCAGGTCCTAACTTTTTGTAGTGTGATATTAGTTCTGTAAACATTTACTTGAAAACCTGTGTTTTTTTCAGTGAATTTCCAAGTTTTTTTAAATGCTAATTTCTATCTATAACGTCCCTGAAACCTGTGTTTTTTTCAGTGAATTTCTAAGGTTTTTTAAATGCTAATTTCCAACTATAACGTCCCTGAAACCTGTGGTTTTTTCAGTGAATATATATATAATATTACCTACTGGCGGTTGCCAGTAGGTAGTTATAGTTAGAACCTAGATTCCACAGGAAATGTGTTTATTGTTTTGCCAATAACTTTGGCAACGTTTGACGAATCTTCGCGAAATTCTCCCAAAAAATGTTTCATCCAGGTCAGCTCCTATCCCAAAAGTTTGGGGGTGATTTGTCAAGTGGGGGCTGAGAAAAAAGGGGGGTCCCAAAAAGTGTTTTCTCCATGTTAATTTCCATAGGAAATTTTAGCCAGGGCTACAGCCCGAACTGCTGAACGGAATTACATGAAATTTTGCAAAAAGGTAGCACTTGGTTCAGAAAGCAACCTTTTTTTTAAATGGTGTAAATCCGTTCAGTAGTTGCTGAGAAATTCAAAAAATAAGAGTCAAAAAATCAATTTCCCATAGGACACTTTAGCCAAGGTTACAGCCCGAACTGCTTTACGGAATTACACCAAATTAGGCAAAAAGGTACTGCTTGGCTCAGAAAGCGAAGTTTTTAAAAATGGTGTAAATCCGTTCAGTAGTTGCTGAGAAATTCAAAAAATAAAAATATCGATATCTAGAGGCACGGAGGATCCGCGGACCCTCCCGACCACGAGCTTTATTCTACTTGGCTGTCAACACTCCAAACCAGGAAGTGTTGGCAGCCATCTTGTGACTCGGTAGAACCGAGTCACAAGAAAACAGTGAAACAAACGCAAAAAACAAGAAAAGGGGGCAGGGTAGAAACACCCTGACCCCTAGGCCCAAAAAGCATTTTTTTTTAAATCGGCCGAATTCGCGCTGGGGTCGCGAATCCGTCCGAGAAAATTTAAAAAAAATGAAGCGCGGTCTCCCGCGCTTCGTTGCATTGAAGCCCCCTAGTGGGTCAGGTCCTGGGGGCACTGAAAAAAATGTGTGGGGGGCCCAATCACCCCCCACTGCCCCGGGGACCGCCACCTCCCCGGGGCTAGATTTATGAGTTGCGGGGGACACGCAGCCCCCCGCAGCCCCGGGGACCGCCAGCCCCCCGGGGCTAATTTTTAAATGTGTGGGGGGCCTCCAAGGCCCCCCCAAGCCCCGGGGACCGCCACACCCCGGGGCTTTTATTAATTATTTGTGGGGGGCACACGGCCGCCCGCTGCCCCGGGGACCGCCACCCCCGGGGCTTTTTAAAAATGAAGAAACCTGTGTGGGGGGCTCGAGCCCCCCCCACACGCCCCGGGGACCGCCACCTCCCCGGGGCACTAACATGCAAATGTGGGGGTCCGTTATGGACCCCCAGGCCCCGGGGACCACCACCTCCCTGGGGCTGTGCACACGATGGGAGGGGGGCCACGTGGCCCCCCTCCTGGAGCCCGTGATGGCCCTGGGGACCGCCACCCCCCAGTGGCTCCTGCAGTGTCCCGGGTGCCCACCCCCGGGACACTGCTGTTTGCTATGACAGGGCGGGAGCCGTGCGGCTCCCGCCCTGTCATAGCAAACTGTGGTTTGGATTTTGTAAGCGAGAGCAGGTTTCCTGCTCTCGCTTACAAAATCCAAACCACTTTGCTTTTCCACAAGGGGAGCTGCATATTAGCAGCTCCCCGTGTGGAAAAGCAATGCCGGCTCCTGCAGGAGGCGGGGAGCCCGCGGGACCGTGGGGGAATTGAGGCTCCCCCCACGGTCCCCATCACAGAGGCCAGGCCCCGGGGATGGGGTCCCCGTGGCCATGAGTGGCCTAGGAGGGGGGCCACGTGGCCCCCCTCCATCAATGATTTTTTTTTAAAAAGAGGCACAGCTCCAAGGGATGGTGTCCCCGGGGCCACTTGTCGCTGAAGGAGGGGGGCTACGCAGCCCCCCTCCTTCAAAAAGATTTTTTTTTTTTTAAACAAAATGTGGCCATGCCCCGGGGGATGGGGTCCCCGGGGCCAAAATTGGCCTCGGGAGGGGGCCGCGCGACCCCCTTCCCGTTTTTTTTTTTTTTTTTTTTTAAAAGCAGGCCCTGGGGGATGGGGTCCCCAGGGCCCCAAATAATTTAAAGGTGGGGGCCACACAGCCCCCTTGATAAAAAAGAAATAAATAAAAAAGCCGGCATTGCTGTGGAGGCCCCGCCCCTAACTGCAGCACTCAGCAAACGCGCCCCCTGGCGCGTTGTAGGTGGGGGAATTAATTTCCCTTGAATACTGAGGGTCCCTGGGGGCCAACTAGCCCACCAGGTACCTCCAGTATGCGCCAGGGAGCTGCGTTGCAGAGAGGTGTTCAGAGGCCACGCCCCTTTTTACACCTCTCTGCAACGCAGCTCTGTGGCGCTTACTGGAGGTACCTGGTGGGCTAGTTGGCCCCCAGGGACCCTCAGGACTCAAGGGGAATTAATCCCCAAATTTACAATGCGCCAGGGGGCGCATTTGCACAGTGGTGGACGGAGGGGGCGGGACCTGACATACCAAGTGTGCAAATGCACCCCTGGCACATTGTAAATTTGGGGATTAATTCCCTTGAGTCCTGAGGGTCCCTGGGGCCAACTAGCCCACCAGGTACCTCCAGTAAGCGCCACAGAGCTGCGTTGCAGAGAGGTGTAAAAGGGGCGTGGCCTTTGAACACCTCTCTGCAACGCAGCTCCCTGGCGCATACTGGAGGTACCTGGTGGGCTAGTTGGCCCCAGGACCCTCAGGATTTAAGGGGACTTAATCCCCTAACTTAAAATGCGCCACAGGGCGCATTTGCACAGTTGTCACATCCACGTCAAAATCTGATGCACCTCCTCACACTCTAATATAATCTTTGATACACCCACTGTAAAATACAGACTACCATTTTCGAAACCATCGACACACCAATACCAGTTACTACATACGCACTCACTGATTCCTAGGTCTACACACACATCCACTCATTCACCCATACAATCACTCATACATACAGTCTCTCATCAATACAACACTACCATATGCACTCATACACCTATACAGACACTCACAGACCGCCACTCATCCATGGAGTTACTCACACACCTAGTCAGTCATGCAAAGAATCAATCACACTCCCATTTCCTCACCTATACAGTTATACACACACCACCTCACTTATTCAAACAGATACTAACACATACTTACTCTCTTATACAATCACTGATACAAGTACATACTCATCCATACAGCCACTCTCACAGTCACTGACTCTCACGTATAGTCATTTATATACTCCAAGTCTCACATACACTGCCTTTTACATATGTAGTTACTTGGACATGTACCACTGAGACATCCAATCTCTCACCAACATACCCATACACACACTCACCCGCCCATACAGCTGTTTCCACATGCACTCTTGAACCCATACACCCAGTGAATCAACCACTCACACATCTATGCACAGAGTCACACACCTCCCTCCCACCCACACACACACTCAGTCTCCCATACAAATACTCAGGCAACCAATCAATAACCCATATAGACACTCATGTAGCTACTGACCAACACATGCAGCAGCTTACACAACAACAGACATACTGATACACACATTCACACAGTTTAGTCACTAACCCATACATTCAGTTAGACACATTTAATCACTCACTTATACAGTCAGTCACGCACATACTAAATCCTCCATCCAGACAATTATACACCCACTCATTCTTCAATACACCTTGGCATATATATAAAACATATTTAAACTTTAGAGAAACACACAGTCACTGGATGATTTCATCGTCAGAACCTACGGACTCAACATCGTGTCATACGCAGACGACACCCAGCTCATCCTCTCCCTATCCAACGAGCCCAACACCGCCAGACGCAACTTTCGAGAAGGCATGGAAGCCGTTGCCAAATGGATGAAAAACAGCTGCCTACAACGAAACGCCAACAAAACAGAAGTACTCATCATGGGCCCAAACCCCGATGCCTGGAGCGACACCTGGTGGCCCCCCGCCCTCGGAAACCCGCCAACCCCCACGGACCACGCACGCAACCTGGGAATCATCCTGGACTCCGAGCTCAAAATGGACTGCCAGATCAACTCTGTCTCATCTTCCTGCTTCCACACCCTCCGCCTCCTTCGTAAGACCTTCAAATGGATCCCCCTCGAACACCGAAAGACCGTCACTCACGCCCTGGTCACCAGCAGACTCGACTACGGCAACGCACTCTACGCCGGAATAAACAAAAACCTCACCCGCAAGCTACAGAACATCCAGAACGCCGCCGCAAGACTGGTCCTCAACCTGCCAAAACACTGCCACATCTCCCAGCACCTGCGCACACTCCACTGGCTCCCTGTCGAGGCGAGAATCACCTTCAAGATGCTCACCCACGCACACAAGGCCCTCCACGGCACCAGACCAGCATACCTGAACAGCCGACTCAAATTCCACGCACCACAAAGGACCCTACGATCAGCCCAGCTCTCCTACGTCGTCATCCCCCGCACCAGAAAGACCAGATCGGGAGGCCGCTCCTTCTCCTTCCTCGCGGCCAAAGCATGGAACGCCCTTCCGCTCCACCTCAGACAGACAACATCGCTCCCCATCTTCGCAAGAAACCTCAAAACCTGGCTCTTCGACAGACCCCCTGCTTGATGGATGGAACCTGCACCCCCCCCACCCCTAGCGCCTTGAGACCCTTACGGGTGAGTAGTCGCGCTTTAACAAACCCCTGATTGATGGATTGAGTGATGTCATCAGTGATGTCATTTGAGATGTCATCAGTGATGTCATCAGTGATGTCACTGACCATGTCATGAATGATGTAATATGTGACGTCATCAGCAGTGCATTGCGGGCGCGAGTTATAGTTAGCTGAACTAACTATAACGGGGAATTTCTATGGTTTTGTACGAGTGAAATGTCCAACTAACTATAACGTCCCTGAAACCTATGGTTTTTTCAGTGAATTTCTAAGGTTTTTTAAATGCTAATTTCTAACTATAACGTGCCTGAAACCTATGGTTTTTTCAGTGAATATATATATATGTATATATATATATTTTTCTACAATTCGTACTCGATAGAAAACGCACTCAGCAGTAGGTTTCTGTAAAAGCAAACCGGCAATTAGCACTTTAGATGTCCTTTCTTTGCCTAACATGTTTCGGAGCTTCAACTCCTTGCTCACAGGCATCAATGTGCAGCGCAGTACAATGAAAAGGCATCACCCCCTGGTGGGCCTCTTTAGTAGATTCAATTAGTATTGCATTCTGGGAATTGTAGTGCCTTTATCATTTCATTGTACCCTCCAGTAGGTACTTACGCTTACACAATTAATTAATTTTACTTCATCCCCACAGTGGGTCTCCAACTTGCAGTATGTCAGTAAATTTCGCATAACTACTGTTCCACAAGGGAGGCCAGAACAGTTCCAAGCCTTCTCGGCCCCCTATTCATTTCAGGTGTGGTACATTTTTCACGGCTGGACAGCCGTCGTGCATTTTTTCTACAATTTGTCCTCGATAGAAAACGCACTCAGCAGTAGGTTTCTGTAAAAGCAAACCGGCAATTAGCACTTTAGATGTCCTTTCTTTGCCTAACATGTTTCGGAGCTTCAGCTCCTTGCTCACAGGCATCAATGTGCAGCGTAGTACAATGAAAAGGCATCACCCCCTGGTGGGCCTCTTTAGTAGATTCAATTAGTATTGCATTCTGGGAATTGTAGTGCCTATATCATTTCATTGTTCCCTCCAGTAGGTACTTACACAATTAATTAATTTTACTTCATCCCCACAGTGGGTCTCCAACTTGCAGTATGTCGGTAAATTTCGCATATCTACTGTTCCACAAGGGAGGCCAGAACAGTTCCAAGCCTTCACAGCCCCCTATTCATTTCAGGGGTGGTGCAGTTTTCACGGCTGGACAGCCGTCGTGCATTTTTTCTACAATTCGTCCTCGATAGAAAACGCACTCAGCAGTAGATTTCTGTAAAAGCAAACTGGCAATTAGCACTTTAGATGTCCTTTCTTTGTCTAACATGTTTCGGAGCTTCAGCTCCTTGCTCACAGGTGTCAATGTGCAGCGCAGTACAATGAAAAGGCATCGCCCCCTGGTGGGCCTCTTTAGTAGATTCAATTAGTATTGCATACTGGGAATTTAGACATACAAACTATTTGTTTAGATGAAGATGCAGTTATGCATTTCAGAGGTGTGGAGTCCGGGTGAATCTAATACTGTGTGAGGGAGCCATTGTGTGAGAGCAGTGCGAGGCGTTGAAGGGTTAACACCGAGGGCATGTAGGGGAGGGTCGGGTGGGAAGGGTAGCGCCGCGTTCTGGAGTAGGGAGGGAGGGGGGTGTAGAGTAAGGAGGTATGTACGGTATATATGCCAAATGTCCTTAGGGCGGGAAGTGGGGGGTTGTAGTCTAGAGTAAATCTCAGTTTGCATGTCACAGTAGGACATTCTTTACAGAGCTATGCCTCCTTTATAAGGCGGAGCCGGTCCCCACAGTGTACAATTTCCCTCTTGGCCAATAATAGGGCAATAGATGTGAATTTGTGGCAGCAGATCGGGATGCTGGAAACTATGCCCAGCAGGGCCAGCGTGGGGGAAGGTGTGAGAGTAAGACCTCCGACCCTCGGTCTAGGTCCACTCTCTCCCCGTCTCTTGCCTCCAGACCCCGACCTCCTCCTTGGGAGGTTCGAGGCTGCTGCCCGCTCCTGCGCCTGCTGCCCGCTCCAACTGGGACCAGACTGCCTGCAACCACCTTAACCTTTCTCAGACGTTTTTTTTCTTAATTTTCCCTGTTGTGCCACTGTTATTGTGCCCATCTGTGTCTTTCTCTAATTCCACCACTGTTTTTATTATCTCGTGCCTGCTTGTTCCTTTTGCCTTTCGCCGCTGCTGCCCCTGCGGCCCCTCCCCCCCGGAATTTCCCCGCTCCCGCCTCCCAGCTTCTCCTCTCTCCCACCTCCCCTACTTATTGGCGGCCGCTGCGCGGTCGCGCAGCGGACGCACACAGCGGGCGCGCTGCCGGCACAGGCAAGCCCGTCTGCACCCGTCCACGACCCGACCGCAGCCAGCGCCAGGAACCCTGGACCTCCCACTACCCATCGCTATGACACCACCACCCTCCTCGCACTCAAACCTGGAAGACTTAGAGAATGCCAACAGGCCTCGCCGAATATGACCCATGGCCAGTTCTCCTGCCTCCACTGCCGCCAGACCCTCACTGCCACCCCAGCCTCCAACACCGCCGACGGCAGCACCGGCGACACCCTAAAATGCATCCTCCTCAACGTACGCTCCGTACACAAACACGCCATGGAAATCTGGAACCTACTCGACTCTCTCTCGCCCGACATCGCCTTCTTCACAGAGACCTGGACCAACGCATCCTCCGCCCCCGACATCAGCACCGCCATCCCAGACGGATACAAGATCCAGAGGAAAGACCACCCCAACCACCCAGGAGGGGGCCTCGCCATCGCCCACAAGAGCACCCTCCGCCTCACCACCTCCAGCAAAACCTTCCCCTCCGCCGAACACCTGCACTTCCAGATCCAGACCACCCCCAAAGCCACATTCCGAGGAACCCTCATCTACAGATCCCCCGGGCCCCAAACACCTTTCGCCACCACCATCACCGACTTCATCGCACCCCACGCCATCGCCTCAACAAACTACATACTCATTGGAGACCTGAACTTCCACCTCGACAACCCCAGCTACCCCAACTCCACTATCCTTCGTGACAACCACGCCAGCATCGGACTTAAACAACTCGTCAACACACCGACCCACAGAGAAGGACACATCCTCGACCCCATCTTCTCGGCAGGAAACAGCATCTAATTCAGCCACACAACGCAGCCGCCATGGACCGACCACCACTGCGTACACTTCGCCATCAACAAACCCAAGGCACCCAAACCAGCCCCACACCCACCTCGAAGGAACTGGAGCAAGCTTACCGATGAGCAACTTAACTCCATCCTCACCCGAGACAACCACACCTGGGCACCTGACGCAAACGACGCAGCCAGAGAACTCCACACCTGGATCTCCAACTGCGCAGACGACCTCGCACCGCTACGCAACCCTGACAGACAACGCCCCAGGAAAGCCGCATGGTTCACCACCGCTCTCCAAGAAGCCAGACGCACCTGCAGATGCCTGGAGAAGAACTGGAGAAACACTAAGACAACCGAAAACCACACCACCTACAAGGACGCCATGACGGACTACCACAACCAGATCAGAGCCACCAAGTGGAACTTCATCCACAACAAAATCCTGGCCAACTCCACCAACTCCAAGGAACTTTTCAGTGTCATTCAAGAATTCCCCAACCCACGCAGCGAAGCCACAGACATCACCCCATCCCAAGACCGCTGCGACAAGCTTGGAACCTATTTCCACCTCAAGATCAAAAACCTCTACGACAACTTCATCGACCATCCACCAGGCGCCACAGGCGGTCCCCCGCTTCCCAGAAACACCAGCCAGCCCACCATCTCCAACTGGACACCGATCACGGCCAAAGACACTGCCTCGACCATGAAAAGCATCCACTCGGGGGCCCCCACCGACCCCTGCCCCCCTCACATCTACCACAGAGCTGCAGCCGCCATCGCACCTGAACTACAATGCACCATGAACACCACCTTCAAAACAGGCACCTTCCCAGACGACTGGAAGCGCACAGAAGTCAGACCCCTGCTCAAGAAGCCCACAGCTGACCCCACCGACCTCAAAAACTATCGGCCCATCTCGCTCCTCCCCTTCACAGCCAAAGTTGCAGAGAAAACAGTCAACAGGAAACTGACACGATTCATTGAAGAGAACGCCGTCCTCGACCCGTCCCAATCTGGATTCCGAAGCAACCACAGCACAGAGACCGCCCTACTCATCGCCACAGACGACATCCGCACCCTCCTGCACCAAGGCCACTCCGCAGCCCTCATCCTACTTGACCTAGCAGCGGCCTTCGACACCGTCTCCCACCGCACACTAGTCGCCAGACTACACGACGCAGGCATACAAGGAACAGCTCTGGACTGGATCCGATCATTCCTCACCGGAAGAAGCCAAAGGATCAGACTCCCACCCTTCCTCTCCGACCCCATGAAAATCACCTGCGGAGTCCCACAGGGTTCATCTCTGAGCCCCACCCTCTTCAACATCTACATGGCCCCCCTCGCAGCCATCGTCCGACAACACAGCCTCAACATTGTATCCTACGCCGATGACACCCAGCTCATCCTCTCCCTCACCAAAGACCCCACCACTGCCAAACCCAACTTCCAGAAAGGAATGAAAGACGTCGCAGTCTGGATGACCAACAGCTGCCTGAATCTCAACGCAGAGAAGACAGAAGTCCTCATCCTCGGTACCACCCCTTCTGCATGGGACAGCACCTGGTGGCCAACCGCCCTCGGAAGCCCACCTACCCCCGCAGACCACGCCAAGAACCTCGGCATCGTACTCACTCATCACTCACCATGAACCGAAAGGTCAACGCCGTCACCTCCAGCTGCTTCAACACCCTCTGCATCCTCCGCAAGACCTTCAAGTGGATCCCCCCTGAGTCAAGGAAAACAGTCACCCACGCACTCATCACCAGCAGACTGGACTATGGAAATGCACTCTACGCTGGCATCAACAAGTCCCTACTCCGCAAACTCCAGACAATACAGAACACCGCCGCCAGACTCGCCCTCGGCATCCCCCGACACGAACACATCAGCCAACACCTACGAAGTCTCCACTGGCTCCCCGTGGAGAAAAGAGTCACTTTCAAAATCCTCACTCACGCCTACAAATGCCTACACAACAACGGACCCAAATACCTCAACAACAGAATCAACTTCCACGTACCCAAAAGAAACCTCCGATCTTCCAACCTCGCACTGGCCGAAACCCTGCACATCCACAGAGCCAGAGCAGGCGGAAGATCCTTCTCTCACATTGCAGCCACGACCTGGAACGAGCTACCGGCAGACATCAGACGCGCCCCCTCCCTGAACACCTTCAGGAAGACCCTCAAGACCTGGCTCTTCGGCTAAACAGATCTGCAGACCCCCCCCCCTCAGCGCCTTGAGACCCTCACGGGTGAGTAGCGCACTTACAATTTCCTGATTGATTGATTGATTGATTGAGAGTTGTGGATATCATGATTGATAGTACCTGAAACACAGATGCCCAATGAGAGGATATGGCAGGGCAGGTCCAAGTAATGTCGGCAAAGTCCGCTCCAAGGGAGTGGCATTTGGGGCACTGCGATGATTTGGAAGAGTCATAATTGGCCAGTTCCGTGGGGTTGATATAAAATCTGTGGACAAACTTAAAGTGTAGAAGTTTGTGTCAGTGGTTAGGCGATACAAGCTTTATGCAAGCTTTATTTGCGCGGAGCTGCAGGCCCAGTCCTTGTCCGTGAGCGAGTGTCCCAGGTCTTCTTCCCAGTGGTGGCGGGCCCCCCTATCACGCACCTGTTTCAGAGTCATACATGAAAGGTAGAGCTTGGTGATTAGGTGTGAGCCATCAGTGTCTGTTATAAGAAGCGTAAGGGGTGGAAATTCCACTGGGGAAAGAGGGAAGGACAGCATTATTGCGCGTAGGGCACCGTGCAGTCTGGTAATGATTAATCGTTCAATGCTGGATAAATCTGTGTCGTGGGGTAGGTCAGATAGTGTTTTAATATGTTCGTCTGGGAAAAATCCCCGAATGTGTGAAGATGCAGTTCTTGTAAGGTACGTAGCACTAATTTCTCAGACATTAAGGCCCAGCAGGAAGTGGAAAGCGTTTGAACGTCAGTGGGGTGTAGCCGGATGCACTGTGGAAATATTGTATTGAGAGGGGTAGGATCTGCTAGGTCCTGCTCGGGCTTGGGCTTATTATAGGGTATACGTGCATCGGGGTGGAACCAGTTGTAAGCGAACTGGGCCTGTGCAACCAGATGGTATAAGTGGAAGTCGGGAACACCAAACCTGCCACGTTCTTAGGGGAGTGTGAGTGTGTCCCATGCTATCTGCAGCCTCCTGCCAGGCCCATATCATGCAGAGCAGATGGCCGAGGAGCTGCGAGAAGAACGCCATCATCAGTGGGATGGGTATGTTTACAAAGAGGTATAAGAAGCAGGTAAGGACATTCATCTTTATGAGGGCTATGCAGCCGGCCATAGACAGCGGCAGACAGACCCAATGGTCCACCTGGATGGCCAGCCTATCCATGGCGGGGCTGTAATTCAGATGGATAATCTGATCTTTGTTTCTATGAAGTGTGATCCCTAGATATTTGTTGGTATCAGCTGCCCAACGTAGGGGGCGGTCGCTTCACAGGAGGTTGTCGAATACGTCAGGGGGAAAAGCTTGTATTTATCCCAATTTATACGCAGGCCCGACATATCTCCAAAACAAACGATCTCTTCCACAAGAGGATTTAGATTTTCAGCAGGGTGTCTTATAAACCGCAAGATGTCATCCGCGTACATGGATATTAATAAAGGGCTAGAATGGAACCGTAGGCCGCGATGCATGTTCTTGTCCTGTGGGTGCCTGATCAGGGGATCCATGGCTATAATAAAGAGTAGCGGCGATAATGGGCACCGCTGCCGCGTGTCCCTTGACATTGGGAAGGGGTCCGAAAGGGAGCCGTTGCCCCGAAGCCTAGCTGTGGGAGAAGAATGTAGGATTGAGACTAGCGCAATAAAGTTGTTGGGTATGCCTAATTTGCGAAGTGTTGCGTTGAGGATGGGCCATTCAAGCAAATCGAATGCCTTCTCAGCATCCAAGAGTGCCACTGCTGCAGAAGTCGTAGGTGACACCCTGTTTAATACCAAGAAGACAGTTCTGAGCTTAAGTGCGGTTGACCTGTGTGGTATGAAACCGGTCTGCACCGGTGAGAGGATCTGATCTAAGAGTAGTGAAAGCCTATTTGCCATCAACTTGGCCATTATCTTATTGTCGAAATTTAATAGGGATAAAGGTCTATATGAGGCACATCTGGTGGGGTCCTTTCCGGGTTTCAGAAGTAGTGTGATTGCTGCCTCCCGCATCGTCGGAGGAAGTATACCATTGTCAAGGGATTCAAAGTGAACTTCAAGCAAATGAGGCACCAGAGTTTGTTTAAATGCTTTGTAGAAGGCGCTTGACAGGCCGTCCAGGCCTGGTGCCTTTGAGCCGTCAAGTGAATCTATTGCCTGTCTGAGCTTCTCCACAGTGAAGGGTTAGCTGAGGAATTGGGCCTGTCCGGTGGTCAGCCAGGCAATTGCCACTTCCTCGAGATAGGCCAAATAGGATGTTGAATTGGCGGGGAGCTTAGAGGTGTAAAGGGTCTTGTAGTACGAGACTAATTCACGTATTATGTCTGAGTTGTCTGAGACGCCGGTTCCATCCTCCCGGTGCAGGGATGTGAGGTGCCCCCCCCGGGCAGGTCGCTCTCCCTCACGATATCTGCACGCCATCTGATATTTGCCTAGCAGTGTAGCCTCCCTGTCCACAAGTTCGTTGAATTCTAATAAAAGGGATTACCATTTAAGGGATGTGCTTGCTGCGTGGGGGAGGTCAGTGGAGCCATCCATGGTCGCCAACACGTTCTCCAGTCAGGCCAGGCTGCCACGTAGTGCCCGCAGTACCCCTGACTGGAAATGCAGATGCCACGGATATACACCTTGAAGGCGTCCCATAGCACGGAATGTTGTGTCACTGAACCCGTATTAAGAGTGAAGTACTCAAGGATAGCATCGTGTAGTTCCGACCGGAACTCTTCAGCCAGCAATGCTGTCGCTGGAAATGTCCATCTACGCTCCCAGCCTGTGGAGTAGGGGATCGTGACGTGGAGGAGCAAGGGCGTATGATCTGAGAAGGTGCGGGGCAGTGTTTCTACATTCCATATCCACTGACAAGAGGAGGCGTTGATAAACCAGTAGTCGATGCGTGTTCACACCGAGTGAGGGGCGGAGGGAAATGTATAGCCCGGGCTCCCTGATTGCGGTGTGCGCCATACGTCACGGAGCGCTAGTGAGTCTAGGAGGCCACGAAAAACCTGAAGGGCCTGAGGTTTGTTACCATGGCCTGAGCCGGATGTGTCTCGGCTGGGATCTAGCCATAGGTTCAGGTCGTCATCTATAAATAAGGTGTCGAGTTTGTATGTGTTGCAAAGTCATCCTGTACCCCGGGCAGCCCCCAACTTTTTGCTGACTGGTACTGGTGGTAACTGACTCTGACTGACCCTGGGCTCTGCCTAACCAGGCCCAGGGCCTGTGCTATGCTGAAAACACTTAGAATACAGTGAAAACACCTACATACACTAGGGTACACAAGGGGCCTGATTCACAGAACTAACTTACGTCAAAAACGTAAAGTTAGTACTTTTTGGTATTCACAGAATACACTTACTCATTTTGGTATTCACAGAATGAACTTACTCATTTCGGTATTCACAGAAGTTAGTAGTCCTAACTTTCGGACTCCTAAATGCCTTCTGTGAATACCGAAAGTCTTAAAGTTAGGATTTTTCTCAGTTTAGGAGTAGTAAAGTTAGGACTCCTAACTTTAGGACTCCTAAATGCCTTCTGTGAATACCGAAAGTCTTAAAGTTAGGATTTTTCTCAGTTTAGGAGTAGTAAAGTTAGGACTCCTAACTTTAGGACTCCTAAATGCCTTCTGTGAATACCGAAAGTCTTAAAGTTAGGATTTTTCTCAGTTTAGGAGTAGTAAGTTGCTATGCCATAGGTTAACATTGGAAAAGGTTATTAGTTAATACTTGGAGAAAGAAAAGCCGTAAAACTAGGATTAAAGGACTCAGTAGAATGGTAATGATAAATCCAACAATATGGTGTTGTTGAATTTATTGTAAAATGTACAGACAAGAAGTTATAAGACTTTTTTTGTCTGTAAGCCAAGATTCAACCCTGTACTGCTCTGCCCTGATTGGTCAGAGATAAGTTGGTGAGCCTGGCTGCTTTGAAGAGGTGATAAATGACCCCTGGGGTTAGGAAGCCTCTCGGGGAGGAGAGGTTGCTGGGCATAGGAATGCCAGAGCAAGGGGAGGAGTCGTAAACCATGGACTTCAAGCGAAGGGGTGGACCCCTGTTCACCTCTAGCCAGATGCTAGGATTAAAGGAAGGAATGAGCAGCTGCAAGGGGGAGGGAATATGGAGAATAGCCATCATAGGGGTGTGTCTAGCCAGGTCTTCTCTGCCTGCTGAAAATTCTGACATATTGAATTTTGGAAGAATAGTGGTTTCTGGGTTAGCATTTTGCCACACTCTGCAGGAAGTGGTCAGAGTTTTGGGTGGAACCCTGCAGCTCATTGGACAGAAGTGCCCTCCTGCTTGACCCCAGAGAACACTGAATAAGTATCTGAGAGGGGCGGTGCCTCTCAGATCTGCTGCTTGAAACTTAAGAGAATCAGAAGGGTCTGCACTGAAGAGTTTGATGTGCATTTCCAAAGGCCTGAACTCTGAAGATTGCGCCTTTTTTGCACCATTTGAAACTACACCCCTGTGGATCAAACCTGCTTCAAAGGGACTAAAGAGTGGACTCCCTGCAAGCTACAGGTTAACAGAGCTCACCTGGAAATCACCCTAAAGAATCCCCAGCCTGGAGTACTACCAGTGTATTTGTAAGGGTTTTGTTCAAGTGGATTGCGGGAATTGAAGTCGTTTTGGTGTCATTTAAAAGATAAAAATATTTCCTATTTTTATAAATTGGTGTTGGATTTTTATTTTGTGTTGTGTCTTAAATATTTACTGAATTGGTGTTTTTAAATGCTTTACATACCTGTTTTTGAAGTTAAGCCTGCTTGCTCGCAGCCACGTTACCAAGGGTTGAGCATAGGAATAATTTTCTAAGACCTATTCTGAGCCATATACTGTGTTAGTGGCCTTATTGCCAGTGGCAGACCTACATTTGCCCCTATCAATAATCCACTTTCCAACATTTGGTGGCAGCGGTGGGATGAGGACTTGCGTTTAAAGAGTACACCTTTCAGTAAAGTAAATTAAGATTGTAAAAATCCTCTAAATTGCCTTAGAGCAAAACTTTTGAGTTTGATTTTTGGAATTTGGACTAAACTGTTTTTAATCCATTGTTTTAATTTTTCCCAATTGTTCTAAGTCTGTTGTGCCTAGATATTGTGACTCAAAACTATGGAACCATGGAGCTGGACCTGGCTAAACTGTCCCGGTTCACAGTGGGTGATCTTAGGGTACAGTGTAGGCTTAGGGGGCTGCCTGCTTCCAACAAGATTAAGAAGACAGGGTTGCTTAAGTCCCTAACGGCCTGGGCTGGGGTAGCTGAGGAGACTCAAGGGGGGATGGAGGGTGAGCCCCCCAACCTCACCCCAGAGGGGGATGAGGATGATGCCTCTTCCATTTTTTCTAGTGTTAGCCATATGATTCCAGATGGTGGGAGGGGGATAGGGTCCCTTACTCAGGAACCACCACTGTCCCTTGTAGAGAGACAGCTTAAGGCTCAATTAGCTTTGATAGCTTTGGAGCAGAGGAAACTGGAATTGGCTGAGAAGAGATGGGAGAGGGAGGAAGTGTTGAAAAGAAATGGTGGCAATGAAAATGAAGATTTTGAAATGCCCAGGGGTGGTGGTCTTGATCACAAACTTCCCAAGGGTATAGTACCCAAGTACACTGAGGGGGATGACATTGACAAGTGGCTAGCAGCTTTTGAGAGGGCCCTTAGAATGAGTAGGTCCACTCTAAGTATTGGGGTGCACTCCTGTGGGAGTTGATTCCAGTAGCTGGGAGGGATAGGCTCCTGACCCTGAAGGGAGAGGATGCAGAATCAGACCAGCAGATGAAGGCATGCTTAGTCAAAAGATTTGGTCTGACTCCAGAGCAGTACAGGGTGAAGTTTAGAGGCACCCAGAAATTGAGTTCAAAGTCTTGGATAGACTTTGTGGACATTTCAGTGAAGGTACTGGAAGGCTGGATTGTTGGTAACATTGTTGACACATATGAGGGATTGTATAATTTGTTTTTGAAAGAACATATTTTGACCCATTGTGCAGAAGAGAAGTTACGCCAGTATCTAGTGGACTCTAAGCTGACAGACCCCAGAGAGCTGGGAGAAGCAGCTGATGAGTGGGTGAGAACCCGGGTTTCCATTCAGCACCAGGGGGTGACCAGAAGAAAGAAGGACAGGTCCCTCCCCAGGCGAAAGCCCAGGGAAAAGAAGGTCAAAAACAGAAGGAGTCCTCCAAGACCCACAAAAACCTGCACAAGGAGGGGGGGGGGGCCGAGCCAACCCAAATTCAAAGGGAGGGGTATCAGGGAAAGAATAGTAGGTTCTTTGATCCCTCAAAGGTGGGTAAGTGCTTTGACTGTAACTAGCCAGGGCACAAACAGGGAGATGCTGTCTGCGCCAAGAAGCTCCCCCCTAAGGGGCCATCCACAGGGATTGCCAGTGTAAGTGTAGGGGTAGAGAGTGGTGCCCCAGAGAGGGGAAGTCAGGTGGTGGAAGCAACCTTAGTGTCCCTGGGTGGGGTGAATATTGCAACCCTTGCTGCCTTACCTCCAAACATGGACAAGTACAGGCAGAGGCCTAAGGTGAATGGGACTGATGTTGAGGCTATCAGAGACACAGGGGCAAGTGTAACTATGGTCCTGGACGAGCTGGTGCCTCCAGGGAGGTTGATACCTGGTGAGTTTCACCAGGTGACTTATGCAGACAGCACTACCAAACTCCATCCTATGGCTGTAGTGGATTTAGAATGGGGAGGTGTGACAGGCCCTATGAAGGTAGCTGTGTCAAAGGTGCCCCCAGTCCAGTGTTTACTGGGCAATGATCTTGAAGCCTCTGAGTGGTCAGAGATGGAGAGAGGACTCCATATGAAAATATTGGAGCTCCCTGAGTGGGTATGTGCTGTGACTAGGTCACAGACTAGCCAAAAGGGAGGGGCTGGACACTTGGACCCTGGAACAAAGGGACAAGCATCCAAGGACAAGGGTACTGGGCCTGGTGAGCCAGCCCAGGGAACTCCAGAGGTGCAGGAAGAATCTAACCCTGATGGGGAAGATCTGGCCTCTGAGGGAGGGACTCCATCCCTGCCAGAGCTGTCAGATTTGGCAGAACTGACAGGAGCAGGTGGACCCTCCAGAGAGGAGTTCAGTAAGGGACAGCAAGACTGTCCCACCCTTAAGAGCTTGAGGCGGATTGCTTCTAAGCAAGAGAAGGGGGATGACAGTGGGTTTCACAAACTCTATTGGGAAGATGGACTGCTTTATACTGAGGCCAGAAACCTCAAGGAGGGGGCAACCAGGAGGTTGGTGGTACCCCAGAAGTACAGAGAGTTCATCCTGACTTTGGGTCATGATATCCCCTTGGCAGGACATTTGGGACAGACAAAGACATGGAACCGGTTGGTGAACCATTTCTACTGGCCCCATATGTCTGAAAAGGTAAAGGAGTTTTGCAGTTCCTGTGTCACCTGTCAGGCCAGTGACAAGGCAGGGGGCAAGACAAAGGCTCCCGTAATACCACTGCCAGTGGTTGGGGTTCCTTTTGAAAGGGTGGGGATGGACATTGTTGGTCACCTGGACCCACCTACTGCATCAGGGAATAGGTATATCTTAGTGGTAGTGGACCATGCCACTAGGTACCCTGAAGCAATCCCTCTTAGAACCATTGATGCTCCTGCAGTGGCTAGAGCACTGCTTGGTGTGTTCACCAGAGTGGGTTTTCCGAAAGAGGTGGTATCAGATAGGGGCACGAACTTCCTGTCCAGATATCTGACTGCTATGTGGGATGAGTGTGGTGTCAACTACAAGTTCACCACCCTCTATCACCCACAAGCAAATGGTCTTGTTGAGAGATTCAACAAAACCCTGAAGGACATGATAAATGGGTTGTCAGAGAAACTCAGGAGGAGATGGGATGTTGTCCTCCCATGCTTACTGTTTGCCTACAGGGAGGTGCCACAGAAAGGGGTTGGTTTCAGTCCCTATGAGTTGTTGTTTGGACACCCTGTGAGGGGGCCATTGAGCCTGCTGAGAGAGTCTTTAGAGAAGCCTCTTAAAGAAGCAAAGGACAATGTGCTTGACTATGTGCTAGGCCTGAGATCTAGAATGGCAGAGTACATGTACAAGGCAAACAGGAAAATGGAGGCCAGCCAGGAGCTCATGAAGCACTGGTATGATCAGAAGGCTACTATGCCTGAGTATACTCCAGGACAATTGGTGTGGGTGTTGGAGCCTGTGGCTCCCAGGGCCCTCCATGACAAGTGGAGTGGGCCCTATCCAATCTTAGAAAAGAAGGGTGAGGTTACCTATTTGGTTGACATTGGCACCCCCAGGCACCCTCATAGGGTCCTGCATGTGAATAGATTGAAACCCCACCATGACAGGGCAGATATGACCATGTTACTGGTCACTGATGAGGGTGTGGAGGAGGAAACTGAGCCTGTGCCCGACCTCCTCTCCACTAATGTGCAAGATGGGTCAGTGGAGGGGTTGTACTCTTCCCCCAAGTTAACAGAGCAGCAGCACAGAGACTGTACGCAAGTGCTGGAACAGTTTGCTGGCCTGTTCTCTTTGACCCCAGGCATCACTGAGTGGTGTGTGCACCACATTGACACTGGTGACAGCCTACCTATCAAAAATAAACTGTACAGGTTGTCTGACCATGTCAGAGACAGCATTAAAGCTGAGGTTGCTAAGATGCTGGAATTGGGGGTAATTGAACCGTCTGAGAGTCCCTGGGCCAGTCCAGTGGTGCTGGTACCCAAACCTAATCCTCAGGGGGGACCCAAGGAGTTAAGGTTCTGTGTGGACTACAGAGGATTGAATGCAGTCACCAAGACTGACGCTCACCCTATACCTAGAGCTGATGAGCTCATTGACAGGTTAGGGGCTGCTAAGTACCTGAGTACTTTTGATTTGACTTCAGGTTACTGGCAGATTGCCCTCACTGATAGAGCAAAGGAGAGGTCAGCATTCTCCACACCAGAGGGACATTATCAGTTCAAGGTAATGCCCTTTGGCTTAAAGAATGCACCTGCCACCTTCCAAAGATTGGTGAACAGGGTCTTGTCTGGGTTGGAACAGTTCAGTGCAGCTTACCTGGATGCAGATGTATACAGTTCTACCTGGGGGGATCACTTAAGCCACCTAAGGGAAGTGCTTCAGGATATGCAGCAGGCAGGCCTGACTATTAAGGTGAGTAAGTGCCAAATAGGGCAGAGTTCTGTGGTGTGCCTGGGCCACCTGGTAGGTGGGGGCCACGTACAGCCTCTCCTAGCTAAAATCCAAATTATTTTGGATTGGACAGCTCCTGTTACCCAGACTCAGGTCAGGGCATTCCTTTGACTGATAGGGTATTATAGAAGGTTTGGTCAAAATGATGGGACTATTGTGGGGCCCCTAACAGAACTCACTTCTAAGAAGAGGCCCAAAAAGGTGAATTGGACCCCAGAGTGTCAGAAAGCTTTTGACACTCTGAAAGCTGCTATGTGTTCAGCACCAGTGTTGCTGGCCCCTGATTACACAAACGAATTTGTGGTTCAGACAGATGATTCAGAGCAAGGGATTGGGGCAGTGTTGTCACAGCTAAATGAAGAGGGCCTTGATCAGCCAGTTGCCTTTATTAGCAGGCGACTTCTTCCCAGAGAGCAGAGGTGGAGTGCCATTGAGAGAAAGGCTTTTGCTGTGGTTTGGTCCCTGAAAAAGTTGAGACCATATTTGTTTGGGACTCAGTTTCGTGTTCAAACTGACCACAGGCCTCTCAGGTGGCTCATGCAGTTGAGAGGGGAGAATCCCAAGCTGTTAAGGTGGTCCATTTCCCTACAGGGAATGGACTTTACAGTGGAACACAGACCTGGGGTTGCCCATGCAAATGCGGATGGACTTTCCAGGTTTTTCCACTTAGCTGATGAGGACTACCAGGGTGTAGGTTAGTAACCCATCACCTTTCGTTTGGGGGGGGTTGCAAAGTCATCCTGTGCCCTGGGCACCCCCAACTTTTGCTGACTGGTACTGGTGGTAACTGACTCTGACTGACCCTGGGCTCTGCCTAACCAGGCCCAGGGCCAGTGCTATGCTGAAAACACTTAGAATACAGTGAAAACACCTACATACACTAGGGTACACTAAGTGTTGGGGTACCCCTGTAATTGGCATGACCTACCCCATAGGGCCCTAGTACATATTAGGGCAGGGGGATTGAAACTACCTATAAGTCCCTAGTATAAATAGGGCATGGCAGTTTAGAGGCCTGCAGACCTTTCTGCACTTGCATGTGTGCACTGCTGAAGCCTGAGGTATTTTTAAAAGTGGCTCTGTGTGGCAGGACTACTTTTAAAAAGTAAATTGCGCACAAACTCGACTTTTGTGTTTGGGACACTTAAAAATGGTTAACCTACAATGTTTGGGCATATTAGGTACCCCCAGGGTCTCCCCTAGGTGTCCCAGGGGTGGGGGGTCAGGTATCTATAAGATAGACCCTTATAAAATGAGTTTTATATGCCCTGGATAAAGTGAAATTGCACATTTCACTCCCTACATTGTGATAAAGTGCGGCCCAAAATCGACTTTGGTGGTAGGAGCACTGTGGAGGGAGGATCTGCAATATTTTTACATATTCAGAACCCCTAAAGTCTCACGTAGGTGTTCCTGGGGTGGGGGTCCTGTAGATATATGTAGCGTACTTATAAAATATTTTTTTATAAGCCCTGGTGCTGGAACAATGGCCCAAGTCACTTTTCCCATTGCAAATCCCATGCCATAGGTTAACATAGGAACATGTTATTAGTTAATAACTGGAGTAAGAAAAGCCGTAGAACTAGGATTAAAGGACTCAGTAGAATGGTAATGATAAATCCAACAATATGGTATTGTTGAATGTATTGTAAAATGTACAGACAAGAAGTTATAAGACTTTTTTTGTCTGTAAGCCAAAATTCAACCCTGTACTGCTCTGCCCTGATTGGTCAGAGATAAGCGGGTGAGCCTGGCTGCAAGGAAGAGGTGATAAATGACCCCTGGGGTTAGGAAGCCTCTCGGGGAGGAGAGGTTGCTAAGCATAGGAATGCCAGAGCAGGAGGAGGAGTCGCAAACCATGGACTTCAAGCGAAGGGGAGGACCCCTGTTCACCTCTAGCCAGATGCTAGGATTAAGGAAGGAATGAGCAGCTGCAAGGGGGAGGGAATATGGAGAATAGCCATCCTAGGGGTGTCTCTAGCCAGGTCTTCTCTGCCTGCGGAAAATTATGACATATTGAATTTTGGAAGAATAGTGGTTTTTGGGTTAGCATTTTGCCACACTCTGCAGGAAATGGTCAGAGCTTTGGGTGGAACCCTGCAGCTCATTGGACAGAAGTGCCTCCTGCTTGACCCCAGAGAACACTGAATAATTATCTGAGAGGGGCGGTGCCTCTCAGATCTGCTGCTTGAAACTTAAGAGAATCAGAAGGGTCTGCACTGAAGAGTTTGATGTGCATTTCCAAAGGCCTGAACTCTGAAGATTGCGCCTTTTTTGCACCCTTTGAAACTACAGCCCTGTGGATCAAACCTGCTTCAAAAGGACTATAGAGTGGACTCCCTGCAAGTTACAGGTTAACAGAACTCACCTGAACATCACCACAAAGAATCCCCAGCCTGGAGTACTACCAGTGGATTTGTAAGGGTTTTGTTCAAGTGGATTGCGGGAATTGAAGTCTCACGCTTTCAAGGACCCTCTTGGAGATTCCAGAGCCTTGGATTGTGTGTTGGATACTTTGGGACCCGCAAGAAGAACTTCAGGAAGGAGTTCTAACTGGACCAAGCCTGCTGGAGGAGGCTGCACAAGAGTTTTGAGAAATCCTCCAGAACAATTGCTAAAGGTGAATGTGTCCCTGTCAGAGCAAACGAAATGACTAAAAGGGGCACTGTTGGTTTCTAAGCACTAGAAAGTGACTAATCTTTAAAAATTCATATCTCTGGTTCCCTAAAGTGGATTTTTTTCGTTTTGGTGTCAATTAAAAGATAAAAATATGTCCTATTTTTATAAATTGGTGTTGGATTTTTATTTTGTGTTGTGTCTTAATTATTTAATGAATTGGTGTTTTTAAATGCTTTACATACCTGTCTTTGAAGTTAAGCCTTCCTACTCGCAGCCACGTTACCAAGGGTTGAGCATAGGAATAATTTTCTAAGACCTATTCTGAGCCCTGTACTGTGTTAGTGGCCTTATTGCCAGTGGCAGACCTACATTTGCCCCTACCAATAATCCACTTTCCAACAGTATCGATCAAGCAGCATGAGAATTCTGGTGAAGAAGGAGGGGTTGTCTGTGTTCGGGACGTAAATGTTTAGAAGATGGGGTTTTTCTGCACAGGAGTGTTCCGGCTACTAGTACGTACCGTCCCTGATCGTCAGCAGTGGTGATATGGTGCGTGAAAGGGAGGCTATGATGTATGAGTATACATACTCACCCCGAGTATGTGCTGTACCCAGTGAAAAATCTGTGTGGCCCCCAGGTAGAGGCGAATGGGGGGGCGGCCTGCAGGGGAAGGTGGGTTTCCTGTAAGAAAGCTATCTTACTAAGATGTCTGTGCAAGTAGGACAATACTAGCTTACATTTCCGAGGATTATTAAAGCAGCGGACATTCCAGGTCAGAAACCGTGTCTCAACAGTTTGAGTGGAGGCTCCCATCACTTAGGTGTCTGAATGAAGTTGGTCCGGGAATTATTGCTGATTGAGTTGTATGTCGGGGGTAATAGGTATATGCAAGAGGGAAGACAGAGGGGAAATAGAAAACTAAAGCAAAGAAAAATCTTAGCACATCCCAAGTAGCCCGCCCACCACCCACAGCAGCAGGGGAAAGCCTGGCGAATTCCCATTAACCAAAACCCCAACATTATAACAAACTGAGTCATCCATGGGGGCCAAGCAATGCCTCGGTGACCCTAGGCCCGATCTGTACAGATCTTCCTGAGCGATTGTGTTAAAGGAGAGGAGAGGAGTTGGCCTAACAGCTAGGGCGTTCGACCTCGAATCTGGGGAACTGGGTTCGAGTCTCAGCAATGACGCTGAACATCCTGTGATTCTGGGCAAATCACTTAATCTGCCCATGCCTAACAAAAAAACAAACAAAAAAAATGAATGTGTCCTCATGTAACGCGCTCTGATACCCGAATCGGGTCAAGTTTGCGCTATATAAAACTCCGTAAAAAAAAAAAAAGGAGAGTAGCATTTACGTAGTAGTTCTGAACATGGGATCAATCTTCAGTTATGTAAGTGTCCACAGCGATTCTCGTCTCGGTTCACATGTCCTTAGTAGGTTAGACTGAGTGAAGTGGGGAGGAATCATGACTAGTCAGAGGGGAAGAGTTCTGCTCTGGCCATTAACTGGCTATCAGGTGATGAGCGCCCAGATGAGGGATGGGGGGCTCCGGCGGTTGTTATCCTTTAGTGTTTTGCAGAAGGCCGTGACGTCTGCTGGTGAGTCAAAAAAATTGAGGTTTATCGTCCAGTATCACTCGCAGTCTTGCCGGATTTAGCATGCCAAATTTAAGGCCTAGTTTATTGAGCTGTGTCTTTACTTCGGTAAATTTTCGCTGTGCTTCTTGGACTGCGACAGTGTGATCAGGATATATGGACAGCGTGGAGCCTTGGTATTGCAGCGGAGAGTTCTCTCGGGCTAGTCTGGGGGCAGTGTCCCGGCTTCTATAATTCAAGAGCCGGGCTATGATGGGACGCAGAGGGCCTCCAGGAGGGGGGCAAGGGCCCAAGGATCTATGTACCCTCTCGACAAGGAATGCCTTGGAAAAATGCTGTGTCCCAAACAGGTCAGTGAGGAGAGTCTCCACGAATAGCTCTTGGCGCCCCATGTTCGTCGATTCTGCTAGACCCAGAATCCACACGTTGCTCCTCCGGGATCTAGCTTCTAAATCCTCGTTTTTAACTGCCACCGCCTTAAGGAGCCGTTCTGTCTTTTCCAATCGGTGTGCCGTGTCCTTGGTCTGATCTTTGTGTGTGGATACTCACTCCTCCACCGCATCCAGTCGGGTGCCATGTCCATCCAGCCGTTCCCCCATTCTGTCCAGCCGGGAGGCCAAGGTATCAAATCTGGCGTCAATGACTCAGAATCCTGTTCTTAGTTCAGCCATGATGGCAGCCGTGGCCTAGAGTGGGGGGGGGGGCATCCAACCCCATCTCGCCATCTGTGTCCAAAGCCTGTCCCGGCTGGTCAGGCGCGCTGGGCCTTTCGAAGGTTTGTCTTCTCTGCTTTGGGTCACTGCATCCCATACTCGCTTTGAGGGGTCAGCAATAAGTGACACCTAGGCACCCAGGAGTAAGGTTCCGTTTAAGAAAAGGTTGGAAAAAGGGAGAAACAGGCAGGAGTAGAAGGCAGGTACAGCAGCGCGTGGTTCAAGGTCTCAGGGAGGGGGGGTAATAGTACCCTGAGAGTGGAAGTATTGTCCGGTCGCATGCAAGTGAATGCAGAGGGTACCCACTGAGGGTTAAGAGGGTGCTGGTGGCGTAGCAAATCACCTGTAAAGGTGCCTGAAGTGTAGAGTAATCTGGCCATGCACTCCGCAAATGAGACCAAGGCCGCCGATCCTCCGCTCGGTGATAGTGAAGGGAGGGTCTTGCGGGTGCCAGCAACGCCGCAGCAGAGCTGGCACAGATTATAGTGCTGCCCCGCAGCGCCCGGGGTCTGTCTGGGTTTGTGCTTGTCACAGCGACTGGTCTGCACCAATAGATGGGGTCTAGGTGCTGGAGAGAGCCGGCCAAGCAGCACATCCCTGGTCCCGGGCCCAGGTGTGATCTTCGCCGCTGCGGGCCCCAGCAGCATCACTGCTTTAGCAATGCAAGGTGAGACAGGGTGGGCCGGTCTCAACCAGTATGCCAGGTGCAGGGTGCAAGATGGCAGTGCAGGCCACAGGTTCACCACCTCATGAGGGTGCACCGGAGCACCCCGGCCGTGTTCTCCACCGTCCAGCAGCCATCGATGATGCGGGGGCCCAGTGGGGCTCCACTGCCCCGGCCTCAGGCCCACCCGCAGCACCTGGTGCCGCAGGGCCTCCGAGGCAGGCTGGGCCGCCTCCCACCTCCGCAGTAGGTAGCCTGAGCAGAGCGGTGCCCGACCAGGGCCTCAGGCACGTGCCGTCCACACTGGTGCCAGGTGGGTAAGGGGCAGATCCAGGGTGGCAGGCAGGGTGCGCATGGGGAAGGCTGTGCCGGTGAAGGGGGAGGGCAGCCTTAGAGCAGGCCCAGCTGCTGCACCCCCTTACGCCTCCCTCGCTCGATGGAAGATGGCAGTTGCAGTCACAGGCCTCTCACCTCAAACGGGCGCGTCGGAGCGCTCCAGCAGTGTCCCCGGTCGCCCAGCCATCCGTAGCAGTAGATGCAGGGTATGCTAGGAGGAGAGGGTGGGCCCAACGGGGCACTGCGGCCCCGGCCTCAGAGGCGGCTGGGCTGCCTCCCACCTTTGCAGTAGGTGGCCTGAGCAAAGCGGTGCCCGACCAGGGCCTCAGGCGCGTCCCGTCCATGCCGGTGCCAGGTGGGTAAGGGGCAGATCCAGGGTGGCCGGCAGGGTGCTCACGGGGAAGGCTGTGCCGGTGAAGGGGGGAGGGAAGCCTCGGAGCAGGCCCAACCCCCGCAACCCCTCTTGCCTCCCCCGCTCGATGGAAGATGGCAGTCACGGTCACAGGCCTCTCACCTCAAACGGGCGCATCGGAGCGCTCCAGCAGTGTCCCTGATCACCCAGCCATCCGCAGCAGTAGATTCAGGGTACGGGAGGATGGGAGGGTGGGCCCAGCAGGGCTCCGCAGCCCCGGCCTCAGGCTCGCCCGCGGACCCTGTAGCTGCGAGGCCTCCGAGGCGAGCTGGGCCAACTCCCACTCCGACAGCAGCCGGCAGCGGCCAAACGGTACAGGAGTGTCACTGGGGGGCTCTCACCACCAGCCCAGTCAATGCCAGCTCAGGATGTTCATTCCGGTGGTGCAGCTGGATGCAGGTGTAGTATGCTACCTCCAGGATACGGGTGACGGCCTCGGGAGCTTCAGTGCTGTGCGGACATTTTTGTCGACGGCCACGCCACGCCCTCCGATTGACGCAGTTCTGATTGCGCCTACCGAAAATAGCCTTCAGTCCCTTTTAGAACTGTTTGTAGCTTTTATGGAGGACCTGGATCTCAAAGTAAATTCCTCAAAGTCATATGTAATGACATGCACCCGACACAGCACAAACTTAAAGTCATTTAACATGGGGGTCTCTGTCTTATCAAAGGTAAACGATGTTAATAACCTAGGGATCTTGTTTAACCAGTCACTGAGCTGGACCCTGCCTTTAACACTTAGATGCCAGACTTTTAACCAGCATATTGAAGCTATTTTTAGATATTCTCGCAAGCTCCAAAATAACCAATTCCAGAAATGCTGAATCTATATAGGAGCAGGTGCATCTCAGCGGGGGTATATGGTGCTGTCCTCTGGGTGAACAATAAGGTGGATATTCTACAACGTGCAGAAAATACATTTTTGCGTAGACTACTTTCAGTCCCAGGGAGCACAGCTACCTTAATATGCCATGAGGAGCTCGGGATGCCTTACCTGGAAGATCTTATTGGATTAGCTCCCTATTGTGGGTCAAAATACAGTCATCCTCAGAGGGTGGCCGATCAGACCTTGCATTTTAGACTGCATGTCAATAGATGGGGTAGATTAGATACAATGGCTAAGGTATCTGAAGGCTACCTTTGTTAGATTGGGCCTCCTTCGTTATAAATTCCCCCCAATCACAAACTACGCGTTAAAGAACTGTTTTGAAAGCATTGTATGAAAAAACGTTTGGCTGCTGCTAAGACCAAACAATCAATTGTAAACTATGCCACAGTCTCAACAGGTTGTGGCTTAGAGCCCTACTTGAGGTGGTGCGTTTCTCCTACATATCGTCATTAGCTGACTTTGTTTAGACTTTGCATTTTAAAATTGCTTTTTCATTCCAAAGGGCACGGCTGCAGGATATATCTCTTTCTGTGTGCGACAACTTCTCGACCCAAAGCACCATCCGTTTAGTTTTGTTTAGCCCATTGTATCAATATCCAAGACATTGTGAATTGCAGTTGTCTTACTCTTTTTGTGGGTTTGTGTTTTGTATCAGCATGTCCTTCCCAAACCCCTCCTTACATTTCCCTACACCATTTCTATTTAGTATTGTGTATTTCCCATTTTCCAGCCACTCTGCCTTGTCCCTCCCACATTTCCTACAGAACCTTATTCCTATGTGAGCGAAGATCTCTGTATTAGTACTACTTTATGTACTACAAAATACAGTCAGTGACGCTGGCCCACAGTCTTTAAATTTCAACCATAGTCAACTTCCATTAAAATGTATCCTTCTATCAGATAATCCACAGACAGCCTTAACACTTATACTCAGACTGAAAGTTGAGAAGAAACAAAAGCAGACTAAGGAGTGATTGGCAGGGTAATGTTCGCCTCAGTGTCACATTAGTAGGGGACATCTGACTTTCTTCTTTCAAGACCAGAGTTTCAATTATGACAAGATTAAAGCCTGTTAACCATATTGCTAGACAGATTAGTCAATGGTTTATAATATTACATTTTTAAAGTGGATTCCTAATCCTAGCCTTTCACACATTATGTTGTCCAGACGCCCGGAGGAATAAAATGTTTGGACAATATAGCCCCTCTTCCTGAATGGTCCCCAACCTGAAGAAATCAATTCCAACATCCTACTTATTCCATCTAACCTATCTTGCTAAACTAAAAAAAAAAACTGGTTGAAAAGGCATCTTAAAAAAAAAACTTTAGAGCTGAAGGTGGATGGAAAATGACGGTTGATGCTTCGTAACATCTGATGCAGTTAACAACATATAACTTTGCACAATGTGAAAATCTTGGATAAAATATAGAAGTAGATAATGTCATCAGATGTCTAGTAACATAAAATGTAATTGCTGGTGGAGCATAAGATCTATCTTTCACATCAAGACCTTTAACATCAGATACCCTTTTGACGGAAATCAAACACAACAACAGTGTTAATTTGGCAGACATCTGGTTTAGGGAAATTAAACCATTTCATGCCTAACCCTAAAGGAAATCAAGGACGAACTTAGCATCCCAAAGCACTGACTATTTTAGTCTTGGTGGAATTTGTAGGCAAATAGACTGTAAAGTTCTACACACCAGAGAAACTGTGCTATCAGGCACAAGAGGAAATATTTGACAAGCAGCTCACCCTTAACTAGGATGTGACCTGTTGAAATGGGCAACTTGTGCACATTATTTATCCTGTGAGTCTTTCCACATAGAAAAAAGAGACACAGAAAATAAAAACGTCTACTGGAGAGGCAGAAATGTAATTTACCTGTTGGTTTACTCACCAACTAACCCAGACTAGCCATGCATACATGTAACTTGATAGATTGAGTGTTAATGACCAACAGTGACTCCTGTGCAGGTCCCAGAACATTTCTGGAGCCCCTGAAATCTTTTAGGACATCAACAGAAGATGGTCTTGCAACTCAAGTTATGTTATGTTAAAAGTATTTGTAAAGCACATGTATACCTGGAGGTGTCTTGGCGCTGCTTCCAATACAGTGGGCTAAACAGCTCTGGAGTGAATAAACATGTAAATCTCAGTCGTTAAAAAGCCAGGTTTTCATTGCTTTCCTGAATAGCAGGAGGTCAGATGTGGATTTAATATTTAAAGGAAGGGTATTCCATGTTTTCGAAGCATTGACCACAAACGTTCTTCCGCCCCAAGAAGAGCGTCTGAAATTAGGAACAACATTTTTTGCATTAAGAGAGCACAGCTGTCTAATGAGACGATACCATTTTGAGCTTTTTTGCAGATATTCTGGACCTCTTATAAAGTCCCTTGTGGGTAATACACATGGCTTTAAAGATGATTCTGTGTTTGACAGGCAGCTAATTTAGTGTTGGTTGAACATGAAATACCATGAAAAACATAAGAGACAAGAGACGTTTGGAAAAAAAAACAGTGTGTTTAATTAAACCATGTGGTCAGGAGAACAGTTAAAGGCATGGGGTCTGAGGACTCTCTCAACTTACAATCGATCTGAGATGTGTTTATATGCAATTCATTGAATGCCATAAACGGTTCCGGTGATCCTTGTAGGGTAAGGAATGTGGGTTGCTGCCTTTGGAGTCGTAAATTAATGTATTCGCTGGGCAATTCAGGTGTGCCTCGACCTTGCATAGACACAATGCAGCCAGTGGATAATGTGTCCAGATGTTCAGCATTGGCAGTGCGTGATCATTGCATGTACTGTGCGTGCTGTGTCCTGATGTTCCTAACTTAGATGGCATATGACTTTATGGTATTTTGGGAGCACGCGTACCCCTCCGGCCATGTGTGCTTGATTGGGGCCAATCTCCCTGGACCATTGTGGTGTAGCTGTGCCTATTTGTGGGATTGATCTGGGATTTCCTGTGCATGTGTTTGTCAGCCAGCTACGTGCCGCCCCACCTGTGACCTGTCAATCAGTGACCTCTGGCCTAGGTCTCAGAGCCTGCCTGACTACGTATTTCTGAGTTGAGGTTGAGGTGGAGTTCACAATGGCCAAATTGGTTAATAGAGATGGGATTTCGTTTCTGAACATAAATGTATTGTTCTTCATATTGACGTCGACTTTCTCAATATTAACATTCCCCCCTCTAGTTGAATTTTCAACTACACTATCTAACCCATACTTCGTGACAGTTACTGTATTGGGGGCCAGCTGATCTTTTGACAATTACTACTTTCCTAAGTACTTGCATTCTACCCAGTTTGTAGACTGCGTTTTACAGCAAGAAGTCCCCAATTGTACAGATTCACACAAAAACAAGAACACAATTAAAACTGGCAACAACAATGTGCATAGACCACAGATCCAGCAGGGGAGCCAGGAGAACCAATTTAAGAATCACTCCTGCTCAGGGGCACCTCCCTCCTCACACATGTCTCTGTAAATGGTGCAGTGCTTGGATGGCAAGAGTCAATGTTCCATTGTCCACGTCCTTCCCTGGGATGAACATGCAGCAGGATGTATAGATCTTGGCACACACCCCTCCTTCCATCGCAATTATTAAGTCTAACACATATCAATGCTACATCACCATATGTGAGGCGGATTGCTCTCAGTTCTTCCTTGATTGAATTAAGGCCGAGCTCAGCGCTGATCATCATTTTAAGCATCTCCCACCTGGTTACTTGTCTGTACTGTGAAGAAGGGTATAGTCCCTCCTGCCAATACTTCTGTGTCTGTGACCAGTCTGAATTCTTCTGGAATGTCCTTGTACTGAGCCCAGCCAAAATAATCTGCAGTATAGGCTGGAATGTTCCCATGGGGAACAGGGTCAAGACTGATTTGCATATGGCTGGGTTCACACTGGAATGGCATGGGGAGCAAACAAAACGATGGATTTAGGGCCAGATCTCTGTACTGCAGTGAATGTTTGACATTGTTCAACATTCTGTCCATCAGTTGTTCTTTTTGTACTTTTTTCTCACAAGCCTGGTGCAGCAAGGTTGTCTTCTTCCTTACCGGGTGCTGGTACAAATCTTACAGGTCTCCTTCGGGAATGACCAGGTTTGGAGTGCGTATGGTTACTAGGGAACAAAGTCCGCGCCACCCGGGGATGAGCTGAGTGTAGGCAAGCTCGTTTCACTGCCAATAAAAATCCATCAGCGTGGAGGTGCACCATTGCATATCCGGAATGTGCAGAATCGTGCCGCAGTTCTCATTCGTGCCCAGTGGAAGCATTCCTTTACCTCTGAAACACAAGGAATACAGTGTATATTTCCATACAATTAGGGGGTGCCCCTTCCCTTCTAGCCAAGTGTATCCACCCACCTCGGTATCCCAGATTTCCTGACATGGGGTAGTCATGCTCTCATTCAACTTTCCCCCATGTGACTCATTCCCCTTTTTATCTTCAAGCTGGACGGTCCTACACAGGAACTCCATGTCGTGGGTCCACTTGTTGTTATAGAAGACCACTCTAGATATGCTAAGGGCCACCCTTGGACTACAAATGGAGGCAGGAGCAGACGTGCTTGTGCATTGAGTTGGGGGTTTCTCTACCCCCATGAATCTCTTCTCTGGGAAGTCTCGGGACCAAACAGTATCTTTGCCTATGGTGCCCTTTCTGTGTATCCTGTCCAGTTCAGTTTGGATATCGCTAGGGTCGATAAAAAGGTATATAGCCGTTGGGTTGGTTTCGTATGGAGTCAGATTCACTACTACCCAATGGGGTTCTATGTTGTTGGTTTGGATTTTCATAGGTATAAGTGAAGAAGGCATTTTGCTTTTTTGGGGGCTTCCTCTTGGGATAAGAAAAGTTTGTCTGCACCTAATGCACGCTGTATCAGTAAACAGACGAAACATGACCTGGCTGATGTATGGGAGCCCACTGCAGTCATGTGCTGATACCGCATGTTGTGCAAGAGAGCGCTCTGTAGTGCATGTAGAATGCTAGTGTTTGGTTTGGGGTAATTGTAAGTGAAATGGGAGAGATCCCTGTGCAAACGCTGTGACAGTTTTTGAACGGACTCCAGTTGGCCATGCAGTTCTTTAGCAGTGAATAGGTGCGGGAGCACCCAAAACAGATAGAGGGTAGATAGAAGTGCAATAATACATAACTTGTTATTGAACGTTGCAGGTCTTGGTATGGATCCAGGGGAGGTGTCTGTGGTCCTCTGGGGACTGGGGTTTCCTTTTTAACAGTTCAAACAAATAGGTTCTCTGTGAAAGTTCATAATCTTGATTCGTACACTTTAGATCTGTGATGGGATATTGATGTGACAGCTGACAGGTGGTGCACTTCGAGATTCTATTGTAGACCCGTTGGATAAGAACTCGGTTCCTTTTGCTAATTCAGAAACATTACATGTGTGCCGTAGTCAATGATTTTTCCGGGGTTCCTCTTGTTCCCTTAGGGGTGTGTTCTCCACATTCCACTAGTCACAATTTTTAGCCAGGTACCGGAAGGTAGCCTGGGCCCGGATATCTTTTTGATAGTTTAAAATTAGAGGTGGCATCTTGGTAATGGGACTGATTCATCTCTTTTATGAGCTGTTGAGCTCCTTCCCCCTGTCATACCTAACTGGATGCTTGTACTAGTGCAAAATATTTATGGAGTGGTCTTGTGATCATAGGGATATATCGCATTGTACAAGGGTCCCGTTCTACCATATAACAGAAACCGCAACGTACCATCCTGCTCTGCTCAGGCAGCATGACACTCCCAGATAGGCCCCACCAGTCAGGCCCTGATAGATGTCCTAAGTTGTCCACTTTCCTTCCGCCTCTTAGCACGTGCCACAAGAAGCCCACCTTCTTACATACACACACATGTAGGCCCAAGCCCACCTTCTTAGATACCCGCATGTAGGCCCAAGCATGCCACTTTAGATACATACACATAGGCCCAAAGCCCAGTGCCTCTTGCTATTATTTGTTTAATAAAACAGATCTCATAGGCTTCACTGATCTGACAGCAGGGACCTGTGCCATCCACCGCGACACCAGCCCCCCCCTTGTAAATTTCCACTGTTACGAGAATAAGGTACATCTGGCTCTTTCACAAGCAATGTTTGCAATATTTTTACTTATGAAACTTTCCGCGCTTGCGCAACTGAGTCTGGAAAGGCGGCTACGTGACAGAGAAATAATATATAAAATATTAATTTCTGAGCATTTTACGGTAAAAGTTATCCTTTGTTTATGTGTGTTTATTGTTTGCGGTCAAGAGCACCGACCCCCTGCTAAAAGCCCCTATTTTCACCATGATACCACTTCTCAGTTCTCCGTAAAACTTTCCACAGTTACTGTAAGAGTGCGGTCAAGGGCGCGCGTCAGGACCCACGTCAGACGTGGGTAGGAGTTCTGCATTAAGCCATATAAAAGATTTGCACCCAGGTTTACGCCCCGAACTCTTCAAACCAGTGCCTTGCTGCATGGTGAGGGTTCCCGGTCGACCGTTCTCCTGATTGGGCCTAGAACTTCTACTCTCAAGGTGGTAATGCTCTTTTCTGATTACTAGCCTTTTGGCTTTGTCAGCCTCTCTAATTTAGCTCATCCAAACCCAAGCCATCGCATTTGTTCTAGCTTAAATTGTGTAGTCTTGGATGGTTTTGCCTTCTTATTTAAGACTTGCCTTCTAGGCACTTGCCTATTCATCATCTTTAAATTCAGGGTTGCCCCTTAGGCAGCTGTGCATTAAATGATATCTGCATAGATATTTTTGCTTCATTTAAACCATTGATTTGTAATATGTCGATGCCTTTATTTTTCATCCTGCCCATGTGTTGATGGGCAGCATTAAAATGAACAGTTTTCTGTGTTATTGAATTGCTTAATAAAGTGCCACTGTATTTCACACCGTTGTTCCTTCCTTTCAAGTGAACGAGCAGAGTGCGGGTCAGGCTCTCAGGAGCCGGTAAGCGGAAGGGTGTGGCCACCCATTTACCCTCAATCAGCTGGCGACCATGAACAAGGTCTCGGTGGCGGATCGTCTACAGTGCGGACATAGGACACACACCTGGGATACACCTGTGGCTGCCCCCAGACCCCCTTTCCTCACGACCACCTGGGTAAGTCAGGGATAGTTTTCTTTTTTCTTCCTTGAATTTACCTCAGGGTGTGGCGTGTGTGGAGGGGTAGGTCTGGCTGCCTCAGCCCTCCAGGGTCTCCCTTGTGTCTGTTCCTTTGTCCCCCTGTGGTCTGCTGTCTTGCCACGACGTCCTCTGTGGCTGGTCACATCTTGCCGAGGTTCTTCGGTGCTTTCCGTTCTGCTCTCATCGGCTCCGTCTTGGCTTCCTCCTGCTTGGTTTTTCTTGGCATTTCTCAGTATTGGTTTGTAGTGCTTTCTGCTTTCATATATACTATGATTGTGTTCTGTCCGCGTTTCAAGTTGACGTTCTTTATTTGAAGAAATGATGTTACATATATAGGTTTGAGGTTTGAGTCCTGGACACATGGGTATCTAAACTCCTATAGAGGTTGGAAGTCCTTGATACTGCTTAACGGTATCTAAACTCTGTCACAGGTTTGAGTCCTTGCTCCTGCACGTGGGCATTTATAATATGCACGTGGGTGGCTAAATTCTGACACAGGTTGGGAATCCTTGATACTGTCCATGTCTGTCTAAATTCTGACACAGGGCTTTTGCGTCCTTGGCACCGTGCACAGGTGGCACACGTGTCTAAATTATTATTGCTGACTCCAGGGTGGGGTCCTCCTGCATTGTGCTATTTAAGGTGTGGTCTTCGTCTTGTCACTAGTTTTCAGTCCTCAGCAGGTGCCCTGTCTTCTCTGCACCATACTGTATGACAGTGGTTACATTTTACAGTGGTTTTGATATCATTATACTTCGGTTTGTCGGTTGTTCTCTACACAAGTTGTTCATTTATTGTGTTTCCTATTTGTTGCTTTATTGTGTTTCCTACTTAGTCCGTAGCTCACCCACGCACCCCCTTTTTTCTCTGCTCTTCACCTCCTCCCCTGCACCTCCCTATTTCGTCTCTCATGTGTATTTCTTGATAGGGTGCCCTTTTTAAATGCGCCTTTACTTTTTCAGGTTTATTTCCGGTATTTTCACACATTCTTTCTTCTCCCTTTCTGCCGTGTCCCTCTCCGATTCCATTCTGCATGGCTTGGGTGTTTTCTTCTTCTTATCTCTCAAGTTCATCTCTCTCTCTGACAGGCGCATCTCTCGATTTTTAACTGCGCCACTCCGAAAACAGGAACTATCTCTATCGGAACATCTGGGCCCTTCAGAGATTTCCCCCGCCTTCTTCTGCTCAGCGCGCTCGCAGAACGAGGAAGTGCACTTCTCCCCTTCGCAGCTGCCCACCGCCCCTCCCTTCTCTGTCCTCACAGACTGCTCTTGAAAAAATATATCATTGTGATCACTATTATTTTTGCACATGCATTTCGTTTATTTAATCATTGTTTATTTGTTGTCTATTGTTTCTGTTTTTTGTGCTTCTGTTCCTTAAGCATTTGTCTGCCCTGCTGCCCCACCACGGTTGCCTCCCAGCCCCGCCCCATCTGATGCTGCATTTACATACGCATCCGCTTAATATCCCCAGGCTTGGAGATACCCACCACATTAACCACATCCTACACACGCAACCCGCTACAAAGCAAGATCATTGCTGCTCTCTCTCGTAACCAGCTCCAATTCCCCGACTTTTCCCCTGACGGAATATACACCGGACCACAGGAACTGGACCTAAGAAAAACATTATACCACATTATTATTAGCACCATAGGAGAGGAACTAGTAAAAGACGTCCTTCCCACTACTCCGTATACCCAACCCTCTCCTGACACTCAACCCTCGCCTGACACCTAAGTGCATCCCCTTTCTAAATTAGCGACATTCACCCTCAAAGCGCTGTGTTTTAAAATAATTCTTCATGAATGGCATACTGAGCTGTACAGTGTATAAAACGTCCACTCACTTTCACATATTTTTTATCATACGTCCCCCTGGATCACTACTCACTGCCATACTATCTTACACGTGGCTAAGGCACCCACTCCAGAGTTATATTGCTGAAGCTTGCTTTGACGGCCGGCTTCGCTTCCCTCTTTACACTCCTGCACAAGAGCGAGACTTACAGGACGGTGTGTATGATATTGTCATTCAGGCAGTAGCGCAAGAACTCATCAGAGACATTGCCCCTAGCACCTGAAACACGCAATCACACGTAACACGCACCCCTCAATATCAACACCTTCTCTAATTCAGGCCTTGCCTATAGCGCCCTGCGTTAGACACACCAACATGGCCACTCCACTGCAACATGTTTTAAAAACGTTCGGAGGGCAAGAACAACGTATATTAAAACACTGTAGGGAGCTGCATAAATGTACCTAAAAAATGAGCCATCCCTGGCCGTCAGAAGGGAGCTTTGATCCAATCATACTAGAGCATGCCACCACCTTCCTAGACACTAAGTACTCTGGCACTAAGTTACAGAAGAGAAAGGCTACTTTAGATCTCTGGCGCATTTTCAAAGACAAGGCTCAAACACACTCTGACTTGACACACACAGCCATACCCAATGCTCCCTCGCCTCCTCCGCATACCACTTCAGCGGTATGTATACCGAACGCACTCATAAGGAGCAACCAGATTTACCAGTTACCACTAATAATTGTCCGGCTGCTGGTTCCCAACCACTACCAAGCAATGCATCGCCCTCTCCACACCTCGATCCAGACACGGACATCACACAAACGGATGAACTCCAGACTTCCCACACATCACCCAGTCACCCGTATCACCACATGGACGGATCACAGACCCCACCCATGCCCCCCGGTGATGTGTATCCGCACCTGACAGAACTGCACAACACACACATGCCCCTCTCCAACGGCACAATAATGGAGACAGCAGTATCAGGACTCCCAGGCCACATAGATGCCCAACTCTCATTGAAATTCACGCCAACGTTAAGTACTGTGCCACTACGCACGGAGGAAGAAGGAGACTCTGACTCTGCATCTTCCGTATCTTCTCGCCACACAGCCCCGGCCAGCAATGCCTTCTGTGACACCGGCACTAAACAAGCCGCTGCCTCCAACCCCTTCCTTGACACCGACACGCAACTGTTCCCAAAGTCGTGCCTCCCACCCCAAACTAGCCTGCCCTTCACTCCCACTGCGCCCTTGTGTGAGGGACAAGGATCTGGCCTTATGACAGCTCAGCAGCAGCTCAATGAGCTCCACAACCCACCATTGCTGTGCATGACTGAAGGACAGCTTGCCCCCTCACAGATCTCCCCACCCCGTACGAAAACTGGAGAACAAATGTAGATTTGAGCAAAAGCCTGAGCCTGGAAAGCATCTCACCAGAGCACTTTGGAAAAGAACTCACATACATGCATCAGCTGCCTAGCCACGTAGAACAGATGCACAAAATGAGACGCATGTCAGCAAAATTAGAAGACATGCAGAAAACATTCTCGGACCTACTCAATAAGCCTGGCACTCCAGCACCACCACGACCACCAACACTGCACCAGCTCATACAGGAGCACTCGCAAAATGGGGAGGGGGTTAGACAATCACTAGGTGGTGAGCACCCCCACCACTATGACGCTGCCGCCTCTGGAATAACACAAACAGTCACCAACACACACCAACCCTACCAATCACCACCAGCACTAGGACAGGACAGGACACCACTGGTACGAGAAGGTCACAATCCCTTATTTGGTGAGCTCCCCTTATTTGGTGAATACCCAAAGGCAACAGACCCAGTTGTAAGAAAGAAGGACAGGCCCACAGAAGCACAGAAGCTTAAAATCTTGGGGACACATGGGCGCCCAGACGACATACTATACGACGTCTCGGGCTCTGCTTCCTTGCGTACCATTAGGATGAAAAATCGACACAACATGTGTCTCAGCAGACCATGCGTACCACAAACTAGCAATGATCTCACTCCCAATGAGATAGTGGCATTAGGGGAAGGCTCAGACTATGCAGTTAACCCCTTCTCAGACGACTTGGCAGGCTGGTCAGAGCCCTTAGCACCGCAAATGCTCCCTTGGCCAAGAGAAGGCTCTTTTGAGCCTCAGTACATGGCAACAGCAGTTGAATGTATCCTAAAAGGATTAGGAGATGAGGATTGGGACTATGAGTACATGCAGGAGAGTTTAAAGGTCTGGCAGAGATATGCCCGCCAGCATGACTCTACAGGACCTACAGTGCCACGCACAGGAGTGATGCGCCAGATGCCACTGCTGTACAAAAATGTCACTGATCCCCCCATCTATATCCCGTGGTCTACACTAGACAAAGAAAATCTCAAAAGACAACTTCCACCACTCACGGAGGGGGCTGGAAAATGGATTGCGGCTTTTGAAAACCACACCACAGGTAACAACATAGCTATAGGAGATGTGAAGAGCCTGCTGATCTCCCTCATCGGAGAAGACGCAGAAGATCTCTTCACACGTGTGCATGCCAATCTCACAAAAACAAACACCAAACATGATGGTGTTTCCTTTAATGAGATCAGAACACTAGCATGGTCTGAGTTGCGGAGAAAATTTCCCGATGTTCCTGATATTGGGGCTCTGTTGTCACAGACCATGCAACCAAATGAAGACCCTGCCAACTATCTTTCCAGAATGAAAGAAAAATGGCATCAGGAGTTAGGGCAATGATGGGATGCAACAGGAGGGTACGGAAGACTATTTTATCACACAATAAAAAAGGGTCTGCCAACTGAAGTGCAGGAAAAGTTTGATGGCATAGTAGCAATGGAATGTAAGCCATGGCCTGAGATACAAGACCACATTATACATTACTGCAAGAAGAGGCAGGAACAGGAAAAGAATAGACAGTTGGCCATAGAGAATGCCGCTGCCAAATTGGTACAGCAGAAACTTAATAAGAAAAAAGACAATACAGACACAGTCATGTTTGCAGCACCGGTCACCCAGATGACGGCAGTAACATCCTTCCCCCAGGCTGCCATGAATGCTCTTACAGGCAACGCCCAACCTGCCCCACAACAGGTTCAAGCACAACCTGCCGTACAATACATACAAGCCCAACCCCAGCCTATCATACAGTATGCTCAGCCACAACCACCGCCAATGTTACAATACATGCCAGCACCACCTGCTTACAGTACCGACATACAGCCCTACTACAATAATAGACAAAACATGAACAGGAACACAGGTATACAGGGAAGAGGGCGAGGGATGGGACAGCCAAGGTTTCCACAGCAGCCAGGATCGCCCATCATCTGCTATTATTGTCAGAAAGTAGGCCACATACAAAGAGATTGCCGCACTAAAATTCGAGATATGGGACCGCAGTACATGGGTTCCGGTTACCAAGCACCAGCACCATTCCAACAACAGCAGCGCACGCAACAACACCTTCAACAGCCCCAAATACTATACTCTTATGCCCAACCAGCACAGCAGCAACAAGTGCAGCTCCAAGCACCCATAATGGCTCAAGTTCAGCCATCTGTCCAACAGGTGCAGGTTCCAATGCAACAGCCACAGCAAGTACCTGCTTATCAAGTGGTCCCCCAAACCCAAAACAATGTACCCCTAGGAGGAACGATTGTTGCCTCCAACAACCCCTTTACCCAGGTCACCATCCAGCAATATCAGACTGGAGGATACACTGGCTAGGACAGCCCACAGACAACTCTTGTGTGCCCAATTTTGTCATGCACTAGCAATACTGAGGAGGACCCTATTGCTTGTGTCACGATAAATAACAAAACATATAGCTTTCTTGTTGACACAGGTGCCACGTACTCCTGCATTACAGGTGGCCCTCTGCCCATTTTGGATCAAATAGCGGACACACATGGATTTTCTGGGGTGATAGCAAGGGTCCCCTTCACCAAGCCAGTATCAATTGAGATAGGAGGCCATGTAGTGGAACAGCCACTGCTCTATTCACCAAGGTCCCCAGTCAATCTCTTAGGACGTGACCTCATGGCCAAACTAAACATGACTATCCACTTTGATGAGAATGGAACAATGATTTGCTCCATACCAGGTACCCCACTAACTAGGATAATGGCACTCACTGCACATTCTTCCTTAAACAGCCAGGTCAGAGCACGTCCAGTGGATGAGCATGCCTTCTCTGCAGCTGTCCACACTATTGTCGCCACCACTCCCGAATTGCAAGGCCGCACTGTTCCGTTACCAAAAGAGTTTCTTTTCAGACCCCAAGCATCAGGCTCACAGGCATTAGACAAACACGTGACCCTTGACATATGCGCCCTTGAGATAACACCCACCTACGGCGCATTCCTGGCATGCGATGACAACGCTCATACTTGGGCTTGTGTCATTTTCATTGAACCTAAAGGGTTAGTTAGAAACATTTCAGATGCCCAGCTATTTGGATCCCCTGAAGAACACTCTAAAACAGAGATTATCTATCAAAAAAATGTGCCCATCTCAGTGACAGTGGAAATTAGAACACCAACCGTCACCCCCAGCTATGACTCTGTCCGAGAGGCAGATTTGGCTCAAGTACCAGCACATCTTTGGACAACAGGCCCAAACGATGTAGGCCTCATCAGCTCTGCCACGCCATATAAGATAACTCTCAAACAAGGCGCTATCCTGCCAAGAATAAAACAGTATCCCTTGTCCAAGGCCGCAGAGGAGGGTATTGCCCCTACCATACAAGCATTGCTGGATCAAGGAGTAATATATCCTTGTATCTCTCCTTGCAATACGGCCCTTTTTCCGGTGCGCAAAGGGAAGACAGATCAATGGCGGCTAGTTCATGATCTTCACGCCGTTAATAACATAGTCATACCCGAGTTCCCCATCGTCCCAGACCCCTCTGTCATCCTCACAAACGTCCCCCCCGATGCACAGTACTTTTCTGTCATCGACCTGAAAAATGCTTTTTCAGCATTCCCCTGCACCCAGACAGCCAATACCTATTGGCTTTTACGTTCCGAAATGTGCAATTAACATACAGAAGACTGGCTCAAGGGTACTGTGAGTCCCCTAGCGTCTTTAACAGAGTCGTCAAAACAGACTTGTCCAATTTCCAATGTGACAGCACCCTACTGCAATATGTCGATGACATACTGCTTTGCAGCCCCACAGAACAACAATGCAGGAAAGACACCATCTCCTTACTCACCACCCTAGCACAAAGAGGATACAAAGTTGACAAACAAAATTTACAATATTGCCAAAAAGAGGTACACTATCTAGGTCAGCTACTGTCAGCGTCAGGCAGACGAGTGACTCCAGGTCGAGTTGAGGCAATAAAAGGCACTTCTGAACCCCAAACTGTTAAAGACATGCAAAAATTCCTCGGCCTGGTGAACTATGTCCGTCAGTGGGTCTTTGATTTCGCAACAATAACTGCCCCATTGCTGAAAGCAGTGAAAATGGGCAAAGACAGACACAACAAAATAGAGTGGACACCTGAAATGAGAACAGCCTACACCCAGCTCAAAGATGAGATAACAAATGCACCAGTGTTAGGATCACCTGATTACACAAAATAATTCTACCTATTCACCCACTGTGATGGTCTAGTCATGACTGCAGTACTCACCCAGAAATACCCCATGGGCCATAAGCCCATTGCCTACTTCAGCGGCATGCTGGACGCTGTCATGAAAGGTCATTACCCCTGCGAGCAGGCCCTTGCTGCCGCAGCGTTTGCTGGTGAGAAAAGCATTCCCATTGTAATGGGTTCCCCACTGACTATGTACACCGAACATGCTGTCTTTGCAATAATACAAAAAGCCAAGACAACCTTAACCACACAAAGAGTGTCAGGGTACGAAGTCATACTGTCATTGCCTTCTCTGAAAATTGTCAAATGCCACACAGTAAACCCTGCCACATTTTTTGCCCATCCCATTGCCACTTCAGATGATGACCCCCATGATTGTGCCACATATTCACCAGATGAGTCAGGAGCAGCAAAAGAGGACCCCTTGCCAAACAGTACTGTATATTTTGTTGATGGCTCCTCTACCATTGATCAAGACACAGGCATAAGATACACAGGAGCTGCAGTAATTAGAGCACAACAGAATGATTCCTCTGATTCCCTAGACATTGCACAGCAGCTTACATTACCATCACATTACTCGGCCCAGGCAGCTGAACTAGTAGCACTGATAGCTGCCTTAAACATTGGAGCTGATGACCGCATTACAATTTACTCTGATTCTGCTTACGTCACCACAACAACACACTCCAGCATCCTTCGCTGGAAAAGGCGTGGCTTCCTTAAATCAGATGGTACACCTGTCATTCACAAGAAGTTACTAGAGGAACTTATTGAGGCCCTTACACTACCAGCTGAAGTAGCCGTAGTCAAATGCGCAGCGCACACTAATGGCCAAGATTTTGTCTCCAGAGGTAACGCCCTGGCAGATTGGGCAGCTAAGGCTGCAGCCAGAGGCCCCCCAGCAACAGGCCCCCCACCTCAAACGACACCGGAAGTTCCATTTGCCCCATCTTACTTTCCCAAACGCTACCTCCAACAGAGCATGAGAACAGCAATGAAGGTACTTCAAAAACACCATCCCAATTACCAACCCCATTTGACATTGACACAACACAGCGATATGATCACATTGCACAATTACACCTCAGAGAAATGCAAGAAAGTGCACCAGATCAAGAGAAAGAGTTGTGGAAGAAGAGGGGAGTACAACAGGACTCCGCCGACTTCATTTACAGACAGACAATAACAGGGAAACCTGTGATGCCACAGGCCTTATTGCAAGTGGCGTTGGACCAACTCCACATTCCTACGCATGTCACCCGAGATAACATGTCCACCACCTTGCAGACAGACTGGTTCCTTTCCAATGCCCATGAACAGATACAGCTTTTTATTAATAAATGTCTCATTTGTCAACAATATTCCCCAAACCCGACTCTCAAAACTGTTGCTTCCACAATTCATAGACCATCAGGCCCCTTCAAAGAGCTACACATAGACTATGTCGACATGATCGATCGCTGCCAAAATTACCGCTATCTCATTTTAGTAGTGTGTCCATTTTCACGCTGGATCGAAGCTGGACCCTGCGTCCACTGCGATGCCAAAGCAGCAGCCACATTCCTACTCCGTGATGTCATTACTCGCTGGGGCGTCCCGGACGCCATCCGGTCCGACAACGGAAGTCATTTTTCAAACGCCATCTTTTCCTCCCTGACCACAATGCTAGGCATTAAACACAAACTGACATCAGCTTATCACCCACAAAGCAACGGCATTTGTGAGCGCCTCAACGGCTTGCTCAAAAATAAAATAAGCAAAATAAGTGCCACAATAGGAAAGAAATGGCTTTATTGCCTACCCATAGCACTCTGAGCTCCCACCAATCCGTCCCGGGACGCTGATCTTTGTCCGGAAAAACGTCAGTAGTTGGAAGGACCCCAAGTTCGAAGGCCCCTTCCAGGTGATAGACTCATCACCAACTGCAGTACGAATCGCTGAAAGAAAGGCATGGATCCATCGCAGTCACGTCCGCTTGGACCCCGCACCACCACCTCAGCCAATGGACTAGAGGAGGAAAGAGACATACCACTGGTGCCGCTCCACGGAGACAGCGGGTTTCCATCCTCCTCTGATGAAGAAGACGACGACACTCACGTGTTCATTGATGAGGACCATAAAGGAAATGCAAAGTTATGTATCTCCTTTGTTCTAACAGTGTATTATTGCTACAGTGGCACTCGCAGCACTCAATTGGTATATGTTTTACCTTACAACCATTAGGCTGTATTATTCTGCAAATGCTACCACACCTTTTACAGGACAACCAGTTGTACAAGCAGTTACACATGCCCGAAAACACTTCCAACACCACACCGAAGATCCACAACTCCCAGATTGTACCACTAATAGCACACACACTAGCACACATCCCACATCCCCAGCTGCTGTCCTGGTCCCAAGTACTACTCCATGGGATGGTATTCTGGACATCACAATAGGTCCCCAATTGCCCCGCCGTTCCAATTCCCGCAATATCCGTAGAGTTAGACGGGGCAGGCCAAGGTTTTGGAGGACCCGTAGACCGAAGCCTGAGGTCAAACAAGATTGGGCCACCGCTCTCCAGGACACAATGGTTCACATTGCACACCATCATCCTAGGCCCGCCTTCCATTCCACACGTCCTGACAAATTAGTTGAGGATCATGGAGCCCATAACGCCCTGTTAGATAACATGTGGTATCGGCACATGTCCAAAATAGGGAAAAAGGTAACAAAAGAAGCATGTTTTGTGTGCTCACACATTCCTCATGCAGTGGGCGCAGATAAACTAATTTTTCCACAAGAAGTCCCACCACCAACTGCCAAATGTCTCCTCCATTTGTTTCTCTGCCGCATACAGGGACTGATCCAGCTTTTGTCAGCAGAACTAGACGCTGTGTTTGTAAACACCACAGCGTGGGATTATAAGTACATCTCACATAAGTTTGTGACTGACGCACGAGAATTCCAGAGGGAGTTAGAGCACGATTACACGGCTGAAACACCTATGGTAATGATACAGGGTTATGAGGATTTCTTCAAGGAGGTTGGGTATTTCCTCTTTACCACACCCTCACCAATATGCCAAGCAAAAGAGAGCAGGCGAATTCTCAACGACACTTCACGTAGGACTCAATACCCCTGTGACCTCAGGACTGCACTACATGTACAGGCCAATATTTATTTCCAAAATAGATGGCACGGTCCCCACAACCTCACCTGTAAGGCAGCTTCCCTAGGAAAACCATTTGTAGATACACAATATGAACATGATATTGATTGGGATGTTGAGACTAACTGCACACAGATATGGGCACAGGAAACTAGAAGGTATACCTTTGGTAAAGATACTACATACAAATGGAAACAGGCATACAAGCTAAAACATCCTCTTCTTTGCTTCCTAGGTAATGGTACACGCCCTGTGGGCCTCAACACCAACTGCAACACAACTATCTTTAATTTGGACCTCCAAGACGCCACCTCCGGCCTCATGGACATCTTTTGGGCATGCGGAGAACGCCTCTATCTCCAGTTGCCTCCTCAATGGAACGGCCTATGCACCATGGTCACTATGCATGAGCTGCATCTGGTTGTCCCGGCATCCAACATTTCCCAGGTGCATAATCACCCCATGACAGGCGATGTCACCTTGCTCCACCGGCACCGAAGGAGTGCCCAGTATTTTGCTAACGACGCCTTTAGTGAAGTTCCTCAGGAATTCTGCCTTTTTAACGGCGCACAAGAATTCTTTGGGGGCATGTGGCCCCTCTGGCAAACATCAGCTAATGCCAGGTGGCTGCAGGTCACACGCTACGAACGTATGACACTGATCAATAACACCAGAGATGGGTTCAACGCAATCCAGGAAGAATTACGACCTATAAGGCTTATGGCTCTAGAGCATAGATATGTTCTAGATCAGCTCACAGCTATGCAAGGTGGGGTATGCGCCCGGATCGGAAAGAGCTGCTGTACTTTCATACCATCTAATGATGCGGATAATGGGACACTTGCTAAGGCCATTGAGGACCTGGACAATCTGGGAAAAAAGATGCGTGACGAGGGAGGTGCTGCAGCAGATCCTATTTCGGACTGGTTCAACTTGGACTGGATGCCTTCATGGCTATCTGCTATCTTGAAAATTGTGTTACCTATTTGTTGTGTGCTGATGTTAGTGTGTTGCGGTGCACAGGTGATAATAAGATGTGTCAACAGATGTAGCACCAAGGTGGTAGGGATGAATTACGCTCACACAGGAGTGCACCAGAATGCGCATTACCAGGTCATGAACTGTGTTCCTGGGGATGAGAATGGGCCAACACACATAGAACTCCCAGAAATAACAGCCCCTGCCACTTCTCCCAGCACACCAACAGTTCCCCCACTCCCACCACCTAGATACAGTATCAGGGAGGAACATGCTCCTCAAGAATATGAACAGTTACCCAGCACTAATGAGGGACAGTATATTACCTTGACACCAAGCTTGTCCGATCAGACTAAGTGCATCTACATAAATGATCCTCTATGTAAGTACCAAACAGAAGAAGGACCAGCTAAATACTATATGAGAGTTTGTTCAAAAAATGAACAAGAGGAGGGAAATGTACAAGGGTCCCGTTCTACCATATAACAGAAACCCCAATGTACCATCCTGCTCTGCTCAGGCAGCATGACACTCCCAGATAGGCCCCACCAGTCAGGCCCTGATAGATGTCCTAAGTTGTCCACTTTCCTTCCGCCTCTTAGCACGTGCCACAAGAAGCCCACCTTCTTACATACACACACATGTAGGCCCAAGCCCACCTTCTTAGATACCCGCATGTAGGCCCAAGCATGCCACTTTAGATACATACACATAGGCCCAAAGCCCAGTGCCACTTGCTATTATTTTTTTAATAAAACAGATCTCGTAGGCTTCACTGATCTGACAGCAGGGACCTGTGCCATCCACCGCGACACCAGCCCCCCCCTTGTAAATTTCCACAGTTACGAGAATAAGGTTAGCCCACACGTACGTGACATTCTGCTGGTACATCTGGCTCTTTCACAAGCAATGTTTGCAATATTTTTACTTATGAAACTTTCCGCGCTTGCTCAACTGAAACTGGAAAGGCGGCTACGTGACAGAGAAATAATATATAAAATATTAATTTCTGAGCATTTTACGGTAAAAGTTATCCTTTGTTTATGTGTGTTTATTGTTTGCGGTCAAGAGCACCGACCACCTGCTAAAAGCCCCTATTTTCACCATGATACCACTTCTCAGTTCTCCGTAAAACTTTCCACAGTTACTGTAAGCGTGCGGTCAAGGGCCCGCGTCAGGACCCACGTCAGACGTGGGTAGGAGTTCTGCATTAAGCCATATAAAAGATTTGCACCCAGGTTTACGCCCCAAACTCTTCAAACCAGTGCCTTGCTGCATGGTGAGGGTTCCCGGTCGACCGTTCTCCTGATTGGGCCTAGAACTTCTACTCTCAAGGTGGTTATGCTCTTTTCTGATTACTAGCCTTTTGGCTTTGTCAGCCTCTCTAATTTAGCTCATCCAAACCCAAGCCATCGCATTTGTCCTAGCTTAAATTGTGTAGTCTTGGATGGTTTTGCCTTCTTATTTAAGACTTGCCTTCTAGGCACTTGCCTATTCATCATCTTTAAATTCAGGGTTGCCCCTTAGGCAGCTGTGCATTAAATGATATCTGCATAGATATTTTTGCTTCATTTAAACCATTGATTTGTAATATGTTGATGCCTTTATTTTTCATCCTGCCCATGTGTTGATGGGCAGCATTAAAATGAACAGTTTTCTGTGTTATTGAATTGCTTAATAAAGTGCCACTGTATATGAATGAATGAATGAAATTAAATTTCTATAGCGCGTTACTACCCTGAGGCCTCGTAGCGCTTAGGACAGGACAGGCAGAATCACGGCAGGTTAGTGTGTAGTACTAAAAAGATACGTTTTAAGGAGTTTACGGATGGTCTGTAAGTTAGGTTCCATGCGAAGAGTAGAGGGAAGAGAATTCCAGAGATTAGTAGCATTCAGGGAAAAGGAACGTCCGCCCCATCTGGATCTGCGTACTTTCCTTGTGGTAGCAAGGAAAGCGGAGCTGGAACGAAGACTCCTTGAAGGTTGATAAGGAGTGACCAGGGGATGCATAATGGCAGGGCCAGTTTTCCAGATGGCTCTGTGGGCCAGGCACATGGCCTTAAATCGTATTCGGGTCTTGATTGGGAGCCAGTGAAGTTTTCTCAGTGCAGGTTTTGCTGATTGTCTCCGAGGAATCTGGAGAAGTAGGCGAGCCGCATAATTCTGGATCACTTGTAATTTTTGAGTAGTGGCCTGAGGGGCGCCCAGATACAAGGCGTTCCCGTAATCCAGGCGGGACAAGATGAGGGCTTGCACCATAATCCTTCGCGCCTGGAAGGGGAGTAAAGGAAGAATTTTCCTTAACATCCTCATCAGGCCAAAACAAGTAGCTGAGAGCTTGGTGGCTTGATAATTGAAACTTAAGGAGCTGTCAAGCCACATGCCTAGGCTCTTAATCTGGTGCTTTGGGGCAGGCATAGTGCCTAGACAAATCGGCCATGAGAATGCCGAGGAGGGTGATGGAGCTTTGCCCAGGAACATCAATTCAGTTTTGTCCCCATTTAGCTTAAGGTGAGATAGATCCATCCATTCGGCTACCGCCTCTAGGCAATTGCCCAGAGCGCAAGATGAACCCTCCGGGTGGTTTAATGCCACAACCAGTTGGGTATCATCTGCGTAGGTGATAATTTTTATGCTGAATGGACGTACTATCTCTGCCAAAGTCGCCATATAGGTGTTAAAAAGCGTGGGGCTCAGGGAGGAACCCTGGGGAACCCCACAGCTAAGAGGCCATCGGTTTGATGTAAAAGTACCCTCAAAGACCTGAAAGAATCGGTCCTTTAAGAAGGACTGGATCCATGTGAGAGCCCGGTGTGTTACTCCAAGATTTTTTAATCGCTCCAGCAAGATGTTATGATCAACAGTGTCGAAGGCGGCACTGAGGTCTAGCAAAATAATTGCTGCTGAGCCGCCCTGATCCAAAAGTCTCCTTGCTTCCTCTGTTACTGCCAGAAGGGCCGTCTCTGTCCCAAGCCTGGGACGAAATCCTGTCTGGGAATCGTGGAGCAGGTTGTTAGACTCCAGATAGTGAACTAGAGTAGAGTTTATATGTCTCTCAGTCAGCTTGCTCAGCCAGGGAAGGAGAGAGATAGGTCGATAGTTGGCCATGTTGGAGATGTCTAAATTTGGTTTTTTCAAAAGGGCTCTAACCTGAGCACATTTCCAGTCAGGGGGTACCGTGCTCTAAGTGATGGAGGCATTTAGAGTGTTCAAGATTTCTGGGCGAATGACATCAGCAACTAGAGTGAGATGCTGCGGAGGAGCGGGGTCCATAGGAGAGCCCGAGGTTACCGTAGAAATAAGTGTATTCAAGGAGACCTCGTCTATCAAGGGGAACTCCGCTAAAGAACACTGTGATTCGGGAAGGGAACTTTCAGTACTGAACGCTGTAGGCTCACTTTGGTGGGAAGGGAAGGATTGACATGTCAGATGAATTTTTGGGTGAAAATATTCCGCTAAGTTGTTACAGCGAGCTAGTGCATCCTCTGTGTTGGGGGATTTATGCGGTATGGTGGTGAGAGATTTAGCAATACGGAAAATCTCTTTAGGAGAGTTAGCAGCTGCACTAATCCTCTCCTCATAGAATGAGGATTGGGCGATTTTGATTTCTGCCTTATAATTTCGAATTGCCTCTCTATAGACATTTTTCCTCTCTTCTGCTAAGTTCTGTCTCCATCTCCTTTCCAGTTTCCTACAGCTTTGTTTAAGTTCCCTTTTGTTTGGATCTCTTGTAGGAAGGCTTTATTGGAAGTAGAGTGTCCAATGAGTTTTGGATCCAGAGGTTAAAGTTGTTATTAGCCCTCTCAGGATCAAGAACAGGAAGGGGTGTGGTGGCATCCAGAGCTAAGGACCACTGGCTGACGGAGAGATTTGACCATTTCCTTTCCAACATCAGAGTTACGCTCTGAGAGGGAGAGGACACTACGGTCTCCCAGACCAGAGGAATTAGTAAATGATCAGTCCAGGGGAGGGGGATGGGGAAGCCTACCGAAAGATTCTGGTCATTACTGAACACTGGATCAAGGAGATGACCCTTGACATGCGTAGGGGCAAAGCCTTTCTGCTTAAATTGAAGTGCTGAGAGGCTTGTTAGTAGCTCTTTGGCCAGATGATCAGAGGGGTCATCCAGGTGGATATTAAGATCCCCTATTACTGTAAAATTAGCTGGGGTTAATGCTAAATTAGCCACAAAGGTCGGAAGTATACTAAGGAATTGACCTATAGGTCCTGGGGGGCGGTAGAGTAGCAAACCAGAGAGAGTAGTAGTAGGTGAAAATTCTAAAGAAAAGTTCATACTTTCGCAGCCAGGTAGCCCCTCAACGGAGGACCGGCAGCAAAAATTATCTTTAAAAATTATAGCTAGACCTCCACCTCTTCCAGTCTTGCGGTCCGCTCTGTGTATTAAATACCCCGGTGGCAGGGTCTGGGTGATAGTTGGATCAGCTTCATCCTGTAACCACGTCTCTGTCAGGAATAAAGCATCAGGTTTAAGATCATCTATAAGGAGTGCTAGTTCAACTGAGTGTTTGGGGAGAGAACGACAGTTTAAAAGGAAGAATTTTTGGGGGCCAGTGTCTGGTAAATCCTTACTGTAAGGTTGAAGCTTAAAATTACAGTGGGGGCAACTGGAGGGACTGTTGGCGAGGATCAGCGCGTGTAAGCAATTACTGCCCGTAACTCCTCTCATATTGAGCAGTGTCTGAGCACTGTAGATAAAATTGTTTTTTTTAGAACTGCCAGGGGTCGTGGCCCCTGGTCCCGGCCGGGCTCGGACGGGCGCAGACGGGCTTGCCTTTGGCGCGCCTTTGGCGCGCCGCCGGTGCGCCCGCTGCGCACGTCCTCTGCGCGCGTCCGCTGCGCGTGCGCATGAGCAAGAAGCTAAATACTAGTGGGGGCGCGAAAGACTGGCGCGCTGACCCGAAACCGGAAGCGGTTGCTGCTCCCAGAAGCCCTCCGCGCAACGGCACTTGCCGCGTCGGACCAGGGCTGGGGAGAGAAGTAGAGGTAGGTTTCTATTAGCAAAGTACGAAGTACAATTTTAAAAATTCTTAAGTTTCGAAGTGCAAGTGCAATTTTAAAAATGGGTGCGTAGTAAAATTCAGGCAAACATTAAAGTACAATCACACACACGCCACAGCTAGCAGCATCCCTGCCACTGGGTATCTGCCGCGACACCGTTGTTCCTTCCTTTCAAGTAAACGAGCAGAGTGCGGGTCAGGCTCTCAGGAGCCGGTAAGCGGAAGGATGTGGCCACCCATTTACCCTCAATCAGCATCAGTTTTTAGTTAGGGTTCTACGGGCGCCACCAGCTTCCCAAGAAAATGTCTGTCCTGGTGTGTTCATGGAGGCGCTGTCGTGTGGGCTGCGTTTTTCCACCTACACATGCGCGGGACTGTGCAACAAGGGGGTGTGCCACTTTTAAGTATTGTTGGTGGTTGCAACGTGCCCCGAGGTCACATGTTTGTATCTCTCAGTTCCCGGCATGCAATGTGCAACTTGACCCTCCCTGGTGGCACCAGATATCTCATCTCCGACCTTTCTCTAGAGACTTCTTTTGGGCTAACTTTGGGCTTCTTTTGTTTGTTTTTGGGTGTTTCCCTAGGTCTTGCGTGATCTGCTACCTCATTTATCACGAGGTAGAGGGGGTCAGAAATTTGTTTCATGGCACTCATGTTCCCCTGATTATGCTGTCTTATGGTGTCAGAGGTTGGTGCCTACTGCTTTTTCCAGAAGGTGCATGTGAGGCTTGGTGCGTTGGTTAGTTTCTAGGCCTGTATGGGAATGAGTGCATTCGGCGTTCTACTCTTCCCAGGAGCTGTGGTGGGCACTGAGGATCCCCCTCTCCCAGGCTCCCCCCTCCCTCGGATCACGTCCTCCTTCCTTTCAGCGCATTTGGACCTGCTGTTCCTGGCTTGTGACTAGGGACTTCTGACAAGCGGGCATGCTTCCATCGCTATTTTGGAGGGGTATGGCATGGTCAGACTTTGGAATTTGGAGCCCGGGGCTAAGGCCAAAGAACTTTCATCGAAGTCTACCGAGTGATGATGATGAACCGGGACTGCCCCTGCAATTCTGGGATACCTGGCTACTCCGGTGAACCCCACCTTATCCCCCACCTAAGGGTTTGGGCTCCCATCATGTGGATGCCTCACCGTTTATCGATTCTTGTGCATGGGCTGTGGAGGTTGTGGGCTTGTCACTATCCCAAGTGTATGGGAATCCTGGCTCCTGCCACCGGAGGACAGCTTTGTTTTAGAACTGAAAAGGGGCCTCCATTGGGTGGAGACCTCTAACTTTTGGATGCACTGTTGGGGCTACACTCCACGAAAGAAACTTTGGTCCCAGACCGAATGCCCGAGAATGGGGACCTATTAACTTGGTGAGTGGAACCCGGCCTTATTGACTTTTTGGACATGCGGACCTGGGTTTTACGTACTTTATCTGGGAGCTGCCCTGCCCCGTCATCAGACTGCCCTACCCCTGGGGTGTGGCCAGCCAACCTCGCCCTGGGGATCAGCAGCAGAGTGGGGTCATGTCACCCGCAGGCGCCCTTAAGGGTGAACTTTAGTGAGGGTACCCAGTCGACAAAGTACTTTTGGTTTGGTGTCATGCCCAGCGGTCCAAGAGACCAACACCTCTCACTCCTTTTAGATATCAACAGTGTTAAGAAACCGGTGTCTCTGAGAACCATTTTAAACTAACAAATAAGATTGAGGTACCAACTCCCTCCAATCAGGATAGCTTTATCACAAAAATAGTGTAGTGGGAGCCATAAAGGGCTATACAATAAATATTCACCTTTCCTAGCGTGCTGACTATCGAAAAAAGGTGACTTCCTCCGGATTGCCTCTGAGGCCGCCTTACAACTACTTAGCTAGAACATATAAAATAGGTAATATACCAGATTCTGTCAGTGGCAGGGCGCTCAGGGTATCTTTTTACACTTCTCCCTAGTTTGCCATACGCCAAATGCTTTACTAAGGTTCTCATGTAGTCTCTTACCCTCTGTGATGGCTGCTTCAGGACAGACTTCCACCCCGTGGATTCAGCAGAACTTCCAATCAATTGTGGTGTCTGCTCACCTTCCTTGCTGCGCAAATGTTAATCCATCCGGGCATGGTTTCCTTCCTTTGGCTGCAGTCGGGTTTGAGGTACCCATCAGCTCCGATGGTGGCTCGCCAAAATGTTGCTTGAACATGAAATACTTTGAATAACAAGAGACAAGAGGCGTTGGTGAAACAGGAACGGTTAGTTTAAACAATGCAGCCGGCAGAACAGATGCAGGCATAGGGTCTGAGGACTGTCTCAACTTACAATCGATCTGAGAAGTGTTTATATACAATTCATTCAATGTCATAAACGGTTCCGGCGAGTTGCTACATTTGGAATCGTAAATTAATTTATTCAAGGGGGAATCCAGGTGGTCTTCAACCCTGCGTGGACACAATATAGCCAGTGGATAACGTGTCCAGATGTCCTGCGTGGGGAGCGCATGATCACTGCATGTGCTGTGTATGCTGTGTCCTGATTGGCTATATGCTCCTAACTTATGTGACATCTGACTTTATGGTGTTTTGGGACACTGCGTACCCCCCCTCTGCCATGTGTGCTCTCCTGGGGACAATCTCCCTGTACCATTGTGGTGTAGCTGCACCTATCTGTGAGATTGATCTGGGATTTCCTCTGCGTGTGTTTGTCTGCCGATTACGTGTCGCCCCACCTGTGACCTGTAAATCAGTGACCTCAGGCCTAGGTCTCAGAGCCTGCCTATGTATTTCTGAGTCAGGGTTGGGGTGGAGTTCACAACGGGCGAATTTGTTACTAGAGATGCGATTTCGTTTCTATACATAAATGTATCGTTCTTCATATTGACATCGACTTTCTCAATATTAACAGTAGCTTACATAGTGCCCGTCTATCAGACTGATATTTATGAATGCGTTGCAGCATGCGTGCTGCTGCATTTTAGAAATCCTGGAGATTGTTTAGATGTTGCTGCTGTATATTCAGGTAAAGACTGTTACAATAGTCAGGTTTAGACATGACAAAAGCTGTCACAACAGTTTTCTGTAGTGTCTCAGATAGAGAAGGGAGAATTTTCTTTACTGTTCTGATAGTGTAGAACAAAGAGGAAATGATAGCATTAACTTGGTGACTATGTCAGTATACGGTCTACAAGAATTCCTAGATGTTTTACTTTCTTGGTCGGTATTGAAAGATTACCTAGCTCTTGAGGCCACCAGGACAGGGACCAGAAGGCGGTTTCTCTATTTTTCCATCCAGACAAAAATGCCAAACCTCTTTGTCCAAATCTGCCAAATCTTTGGCGCGAGCACGTGCCATATGTTTAGGTATCTGACTGCTGAAATGTTGTCTATGCACAGCAGAACTTTGTCCTGAAGCAAACTTTTTACTGTAAAGGAAGCCTCAAGCAGCTCTGAGTACTTTTTATGACACTGAGCTTCGTTTAGAGCCGCATTGCCCCCTTTTATGACCTCTTTGCATCTTGCACCACAGTCAAGCTTGCTGAAATCGAACTGTAACATGATATCTGGTATTGGGCCAAAAATGGATCTTCCATTCCAGGATTCTATCTGTTAGGTGCACAGGAATATGGGTGAGTAAAGGTGATCTCTATTCAAATATAGGGCCTTCAAACTTTGAAGTTCCTTGTAATGAACAAGGCAGGAGAAAATTACTTGAATAAGTGCAGGCAACACTCTAAAATCTGGACCAACCAGGTTAGGGAAAACCTGTCCACCCTCAAAACAGAGTGATGCACCAATGAGTGGGAAACAATCTGAAAATGAGAGATTTGAGCTGAAACTTCTTGCACTCCTATCAAAACTGAAGAAATTGCCTGTCTGACTGATAGGCAGCACCTGATAAGGTGCACAGACATAATATTGAGTTTTTAATATCGACCTACATTAATATCGAGTTTTAAATATCGTAGGGACAGAATATCGACATCAAGAATATCGACGACCAGAATATCGACCAGAAGGTAAGAAATATCGTTTTTAATATCGAAGTTAGTAATATCGATAGCAAAAATATCGATGTTAATAATATCGATGTTTATATTAGTATTATGTATTTTAGTATGTATATTATATGTATGTGTTCTATATTTTTGTTAAGTATTGTACTGTTTTTTTAAATATATGTATACATTTTTTAGAAGTTAGTAATTTTTTTGTAAGTAAATTATGCGTTTTAGTACCGTAGCGGGTTGTGGGTTTATTGCGAAATAGGGTGGGAAGTAATTTAATTATAGTAAATTAAATAATAATTTTTAGGAATTAATAATTATTTTTAATAAAATTTTGCGTTTTAGTTCTGTAGCGGGTTGTGGGTTTATAGGGAATAGGGTGGGAAGTAATTTAATTGTAATTAAGTAATTATTAATTTTTATTTATTGGTATTGATAATTAATTTATTGTTAATTAATCAATAATTGCTAATTAATTTGTATTAATTGATTAATTGATAATTATATTAATTTTATTAATTTATTATTGGAGCGGTTGTGGGTTTATAGGGGAATAGGGTGGGAAGTAATTTAATTGTAATTAAGTAATTGTTAATTTTTATTTATTGGTATTGATAATTAATTTATTGTTAATTAATTATTAATTGGTAATTAATTTTTATTAATTGATTGAGTGATAATTATATTAATTATGTGAAATTTTATGTGGAGTGGGTCGTGTGTTTATTGAGGAATAGGGTGGGAAGTAATTTAATGTTATTAAAGTAATTATTAATTTTTATTTATTGGTATTTTTAAATAATTTATTGTTAATTTATTAATAAATCATTATTTAATTACAAAAAAATATTTAATTTATAAGTATGTTATTTTTAACCCCTACGCTATCCAACGCTTTCCCTACTGTTGCACTCTTTGGAGTGGGAATAGTAAATTTTACCCCTACGCTATCCAACACTTTCCCTACTGTTGCACTCACTGGAGTGGGAATAGTAATTTTTACCCCTACGCTATCCAACACTTTCCCTACTGTTGCACTCTCTGGAGTGGGAATAGCAATTTTTACCCCTACGCTATCCAACACTTTCCTTACTGTTGCACTCTTTGGAGTGGGAATAGTAATTTTTACCCCTACGCTATCCAACACTTTCCCTACTGTTGCACTCACTGGAGAGGGAATAGTAAATTTTACCCCTACGCTATCCAACACTTTCCCTACTGTTGCACTTTCTGGAGTGGGAATAGTAATTTTTACCCCTAGGCTATCCAACACTTTCCCTACTGTTGCACTCACTGGAGTGGGAATAGTAATTTTTACCCCTACGCTATCCAACACTTTTCCTACTGTTGCACTCTCTGGAGTGGGAATAGTAATTTTAACCTCTACGCTATCCAACACTTTCCCTACTGTTGCACTCACTGGAGTGGGAATAGTAAATTTTACCCCTACGCTATCCAACACTTTCCCTACTGTTGCACTCACTGGAGTGGGAATAGTAATTTTTACCCCTACGCTATCCAACACTTTCCCTACTGTTGCACTCACTGGAGTGGGAATAGTAATTTTTACCCCTACGCTATCCAACACTTTCCCTACTGTTGCACTCACTGGAGTAAGTATATATATTATTTTGTATATGTATCTGTTTAATTTATTTTAACATTATATGTATTAGTTATTATTTTTAAACATGTTTTAATATTTTTAACTATGCTTCTTTTAATTATATGTATTATTTACTTTATTTTACATTATTTTTTTAACATTTAAAAAAAACGATATTTTTTACAACGATATTTTTGACATAGATATTTTTTTTTCGATATTTTTGTACTTACCATGATGTAGCTAGGATGTCGATATTCTTGACTTCGATATTTTTGTACCTCAATATTCTGTCTGTCGATATTGTGTCAGTGATTCCCTGATAAATAAGGATATTTCAAATTCCTTTTCACTAGCCAATCCCCTAATTGAAAGGAGTCCCTCAAGCAATGGATACTTTCCATTTTGAAACGTCTGCACAGAACAATGGTGTTCAAAAATCTGTTTTTTAACATACGGTGCTAACTCTCATCTCTTTTCCTCACCAAGAAGGAGTTGCTGACAAAACCCTGTGTCTGATCCTGCACAATCTCTATTGCTTCTTTGCACAATAATTCCTTAGCTACTTCTTGCACTAAGCTTTTCTCTAGACCAGAAAAAAATCAATGAACAAAGAGGTCCTTGTTAGACGGAGTGAGAGTAAACTTCTATTGTGTCCCCCTTAGTTGTTGGCAAAACTCAAGGTTCTGACTTGAGCAGTACCCACTGGCTGAATGAGTATAAGACTGCCACAGAAAAAAACAAATGAAGATGACCTACAATTACTGGAACATGAAAGACCCTTCCTCTGTTTTCTCTACCCTGCAACGGACTACTGCTTTGGGGATAAAAAGGGCATATAGCCTTCTATGTCACTGAAGGATTAAGAATGGCCCCCTGTGGGAGTGTAGAAGGTAGGCTTGAAAGAGCCTTGTTGGTGGTGGGGGAGGGGGAAACGAGCTCTGCCTCAGTACCTTCTGTAATATAAAACTTAAAGATTCAACGCAGGAAAAAGGTGAGCAGTCTTTTAAACAGTTTCTAGAATACAAAATAGAAAAATCCATATTGAAATAGGAAGGTGAGTAGCCTCTAAATATGAATTAAACTTACCCTAAGTATTATAAAAGCCCTGAGTCGGAACTAATAACCACACAGCAAACTAAAACAAAATCATATTCATTTCCTTTTTTTTTTTAAAGAAACAACACTGCCACTCCTGAACTCCTTCAAATACCTTCAGCAATGCAACTGAAGTTGCAAAAAGCCAAGGAAAGTTTAGGTTTTATAGAAAGATGTGAGCTATGCCACTGATTTGCACTCCTTTTTAGGTGGCTGTGCGCATGTGATCAGGAAAAATGCTGTCACTCACAGTGCAAGACAGCAAATCAATGAAGTGGTCTTCTCACATTGTCCTCTTTTTTGCACAATAACATTTTACTGTCACCTTTTGCACATATTTGCATGTGTGACAATGTTGGATTAGTTTCTCTGAAACTACTTTGGCTTACATATCTGGCTTCGCGCAACATTATCATGATATGCCTCGGACACTGAGTACAAGGCTTTTAAGCACACTGTACAAACATCTTTCTGTCTTCATCCATGGGGCAACAGGGCTGGGCTAGCTGCATACCCATAACAACACTAATCTGCATATACATCGCAAGGATGCTTTTTATTATAAATAAAGAAGCCTTTTGGGGGGTTAGGAGTTGAGACACTTCTTGTTTTGTTTATTATTATTTTGTTTATTTCAAAATATTTTTATTGATTTTAAAGGAGAAAATACATATGGTACAAGAGAAAAACATAATTGAAACAAATAAGTAAATACATAAATAAATAGATAAATAAATATGAACGTAAGAGGGGGTAAAAGTTACAGAGTCATTTGGGTCATAGAGTCACAAGAGGTGCAGAGACTAATATGGGAGGTGATACGATATAGATGCTACATCATCAATCCTGTAGAGGCATGGATAGGTTATGCACCGAGCAGACCATCATTTAAAGCCATGCCTAGTATACGTGCAAAGTTACTGAAGCATAGACATGGGTAGGATCCATATTGTTCGGTTTACAATACAGTTTATAGTATGCAAGTTCAAGTAGATGACAGATATCAGTTAGTCATACTTTCATAATACAATTCACTATACAAAGCTTCAGCCCCATGAGTTAATTTAGGAATTATATATGATTTGCGAGTGCCGGGCCATTATACATATATAGATAGTACTATGTATAAAGGTGCACCAAGCAGTGAGGTTTATAAGGTGAGTTATAAGATGTTACATAGGGGGTCATTAGGATGGCGGGTGGATCGAAAGGAAACCTTGCACATATTTTTCCAATTAGAGAGAACTATTTTGGTCGCTGAAGTTAGTAGGAAATCTAGTAAGGCGCGATCAGCCGAACAATTGAAGTCGGAGTCAAGGAAGCCTTTGATGAGAAAAGAGTGCTCTTTTTTATGGTGGCAATTAAATAGTTTTGATAGAAATGAGAAGATTTTATCCCAGAAGGGGGACTGTGACTTACAATGAAGGAGGAGGTGAGCAAGGTCTCCCCATTCTCTTCATTACAATTCCAGCAAGTGTGGTTTTCCAAGGTTTTTAAGGAGTATAGTCAGGACGGGGGCCAGTAGGCTTTGTGCAGTAGCCAGAATTTAGTCTGTGAGAGTACTGGGGAGATTTTTTGAGAGGTGACTTATTTCCATATATGGATCCAATCTGAGTCTGTTATAGGATTGGAGGAGTAATTTTTCCAATATGGTGTTATGCTTTCTTTATGGCAAAAAGAACAATTGATGGACAGAATGCAGAACTGCCAGGCCTGGTCCTCCCTGGACTGGAAACAAGCATCCTAGGACCGGTTTCGGGGTTTCACCCCTCATCAGCCAGGATAGCTTGACTCCAGTGGCATGGAGAGCACGGGACCCACGTCTAGGCATACCCGTCCCACTCGGGTGACAAATGCAAAAGAACAATTGATGGACAGAATGCAGAACAAAGTCATACATTCACCCCAGTACAGAGATCTGGGCCTAAATCCATCGTTTTTTGCTCACCATGCCATTCCAGTTTGAACCCAGCCATATGCAAATCAGTCTTGACCCTGTGCCTCATGGGAAAAGTCCAGCCCGAACTGCCAGGCCAGGTCCTCCCTGGACTGGAAACAAGCATCCTAGGACCAGTTTCGGGGTTTCACCCCTCATCAGCCAGGATAGCTTGACTCCAGTGGCATGGAGAGCACTGGACCCACGTCTGGGCGTACCCGTCCCACTCGGGGTGACAAATGCAAAAAGAACATTTGATGGACAGAATGCAGAACAATATCATACATTCACACCAGTACAGAGATCTGGGCCTAAATCCATCATTTTTTTGCTCACCATGGCATTCCAGTTTGAACCCAGGTATATGCAAATCAGTCTTGATCCTGTGCCTCATGGGAACAGTCCAGCCCGAACTGCCAGGCCAGGTCCTCCCTGGACTGGAAACAAGCATCCTAGGACCGGTTTCAGAGTTTCAACCCTCATCAGCCAGGATAGCTTGACTTCACTGGCATGGAGAGCACGGGACCCACGTCTGGGCATACCCGTCCCACTCGGGATGACAAATGCAAAAAGAACAATTGATGGACAGAATGCAGAACAATGTCATACATTCACTCCAGTACAGAGATCTGGGCCTAAATCCATCGTTTGTTTGCTCACCATGCCATTCCAGTTTGAACCCAGCCATATGCAAATCAGTCTTGACCCTTTGCCTCATGGGAACAGTCCAGCCCGAACTGCCAGGTCAGGGCCTCCCTGGACTGGAAACAAGCATCCTAGGACCGGTTTCGGGGTTTCACCCCTCATCAGCCAGGATAGCTTGACTGCAGTGGCATGGAGAGCACACAACCCACGTCTGGGCATACCCGTCCCACTCGGGGTGACAAATGCAAAAAGAACAATTGATGGACAGAATGCAGAACAATGTCATACATTCACCCCAGTACAGAGATCTGGACCTAAATCCATCGGTTTTTTGCTCACCATGCCATTCCAGTTTGAACCCAGCCATATGCAAATCAGTCTTGACCCTGTGCCTCATGGGAACAGTCCAGCCCGAACTGCCAGGCCAGGTCCTCCCTGGACTGGAAACAAACATCCTAGGACCAGTTTCGGGGTTTCACCCCTCATCAGCCAGGATAGCTTGACTCGAGTGGCATGGAGAGCACGGGACCCACGTCTGGGCATACCCGTCCCTCTCGAGGTGACAAATGCAAAAAGAACAATTGATGGACAGAATGCAGAACAATGTCATACATTCACCCCAGTACAGAGATCTGGGCCTAAATCCATTGTTTTTTTGCTCACCATGCCATTCCAGTTTGAACCCAGCCATATGCAAATCAGTCTTGACCCTGTGCCTCATGGGAACAGTTCAGCCCAAACTGCCAGGCCAGGTCCTCCCTTGCCTGGAAACAAACATCCTAGGACCGGTTTCGGGGTTCCACCCCTCATCGGCCAGGATAGCTTTACTCCAGTGGCATGGAGATCACTGGACCCACGTCTGGGCATACCTGTCCCACTCGGGGTGACAAATGCTCACTTTGCCACTGGATTCAAGCTAGCCTGGCTGATGAGGGCTGTAAGCCCGAAACCGGTTCCAGGATGCTTGTTTCCAGTCCAGGGAAGACATGGCTTGGCAGTTCGGGCTGGACTGTTCCCATGAGGCACAGGGTCAAGACTGATTTGCATATAGCTGTGTCTGAGCTGGGGTGGCGTAGTGAGCTAAAGAACGATGATGGATTCAACCCAGATCTGTGACTGGGGGTGAGTGTCTGAAAAGTTTCAGCGCTCCGTCCATCATCTCCTTGTGTTTGCTTTGTTCGCCCTAAGTTGGCAGGGTATGCCCAGACGTGAGTCCCTTGCTCACTTTGCCACTGGATTCAAGCTAGCCTGGCTGATGAGGGCTGTTAGCCTGAAACCGGTCCCAGGATGATTGTTTCTGGTCCAAGGAAGACATGGCTTGGCAGTTCGGGCTGGACTGTTCCCATGAGGCACAGGGTCAAGACTGATTTGCATATAGCTGTGTCTGAAGTGGGGTGGCGAAGTGAGCTAAAGAACGATGATGGATTCAACCCAGATCTGTGACTGGGGGTGAGTGTCTGAAAGGTTTCAGCGCTCCGTCCATCATCTCCTTGTGTTTGCTATGCTTTTGTTTAATTTCATTGTCTTGGGGCGTAGCAGGCGATAGAGGTTGGACACCTGACGGCCGGATTTGTTGAGTTTTGAGACAAATTCAGGTAGGGATTCTAGTGGCACTTAGATTTGGAGATGGCCATTTTGATTTTGAGAAAGTTGTAAAAGTCTAGCTGTTCTAAGTGAAATAGTGATTGGAAGTCGGAAAAGGATAACAGTAGTGTTCTAGAGCCAAGTTGGTGAGGAAAGAAGGTGCCTTTATTTATCCATGATGGCCAGTGTAGTGTTTTGTTGTCATATTTGATATTCGGGTTGTTCCAGAGGGATGCTAAATTAGAAAGTTTTATTTGTGAGGATAGTTTGTTATTGATTCTTAAAAGGGAATTTTTAGTGTTCTGGAATATGTATTTAGAAGTGGAGAGATGTTTAATGTTGGCCATAAGTAGAGTTAATGGGTGTAGGTTATCAAATATCACCTTTTCTGGGGTTTGGATCCAATATGAGCCCTGTTTGACAAGAAATGCAGTTTGGTAATCTCTAAAGTTGGTCAGGTTAACACCACCTAACGTATTGTGTAGTCTCAGTTTCTTCAGTGCTATTCTTGCTTTTTCGTCCTGCCAGATAAATCTTGAGATCAGTTTGTCTAATTTTTGGTGGAAGTCATGTGATAAGAGTAGTGGGAGCATGCTGATAAGGTAATTAATTATTGGTGTGATCATCATTTTTATAGTCTCTATTCGCCCACCAAGTAATACATTTGGGTGACCATTTATCAAAGAGGTTTTGGGGTTTTTTAGGGTGACTTTTTCATTGTGCTTGATGGTATCTATCAGATCCGACCCGAACTCTATCCCAAGATATTTTATATAGTCATTCTTACAGGTAAGGCTCGAGTTACCTAAAAGGTCTCTTGTGGAGTGGAGATTTAGCAGTTTCACTTTGGATTTATCTCTATTTAGCTTGTAACCTGAGAGTTCAGAGTAAAGTTCTATTGTGGGACTAAGTGCTTGGATAAAGGGGTCTGGATTTTCTGTGACTATTAAGATGTCATCTGCATAGGCTGCCAGTTTGACGCACTTACCCTTAAAATCAATACCAGTGATGTTGGGGTTCTTTTTTATGTATAATAGCAGGGGTTCTGGAAGTAGGAGGAATAGGGATGGGGAGAGTGGGCAACCTTGTCTCGTGCCTTTTTGTAGGCTAAGTGATTGCGGAAGAGATTTGTTGACTGAGATATGAGCAAGTTAAAATCTCCTGCTAGAATAATAAGGTTGCTTTGGGGTAAACGGCCTATCTTATTTGATACTCCCTCCAAATGTCTGTGTCATAATTATTAGGTCCGCAAACGTTTAGGACATGAAATAAGTCGTCTCCTCTGTGAAGGGTTGAAATCAGTAGTCTACCGTCTTCATCTGGGCTGTAAGACTCAAGCGTAACATTGGAGTGTTTGGCGATCAGGGTAACAACTCAGTTTTTCTTATGTTTTGCTAGGGGACAGGCCCCCTCCAGTTGTTCCTAAGAAAAACTGTATATTTCTCAGAGATTTTAGTTTCTTGTAGGAGAATGATATCTCCTTTTGATTTAGCCACATAATCCAAACTTTTACGGTGTTTGCTTGGGTGAGTTAAACCCTTCACGTTTAGGGAGGCTATGTTAAGGTTGTCTGAGATTCTTTGCATAGCCATGTTGAAGGAGAGTTGGGGTATAGATATTGGGTGATGACATTATTTGTGTCTTCCAATCTGTACTATCAGTGAGGATAGCAGTAGACATGTATCTGGCGGGGATTCTTCTCTTAGACATCAGGATTAACATTAGGCTGTTCTTCTATATTGACTCTGTGGCGTGTGTAGCAGAAGGTTTCATAAGGAAATGAGTAGGGAGAAAGTGGAGTGTATAAAGTAATACAAAGAAGAACATAAGGCATAAGCAGTAACAAAACCCCAACCCTACCCGCCTGTCCCATCCCCCCCCCCCTGCGGAAACATCGAACACAGGAGGAGCGACGACAAGAGTGTCTATCCTCCAGCACAAAGCATCGCTTAACTAAGTAATAGCATGAACCTGTTAAACTTTTCATGTGTGGGATGCAAGGGTAAATACTGTTAATACTGTTCAACCCAGATTAATTCAGCACAGTTAAACTCAGAATAACTTAAGCGCATATGAAGGCCTTAACCTCATAAAATAAAAGGAGCAATTACATATCTAATAGAGGATTGCTTATCAAAAATTAGCATGAGCCTTGCAGGTAGAACATGTGTAAAACCTTTCTGACATAATGTATGTAAGCAGCCAGAGCAATACTGTTAAACCTAAGAGCTTACCGCTCCATTAACTCTATTAACGTAGGGTAGCACATGATATATGAAGGTCACTTCTTCATGGGGCAAGCAAGATATAGTATGAATAACAAACGTAACTTGGATATCATAGCATTGTTCACCACACAGCAGTAAGGCATTATTTCTTGAGAACGAGTATTGTAGCTAAGAGAGTACCTGTATCTACTGGGCCAAAAAAGAACACATGAGACTTAGAACCCAAAAACATTTTAGAAGTCCCGCTTTGGTTGACAGATGTTAAGAATTGAGAGGGTCTTGAGTTGTTCATATTCCTGAAGATTTTTGGTTATGTAGTTCCTTTTATTAGAAGAGGGATTGAGGTGACACTACCTGTTCTCGAAGAAAACTTGTGGTGAATTTGTTCCTTTAGCAAAGAGCATTATGATTTCCGTTTATTAGAGGAAGAGTTGAAATGTTCCATTTCCTGGTCAGTGAGGTCTTCCATGAATCTCGACAGGTCAGTAGGGTCATCAAAGATGTGGTATTTTTGCTTTCACCATTACTCTAAATTTGGCGGGCCTGCAAAAGAGAATTGAAGATTAATTTCACGTAGTCTGTCCCGTAGTGACAGGAAGCCCTTCCTGACTTCAACCATAGGTTTTGAGTAATGTTTTGTGAAGTTTATTTTATGGCCATTCCACATAACTTGGTGGTTTTTACGGGCATATGTGAGGATGGCTTTGGTATGTTGATACCCAACGGTTTGCAGGCTATCAGCCTTGTGGTGTTCTTGGAGGGGGGTCTAAAGGTTGGAACTCTGTGGGCCCTTTCCAGTTCGAAATCTTTACTGAATTTTAGGCTTGTGATTTGCGGGATCCAATTTTCCAGGAATTATATGCAAGAGTTGGCAGATTCTTCAGAACATTCAGGAACACCAAAAATCCTTATGTTTCCTTGTCTGTTACGATCTTCGAGTTCAAAGATGTCTTTCTTCATGTGTTTTGTAGCGATTTGGAGGGCTTTTAAATCTTTGATGGTATGATTTGTTGAGTCTTCTCCTAGAAAAGGGAACCCCCTCTAATAATTCAATTTTAGGTCTGGGAGAAAAGGGGGACAATCAAACCATACACAATATCAAAAATCCTCCCACTTGACCTCTATCTCTTTAGTTTTGGGGCTAGATCTGCTCCAATGGGCTATTGGTGTACACTCTGTGACATGCTAATTACAACATTGTCACTTTATCCCCCAAAAATTATAACATTTTTTAATTTTGATTTTTTTCCATTATTGATATCAAAAGAGAGTTAAAAACCGTACAAATTATTAATAATTTTTTCAATTTTTTCTTTCTTTATACATTTTATAAGTGAACAAAAGTCATGTACATTTTTGTACACAGAGTACAATTTTCTCGATGGGACGCCAGTCAATTAAGCACACATTTGTACTGACCAATCACATCCACATTCATATGCTTCCGTACCATCCACACTAACAACCCAACCAAGAGCACATACACAGCCTGGTCAATAGAGGGACAAAGATGTTTTAAGTCTCCGTGACCGTGTTGTGGGCTGGGTGCATACACAAATGGGTCGACGCACGTTTTGATGGTATTAGTCTCGTATTGACCACCTTCTTCAGGACCTTCTGAATTTACAAACTTTCGTCGAGTGGTTGGGGTATCTATAATATTTAAAATAACATGTCTCATTAAACCCATTCATAATTTACACTGAATTGATTGAACCAAACAAAGGGGCCCATTACGATGGCGGGCGGACAAAGCCCGCCCGCCACCGTAACGGAATGCGGGACCGTCCACAAGGGGTGCAGCGGTCCCGCACCTGACATTAGGATGCCACCGCCACCAAGGCCCTGGGACACCCTATTCCCAGCATTGTGGCCGGGCGGTGCTCACAGCACAGCCCGCCACAATGCTGTGAATGCACGTCATGCATTTGCATTCACAACGTGACAGGCACCGCGCGGTGCCTGCCACCTTGTGCATACAAATGCAGGGGGGTACCATAGGTACCCCCCATGTGCACCCCCCACCCCCCAACTTCCTGGGGGCCCGCTACGGGCCCCCGAAAGCAAAGACCACATGCTCTTTCCATGGCGGCAACGCCGCCTTGGAAAGGCTGATCACCGCAGGCATTGTAATATGGATGGCGGTGCCTTGCAGACACCGCCACCATATTAACCTTGTTTTCCGCCGGTCGACTCGTCGACCGGCGGAAAAGCGGTGGACGGTCTTTCCGTCCGCCGCGGACCCCCCAGCCATCATAATATGGCGGGGGGTCTTTGCTGTGTGGATGGCGGGTGGATCACCCCCGCCGGGCCTGCGGTGACTACCGCCGGACCGGCGGGGACGATCCGCCCGCCATCATAATGACCCCCAAAGTTCCAAAAGGTGATTAAAATCAAAAAAGATAGGGTGTAGAATCCTCCTTCCAAAATTGCCATAAATGTGTCCCAGAAAATAAAAAATAGTGATCAAAGAAAGAAGAAACAGAAGGACATAGATGTGTCCAGAAATGTCCCTGCCACCGTAGCATAAATTAGTAAAGAGGCCAACGTGATAGCATTGTAAACATGCTGATTCAGCTCCTTAGTGACCTCTTAATATATTGTGTTTCGTGTATCCCAGGAAGGCATACAGGGTGTACATGATAGTACAAGTGAGTAACTTACATAGAAAATACAATGGGGGGAAAAAACTCCTAGAGGCACCACTGCTTGTTGAGTCGTTGATGTAAACGTGCCATCTGAATAATAATTGAGCCTCTCCTTTTACATAAAACCTGTATGGATCTGTTTTACACTATGAGTAGAAAAGGAAAATGTTAGGGGCATCATACATCCAAAAACAGAGTATTATAGTCACCAAATATTTCATCCGATTTTTGTCTACCTGATTTCAGTAAGATCCCACTGCTCCGTTTCACTTTCAATAAGTAATATTGGTCTGGTTGTGCTCAAAGACCGCTCAATACTTGTTATGGAGTAACATCAATGCCTATGGAAATGCAGTTATAATTGGATTGAATTCATGAGGTAAATCATGTACCATCACTAAATCCGAGCTCTCACTACCATCACTTATAAGGTGATGTGTAGATAACTGAGGTCATGCATGAACATACATACACACCTGTTTCTGTGTTTCTTCCTAAGACATAGATGGTAAGGTCATATCAACTTTGACTTTATATTAGTGCACGTTGAAGCTATCACAAGAATTTCCCCGGGCTCCAGTCCTCGCTAGTTAGTTCATAACTAGTACAAAAAAAGACAGAAAGGGGGTATTTAGTCAATGCTAGTCTACTGCTCTAATGCGACAAGTTTACTAATAATGTACATAAATGTTCTCACTAAAGCATGCAGAGGTTTAATTTATTTATTTGTCATAAGGACACATAATTGATGTATATTCTAAGTCTGTTACAGCTGTGCATCATTCACAGCATGCCCAAACCGGGGGTGGCTGTGAGGATCAACTTGGATTGGCTTTTAACCAAAATGCAAATATCATCAGACACCTCCAGCTTGGTTATAAATAGCTGTAGATACCAAGGGGGCTAGACTCACTACGTGGTTATTGAGGGGACACTGTTACCCCATTCTATTATTGCACGCTATATTTAAACAGAGCGTGTATTTATATAATATGTCTGCAGATCACTAGTTTTACCTGATGCTGGATTTTCACCATTGTTATGCCATTACTCTTAACATTACTTTTTGTTAACATCGGGTTGTCGGTATATACAGCCCTGCCATCCTTATGTATCAGCATGTCAATGGCTGAACATTTTGAGCAACCATTGTCCGCAACTAAGAGCTATCAAACTAAGCCCCTGATTGATGCCTGTCTTTGGAGTGTTGGTATTACAGGGACCATAAAGGGGTGTCCCTCATAAATAGAGCATCCTTGCATAATCCCATATATAATGACTTTATCTGTGCTCACCGGCAATTATGCATTCAGGTACTCGGAATCCAATGCGGTCGATACGCCGTGCATCGAAGATGCCCGCTGCCACACAGCGTTATATTTCCTGAAAGGGAGGCGTAACCTAAGTAGTGCCGATGACGTCAAATGACTCCGGGGGTGTATGTAGGAGATATTGAGCTTGATGCTATGTGCGACAACAGGCGCCATGTTAGAATGTATATTTAAACCTTAAGGGTCTGTTCGAAACTGTGTAAGGCCAAAGTCAAACATTTCTTTATCTCGTCGGAGCCTCCTTCTACTGAGGTATAATTAATAACCTGATGGAATACGGATATAATAGGTCTATGATTTCTCTCAAATGAAACTAGAAGAATGAGGTACATACCCTAGATATAATACAAACTGCAACACTAGAACTCGATATGGGTTAATGTCAGTTTAATAATTTTATGGCAATAATTTTTGGGTTCTCAAACGAGAATCCATTTGAGGTCAAATCACAAGACCACTATAGGTGCAATGCAGTTAGTAAGGACATAAGGGCAGTATTCCATGAGTGACATCTTGGAGTTGGTAATACATGTTAGAGTTTACACATCCAATTGAAGATGCATTATTATTTCACATCTAATGTATATGACTAATGAAAATGGTAGTAATGATGTTATAATCTTCTGTGTTGTTGACATGAATTAGATAAAGAAAGACAGGCTAGTCGGTAAGGTGCTCTCTAAAGTCTACTATTACTCACAGGTTTGTTCTGAATGTGGTTTAAGGGTCTCTGCCTACTTATTGGAAGGGCCTGCTTTGGAATGATTACATATATTATTAGGTCAGATGCCAACATATAAAATTCATGGCATCAGATCTTAGTCAGTGGAGTTAGAGCTAGAATCTAAAACCTGTTTACGCATGATGTCAATCTCATTTCTGGGTAGTATTCCAGATAATTTCTTCATTGAGTCCTTCCTTGACCGTATTCAAAGTGAAAATCCAAAAGGTTTCCTTTGTTTGCGGATCTGTTCTGTGGATACACCTGCTTTTGATCTTGCTTTCTCCAGGATGTACCATTTTAAATCTGTGTCAGAGTGGTTTTTGTCATAGCAATGTTGTACAATAGGAGCAGACATTCTTCCTGTGCGGATTGCAGATTTATGTTCACTATACCTCACACGGAATTCCCTGCCGGTCTCCCCAATGTACCCCAGATGGCATGGGCACAACAAGATATAGAGGATGTTCTGACTTCTACAGTTAGTCATGTCTTTGAGTTTGCCACTCTTACTATTGTATTCCCAACAGTCAGTCATCATGGCTGTATGACATGCATGTCAGGAGCGACATTTATTGTTTCCCATAATAGGTGGTAGGCCAGTTATTGTCTTTTGGTTGTTTTTGGTATCAAGCCTGTTACTAGTGTGCACTAATACATCTTTAAGGTTTCGGTTTCTTCTGTATTCTGCTCTAGTGAGCCGTATTTGTTCCTCATCATCATGGACATTCAGTATTTTCCAATTTTTGTTTAAAATATTTTTTATTTTGAAATTCAGTTGTGAGTGATTGATCACACACACTATTTGGTCGTTGAGTTCTCGGGTTGTCTCTTGTAACAACACATCACGATTGTAGTATTTTGCCCGTTTGAAAGTAGTTTTAACCAAATGGTGGGGGTACCCACGATCCAAAAGACGTTTCTTCAACAGTTCTCCAAGCCTGTTGACCTCTTTTATATTCGTACAATTGCTGCAAATTTGTAAGAATTCGCCGAAAGGGATCGAATCTTTTTGGCTTGGTGGATGAAAACTCTGATGTTGAAGAATCATGTTTTTTGCTGTTGATTTCCTGAAGAAACCTACCTGCAATGTACCTGTTTGTCCAGAGATGAGTATATCTAAAAATTCCACCTCTGAGGTACTGAATTTAGCCATGAATTTGAGGTTGGCATCACTGGCATTAAGCCATGCGATGTATTCTTGTAGCATAACTGTATCTCCACTCCATACGAAAAAGATATCATCTATAAAACGTCTCCATGTTTTAACGTTTTCCTAGAATGGTGCTGCCTCATTGAAGATGTGTTTCAACTCGTATTCCCCCACGTAGATGTTCGATATGCTGGGGGCACAGGAAGCCCCCATGCTCGTACCTTTGATCTGTTGGTACGTCTGTCCGTTGAAATCAAAGAAATTGTTGAAAAGGACCACTTCTAAGCACTCTAGGATAAAGGTGTCTGGCCTATTACCTGGTGTTCTTGCAAGAAGAGATGCTACGGATTGTAACGCTTGACGTTGAGGAATGTTAGTATAGAGTGCCTCAATGTCAAGCGTTACTACGACTTCACGATCAGAGTCAAAGGGCATGTTCTCAATATTATCAATCATATCACTAGTATCCCTGATGTATGATTGATAGTTCTTAGTCAGCGGGCATAGGAACGTGTCCACATATTTGGGCAGGGGCTCAGTGCTGGCTCCTATGGTAGAGATGATCGATCGCAAAGGTGGATCTTCAATGCTTTTATGTGTTTTTGGGACCCCATAAAGAGCTGGTACTACCGGGTATGCTTTATTCAGGTAGGCATATTTTTGTTGGCAAATGTGTCCTTCCTCAAGTGCCCTCCTAGTTATTCTTTGGATATTGGTGTTAATTTGCCAAGTGTAGAGGGATGTGCTTTTTTGTAGTGGACCGCTAACATATCATGTATCTTATTCTTGTAGCTTGTTTTGTCCATCACTACAATACCCCCTCCCTTATCACAAGGCTTGATGACTATCTCTTGATTTGTTTTGAGTTTGGTAAGAGCCAAGTTTTCACTCGGCGACAAATTATATTGGTTGTTAGGGGGATGTTTTGTAATGAGTTGCACTTCATTCAAGACTGTCTTTTCGAAGATGCTGACTTCCGGGCCCACCATCTCTAGTGTGGGTGTAAATGTTGATTTGGGCCTGCATTTAGATAGATTGTCTTCATTGTCTTCTACAGGATGATGCATAAAGAATTTCTTTAGTCTGACCTTTCGAAAGAAAGCGAAAATTTCTTGATGGAGTTTATACGTGTCACATCTGGTACTAGGTACAAAAGATAACCCTCTACACAAAACTAAGACTTTATCCCTAGTCAGTGCAACAGATGACATATTGAAGATGGGTAAGGTGTCATCTGTAGTTGCATGATAGTCTAGTCTGTCTAGGATCTCCAATATTGTTGATTTCTGGTTTTGCTGATGTTGTTGGTTCATCTGCTGATATTCGCTTCTGTCCTGTGTCCATTGTCTGTTCCTCCCTCTCTGTCCCCTCTGTAAACAAGCATTGGCATAGCCAATAGGTCTCGCCTTTGGGGCCTTATAAGTGTTTAGCCAGAGCTATTGACTTTGCCAATGTCTTCAAGCTGTGCTGTAGAGAACTGTGGCTGCTGTGCAGCATGCTGAAAAGTTATAATAAAAAAGTGTCAGAAGCATTTTTGTTACTTTATATATGACCAAGAAGGCATTATGTAAAACTGAACGACCATATTAAAAAAGTATTTACAATAAAAAATGTCCTCAGTTTTCTTTTGTTCTTGCAATGCTGGCAACTTGTTTCTGCCTATTGCAATGGTTGTTTGTTAAAGCTTTTTTTTTTTGAGGGGGCATATACAATCGGAGGGTGAAGGTTGGGAACTAGTACCTGTATTATAACACTAGCAGCGGCCAGATGCTAGGGGAGAATCAACAGATGCCAGATTCCGAGAGCAGGCTGAGGTGGTGCTGAGTGATGCTGAGGTGGTAGTGGTGGTGGTGGTGACTGTTGCGGAGACGATGCTGAGGTGATGCAGAATGATACTCAGGTCTTGCTGAGTGATACTGCTGCGGTGCTGAGTGATGCTGTGGTGGTGCTGAGTGATATTGTCTTGGCGCTGAGTGATGCTGTGGTGGTGCTGAGTGATATTGTCTTGGCGCTGAGTGATGCTGTGGTGGTGCTGAGTTATGCTGTGGTGGTGCTGAGTGATGCTGTGGTGGCCCTGAGTGATGCTGTGGTGGCCCTGAGTGATGCTGTGGTGGTGCTGAATGATGCTGTGGTGGTGCTGAATGATGCTGTGGTGGTGCTGAGCGATGATGTGGTGGTGCTGAGCGATGCTGTGGTGGCCCTGAATGATGCTGTGGCGACGCTGAGTGATGCTGTCGCGGCGCTGAGTGATGCTGTGGCGGCACTGAGTGATGCTGTGGTGGCGCTGAGTGATGCTGTGGTGGCGCTGAGTGATGCTGTGGTGGCGCTGAGTGATGCTGTGGTGGCGCTGAGTGATGCTATGGTGGCGCTGAGTGATGCTGTGGTGGCGCTGAGTGATGCTGTGGTGGTGCTGAGTGATATTGTTGTGGCACTGAGTGATGCTGTGGTGATGCTGTGGTAGTTCTGAGTGATGCTGTGGTGGTGCTGAGTGATGCTGTGGTGGCACTGAGTGATGCTGTGGTGGCGCTGAGTGATGCTGTGGTGGCACTGAGTGATGCTGTGGTGGCGCTGAGTGATGCTGTGGGGGCGCTGAGTGATACTGTGGTGGCGCTGAGTGATGCTGTGGTGGCCCTGAGTGATGCAGTGGCGGTGCTGAGCGATGCTGTGGTGGTGCTGAGCGATGCTGTTGCGGCGCTGAGTGATGCTGTGGCGACGCTGAGTGATGCTGTGGCAGCGCTGAGTGATGCTGTGGCGGCGCTGAGTGATGCTGTGGTGGGGCTGAGTGATGCTGTGGTGGCGCTGAGTGATGCTGTGGTGGCGCTGAGTGATGCTGTGGTGGCGCCGAGTGATGCTGTTGTGGCGCCGAGTGATGCTGTGCTGGCGCCGAGTGATGCTGTGCTGGCGCCGAGTGATGCTGTGGTGGTGCCGAGTGATGCTGTGGTGGTGCCGAGTGATGCTGTGGTGGCGCCGAGTGATGCGGTGGTGGCGACGAGTGATGATGTGGTGGCGCCGAGTGATGCTGTGTGGCGCCGAGTGATGATGTGGTGGCGCTGAGTGATGCTGTGGTGGAGCCAAGTGATATTGTTGTGGCGCCTAGTGATGCTGTGGTCGCCCTGAGTGATTCTGTTGTGACCCTGAGTGATGCTGTGGTGGTGCTGAGTGATGCTGTGGTGGTGCTGAGTGATGCTCTGGTGGCCCTGAGTGATGCTGTGGTGGCCCTGAGTGATGCTGTGGTGGCCCTGAGTGATGCTGTAGTGGCCCTGAGTGATGCTGTGGTGGCCCTGAGTGATGCTGTGGTGTCGCTGAGTGATGCTGTGGTCGCGCTGAGCGATGCTGTGGTGGTGCTGAGTCATCCTGTGGTGGTGCTGAGTCATCCTGTGGTGGTGCTGAGTCATCCTGTGGTGGTGCTGAGTGATGCAGTGTTGGTCCTGAGTGATGATGTGGTGTCGCTGAGTGAAGCTATGGTGGCGCAGAGGATGTTGTGGTGCTGCTGAGTAATGCTGTGGTGGCGCTGAGTGATGCTGTTGTGGCGCTAAGTGATGCTGTGGTTGTGCTGAGTAATGCTGTGGTTGCACTGAGTGATGCTGTGGTTGCTCTGAGTGATGCTGTGATGGCGTTGAGTGATGCTGTGATGGCGTTGAGAGATGTTGTGTTGGTGCTGGCTCTGATTGATGCTGTGCTGGCTCTGATTGATGCTGTGCTGGCTCTGATTGATGCTGTGGTTGCGCTGAGTGATGCTGTGGTGATGCTGAGTTATGCTGTTGTGTTGCCGAGTGAGAGATAGAGTGAAGATATAATGCCCAATTAGAGAGGGTGGTGAGAGAGAAAGAGAGAGAAAGGGTGTACATAGAATAAAGAGTGGAGCGTGGATAGAGAGAGAGAAAGAAGGGGAGAGAGAGTGAATGAAGGAGTTTGAAAGAGAAACAGATAAAGGGGTGAGAGAGAATGAAAGGCTAAAAAGATAGAGAGGGGAGAGTTAATTAAGTAGAGTGAGAATTAGAGAGGGGAGAGAGAGAGAAGGAGAGAGACAATAAGAGTGGGGGTGTGGAGTTTAAATAGAGTGAAGAAGTGACGCGGAAAAAGTAACCTTAAATATAGCTTTGTGCTTTGCGCGAATAAATATTTTTTTAAAAACAGAGTGAGACAAAAATACTGGTAATTAGGCTGTGACTCCCAATATAAAACAAATAGCGATATAAGGTGAAATCAACCCACCGAAGCAATATTTCTAACTAGACAAAAAAAGCTTGCATTTCAATACTAATCGCTGTTGTTTTTCATGTGACTGTAGTCCAGGGCTGTCAGTTGGTAATGTGAGCTGCTGCTGCGATTGAAACATCAGAGTCCAGAGAGTTAATGAGCCATGACGAGGAAATGAGGAAGAGATAGGGAACCCAGATGGCAGCTGCGCGTGCACGCTATCGTGAACGCAAGCTGGTCGCCAGCCGAAAGCCAGTGGGTTTGCACTTCCAAAACCCGCTTACTAAAACTCTCGGCCAGACCAGCGCAAGCGCTGGTGCAGGCCGAGACCTAAAAAGGAGGTTGACCCTGGTGAAATTTCTGGTTTCCTTGTCTTCCTCTATTGGCCCTGTAATTGTACTGGGCTCCCTCAGATGTATTTGAGCTGTCACCATTAGAGTCTGTGGAATAAGTATCGGGGAAGGTCCTCCTACTGTTTCTACTCTGATTTTAGTAATTGGTGCTTTGATTCCAATCCTGGTTATAAGTGGTACCAAGATAAGGATACGCTCTCTCCTGGGTATACCATCATATGTCTTTTCTAAGTTTTTCTGTCTTTTTTCCTACCAAATGTTCTTCAAGATCTTTCATTTCACTACTCATGCTCTCAAGTCTCGCCTTTGCTTCCTCTAGTGCAGTCATTGTTTTGAGTTTTTCTTCCATGTCAACTATCTCTTGGCTGATTTGTTGAGTCTTCCACATCGCTTGTTCTTTGTTCAGCCTCCAAAATTTTAGAATTGATTGTGTTAATATCGGCACATATGGCAGTCATCTCAAGTTGCATGGATTCTGTGTTCTGCTTAGTTGATTTCGCTAGGTCATGCACCTCCTCCAGCTTTTTCAGTACCATGTGTATATTGCTGTTTATATCTGACTTGCTCTTAATAAGTGAGTCTGGAGATGGGGGTTCAGCTTTCGATCGTTTGTAGTTCGGCTTGGTTTCTTTTTCTGCCATTGTGGTTAACTTTAGGAGTCTGTTCTAAGGAGCGCTGTCGAGTTGCGTTGTCGAAAATTCTTTTCAAGGGCTTCCAATTGTATGCAGAGATTGGTGAAGTGTATGTAGATTTGTTTGTTAAGATAGATTACTATGCTTCATGCAGTGAAAACACTTCTGCTGACATTGAGAGGCCCCAGCATGCAGAGGCTTCGCCAAGCAGCTGCCTAACATCTCTGTGAGGGGTGTCCAGTTCGTGACCAAAATGGGGTCCTACATTCTGTCCCGCCAGGTAATGGGGCTGGATCATTCAGTAGGGGGATTCTTGGCTCTAGATACACACACCTACATCTACACTAGATGCATATAGAGTAGGGATTGCATAGTAGGAGTATGCCTGATTAGTACCTTTGTTTTATATGCCTGCATATATACACTGCTTTAGCACCATGGTGGATTAATACCTGCTATTTACTATTTTGGTGCTTGCAATCACTTTCATATGCTTCTGTCTACTGATTATCGCAGCCCATGTATTCTATACAAGAATAAGATTGGTTCAATAAATATATTGAAACCGTCCCATTGTGTATTCTCTGTTGTTAGAAATGGGGTCCCTAGTTGGTAGGGTGGTAACTTGTCCAAGTAGGGAGTCTTCTTCCTAGTCAGGATAAGGGAGTTACACTTCTAAAATAACCCCTGATCACCCCCTTGGTAGCTTGGCACGAGCAGTCAGGCTTATCTCAGAGGCAATGTGTAAAGCAGTTGCACATAACACCCAGTAATACAGTGAAAAAACTATAAAAAAACACCACACCAGTTCTAGGAAAATAGCCAACATTTATCTGTGTAAAACAAGAAAAATCCAACATACAGTTCTCAAGATACAAATAATGCAAAAATAGACTTTAAATACAGTTTGTTGAAGTTGATTGCTCCATCTGGGGCTATCACGGCGTGGTGAACAAACAAATCCAACGGTTCAGGCTGGCAGTGGTGACGCGGGCCAGCTACAGTGTCGGCAAAAACCTGCAAAACAGTACCTTTAGATATGGAGGACTTTGGGTACCTCGCGATGATCTTCAAAGAGCCGGCCTCGGTTCTGGAGGTCGGTGCAGGAGTCTTTGGGCCCTTGAAGTCACACACGTGCAGGTCGAAATCTGTGCAGTTGAAAGTCAGGAGCGCCGGCGTCAGCAGGCATCGAGGCTGCGGTGTGAAGTGGAGGGGTGCGGCGTGTGGTGCCCGCAGGACGCAGTGCAGGCAGCGGCTTGGTGACGGTCATCCAGCAGTGTCGGTGAGACCAGGGCTGTGGTATGAAGTGGGTGGTGCTCGTCGCTGTATTGCAGGTCACGGTGCAAGCAGCGGCGGCGGCGTTGCTGAAGTGCTGTCGTCGGTAGAGTCATGGCTGCAGTGCGAGACGGGGCAATGCAGTGTGCGAGGCCCACAGGTTGCGGTGCAAGCAGCGGCATTGGTTGACGATCTGGAGTCGATGGTGCTGCTGTCAGTGGGCCAAGTCGGCCGTGTGGGACGGGGCGGAGCGTCGCGTAACTTGCGAGCAGTGCCCCTAAACCACAGTGCAGGCAGTGGCGTCGATGTCAGCTTGCAGCGTCGTCGGTGAGACCAGGGCAGCGATGTGAAGAGAGGCAGTGCGGTGCCCACAGGTCACTGTGCAAGCAGCGGCTCGGTGGTGGCGGAAGACGGCGTTGTCGGTGAGACCAGGGTTGCGGTGTGAAGTGCGGCAGTGCCTTCTTCGGTGTCTTCGGTGTCTTCAGGTCACAGACCCGGCAGCAGCGTTGTTGATGATGTCAGGTTGCTTTTACCCTCTGTGGCTGATGAAACACACAGTTCCAGATAAAAGTACCCAGAGGAAGGCAAAGTCTTTGCTATTCCTGAGACTTCTTGAACAGGGTGCAAACTCTACCTCAAGCCCTTGGAGATACTCAGAAAAAGAAGTTGTAGAAAGTTCAGTCCAGTCCTTTCACTGCCCAAGACAGAAGCAGCCATTGCAGGCCAACACAGCAAAGCACACAGGAAAGTGGTAGTCTCTCCTCCCAGCTTCTCCAACTCTTCTTCTTGGCAAGATCCTTAATCCCAAAGAACTTTAAGTCCTGGGGTCAGGGCCCCAATATTTATACCACATTTCCCTTTGAAGTTGGCACAAACAAAGTTCCTCTGGCATACATTAACCAGTTCTGCCTGTCTAGGCCAGGTTTACTGCAGGAGAGGGAGACAGCTTTGTGAGAGGCAGCCACAGTCCATTTAGGTGCAAGAAACAACTCCTCGCACTACTCTAAATGCAGCCAGATCTATTCAGCCTTGCTATGAGTCAACCAGGAAAGGCAGGACACACTTCAGTCTTTCTAGTGTGAATGCACATCCCCAGCTCCTGTCACTCTCAACCCAGACCGTGAATACACAAACAGGCACTGGCACACAGGATGTTTAAACAAGAAAGTGCCCACTTTCTAAAAGTGACATATCCAAACACTCAATATAAAAATCATCTTTACTAAATTCTGAGTTCAGGAAGCCTAAACTCCATTTCTCTATTTTGTCCCAATGGAAAGTTACACTTGTAGAATGTTACAGTGCAACTCCTATGATAACCTATGGGACAGACTGCCTTTCAATAGTGAAAAACGAAATACACAATATTTCACTATCAGGACATGTAAAACACACCAGTAAATGTCCTACCTTTCACATACATTGCACCCTGCCCATGGGAGTACCTTGGGCCTACCTGAGGGGTGCTTTACATGAAGGAAAAGGGAAGGTTGGGGTCTGGGAAGTGGGTGCACTTGCCAGATCGACATGGCAGTAAAAACTGTGCACAGACACTGCCGTGGCAGGTCTGAGACACCTTTGAAAGGCTACTTGTGTGGGTGACACAACTAGTGCTGCAAGCCCACTGAAAACGAGACCAGACCACAGGAGGTTACCCATAGACCCAGTTGAGACCTGGGTAATAAGTGTATATAACAAATAACAGCGACTCAGCAGTTAATACTTACAGACAGTTTCTAGAAAACATACACAGCAGTTGCAAGAAGAAGGAGACAGGGAGGCATTAATGGTTGATGCAATAAATGCGAAGAGTAGTCTATATTCAAACAAAGTGGGATGACGGCCCTATATTACATTGAATGTATGTGTTACCTGTACAAACTTGTGCACATGTGTGCTTGTGAAAAAGGTGAACGACGCAAAGTGACAAGTGAAACTGCGAGAAACGGCGCAAAGGAAACAATAATGTCAAAATATACAGAAAAACACTTTTTAGTGGTTCAGATTAATTTGCAAGGATTTAAGAGAGGTAGGATATTTGATGAACCACAGAGGTTGCACCTAACAATTGTACTGGGTGGTTGACGGCGTTTCGACCTGTTGCCAGTTCAGGTCATCTTCAGGACCAGGTTACAGATTTGTAAGTGCTGTGTAATGGCTGGAGGGCAATTCCAAAGGGGGCATCGAGAATAGCACCCAGACGTGGTGTGCTAGAGGAGGAGGCGAACAAGACGCAGACGAGGGTGCCCACGAGGAGACTAGTATTGTCCAGACACGTAAAATTGTGCAGGCAAATTGGTTCAGAAGAAGGCAAGGATAGTCATTGAATAGTCCGGAACAATTGGAGGTTGACTGATGAAAGTGGAGTACAGTAATCTTGGGACGAGCGTCGGTGGGTGAGGACGTCCGGTGATGGAGACTTACGAAGCGGTCTGTGGGGGTCTAGATTTTTTGGAACAGAGGTCAGCCGTGGTGGCAGGATCCTCTAGGTCTGACCTCCATTCTGAAAAATCTAGCCCCCCCAGGCCACTTCGTAAGTCTCCATCACCGGACTTCCTCTCCCCCCGACGCTGGTCCCAAGATTACTGTGCTTCACTTTCATCGGTCAACCCCCACTTGTTCCGGCCTATCCAATGACTATCCTAGCACTTGCATTTTTGCACTGAATAGCAGTGAAAAAGTACGCAGAGACACTAAGCCAGCAAAAACGAAGTCCAGCATACTGTCAAAAACAGGAGGTCAGAAGGCAAAAAGACAGGAGAAACACCCCAAAAGATGCCAGGTCTAACATCTATGTACTTCTCTGAGAACAAGAACACGAGTGACTGAGCGAAAGGGTTGTAGATCTGTTACCACGAACCCTGATGGGTCAGGGTTGTCATGGTCAGTGATTGCCAGAAGCCATTCGTGCCCTCTGTGGGTTAGGGGGGCTTATGGTGGCACTGTGAACTAACTGGTCTCTAGGCCAAAATATACTACTGGGTGCGTGGAATCAGTCTAGGCACCTCACCCAGTGTTTCTGTTGTTCACAAACGCGCTGGTCCTATGAATTAGTGGGAACTACACGACAGTCTGATCCATTGCTCCTTTCTGTATCTTGGTGTGAGCAGCAGAAGCTGTGAATGACATTTGAGGACACCAATGGATGAAGAGGGCTGCATTCAAGATGATGCATATATGTATGCATTTTTAATTGTGATTATTTTGTAAAAACACAAGGCTAACCCCATGTTTAAGCCATCCCTAAAAGTGACTCTCACCACATCAGCAATATGTAGTAGTAATAGTTTCATCTTATCTTTTTGTACTCCCTTCATCAGTATGTCAGGGTTTCAGGCCACCATGATAACGTAATCCTAATAGAGTGACTTAAGCAAAAAAAGCAAATGGCCACAATTTCACTGAGAATTATACTAGTATATGATCAATTGAATATATCACTATCAATATCACTTGTTAAAGTACGCTGTCATTAATGATTAGTTATAAGGATGATTGAGTCAGCTGAGCCCTTGCTGTTAACTAAATGTGGTGTTCTTGAGTTCGAATCCAAGCAAGGCATACTCAATCTTCCATCTTTCCATCTATATAAAATAAGTTAATTTTATTTATTGCTATTAGTGTTATGACTTTCAAGACTGATTTTTCTGGTTGCTTCTACTTGTAAACCAAACATTTTAATTTTTTCCTTGTCACACTTATATAAAAAATGTAGGCGCCCACTTCCCAATGAGCCCCTATACATTTTGCAATTCTACTAATGTAAATATACCCATCATTAATCTGCAGCAAAAAACACACAGAAAGAAACCATGGGAATGCACCCAGAATGTGAAATGCTCTAACCCAAGAACTACATGACAATCAGTCATTCCTATACTTCAGGAAAACCTTAAGCTAGTCCTACTGAACATACACCTGAATTCATCCAACTAAAATAATGGGCTTTCTTCTGTGCACTATCCCTCCCATTACCGAAAAGTCTGAGCAACTCTACCTCTGGAAAAATTGAACAATTAATCTACCTTTTATTTTATACTACAACCCTGTATGCCTGGTACTTTTCCTTTGTATACTTTGTAAAAGTACTTCATGTCTGTTCAACCTTTGTAAAATGCTCTGATACCCTTGGGTCAAGAGAGCTATAGAAAACGCTAAAAATAAATAAAGAAATACAAAGTTACCAGTGCTGTTTGAGGAGAAGAGTGAGACCACTATGGAGACCACTATTGTGGTCTTCATGGAGCAAACTTAATTTATTAGAAAGATATACCCACACTGCAGCCGAACAGCTATTAGTTAAACGCTGTGGTTAGAATTAACACGGATGTTGGCCCCCGCTACTGGGTCTAAGTCCCCATAGGCAAGAAAGAAATGAATTACCTGTAAAGTTGACTCAAGGAGGGAAGGAAGAGAACAAGCCCACGATGCACAGCAGTTGCTGAAGCTCATATATGACAGTGAGTGATTTCCTGTGCCACCCAATTTTCTAAACCAAGAAAGTAAGATCTAAGCAACCAAAAAAATTAATTAAATATGAAAGTAAATCAATATCTGTCACAGCTTATATTTATAGAAGAAAAAAGCACATTTATCTACTGCTAGAGCAGTAAAGAAGAGGAGGTGTGGACAATGGCTGAGCTCGCTAAAGATTTGAATGTGTTGCCTTTGGTGGACTTCTCATTGGTGGACTCATTGTGAGGTTATAAAGACTAAGGGCCTGATTTAATTCTTGGCGGTAAGGATACTCTGTTCACAACGGAGTATCCTCATCGCCAAGAATGCAGTATGCCCACCGTTTTAGATAATGGGCAGACTTTCGGGTTAATCTTGGTTGAGACTACTCTGCCTCTGCCGTAATTTGCCCCTCCGATGGCCCTGAGGAGCAAGGACCGTTGGAGAAATAACTACATGTCTTCCCACCCAGTTTGGATGGGCGGACATGTAGTCATTTTTTACTGCTTCTTACACTCAGGTAAAGCCTGGGGGTATGCAATAGTAAAAGCATTTTAATGCTCCCCCCGCCATAGGAGAAGCCTCCCATGGCGAGGGAATATAAGCTGAAATGTGTTCTGTCACATGTTTTTGATCACGCAATTGCTTTGCGTGATCAAAAATGATCAGATATATCATTAAGTTCAAACAGATCAATCTTTGATCTGAAATGTTCAGTAGACAATACATAAAACATAGAACATGTGTGGTCTCATATTTGACCAATATTTGACACACACTTTCAACAATCAATGTAAAACACCACACCACACAATTATTCCTCAGTTTGTATTTTCAAAATCATATTTTCAACTGGTAAACACGGTTTTCTTCATATATGGCATCACGGATACAAACAATATACATAAAATGTGGCTTAGGGCCTGATTTTGAGTTTGGCGGTCCATAGGACCGCCGTCCCTGTGGTGGAGGTCTGACCACCGCCACACTGCGGGACTGCCCGCATCATTATGAGTGCGGTAGTCGGACCGCCATGAGACTGCCAGCACCGCCGAGATCAAGGATGCCACTGGTCCCGCGGTCTTTCACCGGCAGTAATATGCAGCCTCAACCGGCACCGCCGAGCATATTCCAAGTTGCCATTTCACCTCCCTTTTCATGGCAGTGAACCCACCATGAAAAGGATGGCGGAATGGCAAGGGCCCTAATAGGGCCCCCTGCCGGACTTGGGCCTGGGGGTGCATACGGGGGGGCACATGTAGCACCCCCCTGAATTTGCACCCCACCTTCCTGCACAGTGTGGCATATATGCCACACCATGCAGGAAGGTGCAGTCGGCGCTCTGACTGCAGCGGTCTGCATGATAGGCTGTTCTTTGAGCCTTTCAGACCGCCGCTAGCAAAGCGCCACAGGACCGCCTGCCATACCAGGATTTAACTCCTAATCTGGCGGGCGGTCACACCACAGCTTTGGCGATCCTACAGCAGATGACGGGTTGCACAGTCCGCTGTAGGACCGCCAAAGCAGTAATCAGGCCCTTAGTGAAAAAGTGACATGAAGTGCAACAGTGTTTTATACAACACAATACAAAGAATAGACAAGAAATATATATCAGCAATATTACTGACACATGTACGGACAATCAAACAATAATGATGAATCTTGTAATTTTTGTTCTTCAATATTTCTTTTATTCTTTTCGTTGAGTTAGTTCTACAGCAGTATAGCCAACACGTGTTTCGCACTTACTGGCGCTTCTGCGTTCTGCTTCTGCGTTCAGTGTTTATACAAACAATCTATCCAAAATAATTTATATATAGAACAACATTCCCTTAGAGTTATAGACATCATATCCTGTTACTATAACCTCTTATTGACACAAGTTTTTATATATGCATAAACAGCAAGCTCTATACAGAATACACACAACGTGTAGAAGACTACTGTAGTGATCTATCCTCATAGGCAATGGTATTTCCTTTTTACAATTGCACAATATTGCACTATAAACACAATATAAAGTCCTAAGTCATTATATAACATTCTTCGTAACCTAGGGGACTCTATTGCCTACCCTCTTCTCCGTCAGTCCTCTTTAAATGTAGCTTTATACATTACCAGTAGATCTCCCTAATGGATAAGAAGTCATATTTATTAAAAGTAATTTACCTCTTGGATAACTTATTGTTGTCCACAGATTAAATTTCTGATAGAATGCCAATTCACACTTTCTTATGTGTTATACGTGGGTCATTTATATGTTTCCTTCACCAAAAATCTGTATGTTGAATATAGTATTTCAAAATAAAGGAGAAAAAAATCACCCTTAGATACCCATCCTTATAATTAATTTCTACCCTACATTTCTTATTTTTAGTTTTATTGAATTCTTACCCTTGTTTATATTTCTTGTATCATTTTCAGAGTTCGTCAAGTCTTGATCTAGATAACTGTTGAATCCCCTTGATACGGGATACTGAAAATAAAATCAGAATAGGATTTGCTCCATTATTCTCATATACAAATGTCCTATGTTTAAAACATGGTTCTTTTTATTACATTAGTGGACCATATAAATGGAACTGCTATGGGAGGAGTTTATCTTAATCTGGTTATATCTTCAAAGACTTATTGCCACATGTAAATGCTTAATTCAAGACTTTTAAAAGATTTTATATGAATTATAAATGCTGTCAAGGTACGCATCTTTAGATTCAATTAATCTAAGGTTAATAGTCTTTAGGCAGGTTCTATACATCAAATCAGCACCAGAGTCTAACCCTATTTTAAATTATAAGTGTGTGCTTCCATTTGAAGGCTCTTGAAGGTACCTAATGCAATCTCACAATAATTTAATCTTGAAAGATATTATTATTGCCTGGATACGCACTTCCTATTACATTCCCAGCACTAATATTAGTTTAGACCTTCTTGGTTCATTATGTGCTTGTTTTCTAGTAACATCCATTAACCGTTACCACTTAGCTTCTCTTAGGACAGTATCCCACTCAAACTCAAAGGCTATAAAAAGGGGGGAGGGGTCGTAATGACAAGTTCCAGATGTACCCGATTACCAGCATACTATCTTTTAGCCTCGTACTCAGTTACTTGTCTATAGCTTGTATAGCCCAACTACATGTCCCTCTGTCTCTAATCACTCACTGCAGTTGGCCCAAACTCCACCTCACTTTACATCTGGATCAAAGTGCATTCTAACGGGACCTTCGAAATTCTCTTTTTATACTGCTTTGAAAATGAATTGCTTACACCTGATCACGTGCGAAAACCTCCTATAAGCTATAATTCCACTTGAAATGCAACAAAACACGCTGTTATTTATCTTGATTCATATTTCACCTAAATCTAAATGTTTTATCACTAATCTGACATTTTATGAAGAAACTGAAAAATAATATAATAATATACTATTTAGATATTGTATATTTAAAAACTCAAAATTATGCTCTCATGCACTATAGGAACTCGAACTCTGGATGCTAGTCTCACTCTCTTTATAAACTCATACCCATACCTTCCGTGCTATCCGGCGGGTATGTAATTGTTGTTACTGACGGCTGCCTCTTATTCACTCCATTATTCTATAATCTTCTTTACGTATGCGAAAGAAAAAAATCTTTTTAACCTATTCTGTGGGGAATCGAATTATGACTAGTAATCATTTTTTCAAACACATCAACGCTCCCTGTGTGCTGTCTTTACATTATCTACATGCTTTTATTTAACGAAGTCCTCTATATTTCCTTGTTGTTGGACATTCATCATAATTAAGGAATATTTGAATTTATCACTCTCTCTGTGGGGAATCGAACCCCTGAGGTATCCAACCTCATTCAAAAGTTTGCACCTTTTTTGTCACTTCGCCAAGCACAAGTCATTCTACAGATACTATAAAAGTATTCCTGTATAGATACTAAAACGTTATGAAAAAAAGGGACTTCTCCAACCTGCACTACCTGTAAATTCACCTAGTATCCCAAATAAGAAAAAATATGAATAAAAAATAGAGCACTATTACTTGAATTTGCTATATCTAAGAATAGTCATTTATTTAATGTAAAACTTACTAAAGAGTGGCGCTATTTCCAGGGAACTTTTACACACTATATGTTGCCGAACAGTGGTTTGAAAAGGACCAAAATGTATCACTGATTCCTCATCCCAACTTTGATTATTTGTAAGGGGAATTCTTAAATAACGGTATGTAATTCCCTGTCCACATTTAGTCCAAATTGTACTGTTTGCACTTTATTGATCCAAAAAGTCTCCCTCATCCTTGTTTTTTTCTCCAGGTCTCCACCTCTTCTGTCTAATTGTACATGCTCTGGTCCCATGAAGCGTATTCCACCTATTTCTGTCTCTTTGTGATAATTACGAAAGTGTACGGCTATGGGATATTTTGTATCAAAGTTTTTGATGGCTCTCAGATGTTCCATCCACCTAATTTTAAGTTTCCTCACTGTCGATCCTATGTGCATTTTACCACAAATGCAAGTCATAGCATATACACAACCCTTAGTGTTACAGTTTTTTTTCTTTTGAATACATATTGAAGATTATAGAATAATGGAGTGAATAAGAGGCAGCCGTCAGTAGCAACATTTACATACCAGCCAGATAGCACGGATGGTATGGGTATGAGTTTATAAAGAGAGGGAGACTGGCATCCAGAGTTCGAGTCCCTATAAAGCTTGAGAGCATAATTTTGAGTTTTTAAATATACATATATATATACATATATAGAGATAGAAAGGGAAAAAGTATTTTACCATTTCCACAGCAAAGTCTTTAAGCATAGGATTAGCACAGTGCTATCCATGCCATGCTGTTAAAATGGCCAAAGCCTTTTACCACTCCTGGCACAGTATTACAGCTTTAGATTGGTAAAATACCATCCAAGCCAACCTGTCCCTTTCTATCTCGGCGTGGATGGCACTGTGCTAATCCTACGCTTAAAGACTTTGATAGAAAAGCAGACATTTGAGGTGAGCAAATTTAGAGTGTCGCTGGTGTTGAGAGTGCTCTATACTGGAGCTGCTTTCCACCTAAACTTGAGCACTACCCAGAGTTCTCTGCTTCTTTTTTTGCATAATTTATGCATCACTCTATGCCTGAAAGGGTTTTCTTTTGACTTATACTGGGTGCTCCCTTGTGTCTGGATAAAGCTCTACCTATCTGAAGAGCTCTAATGAGAGCGAAACACATGTCAGGGGTTGCTTTTAGTGATTTCAGGTTGGCTTGGATGGTATTTTACCAATCTAAAGCTGTAATACTGTGCCTGGAGTGGTAAAAGGCTTTGGCCATTTTAACAGCTCGGCATGGATAGCACTGTGCTAATCCTATGCTTAAAGACTTTGCTGTGGAAATGGTAAAAGACTTTGTCCCTTTCTATCTCGGCGTGGATGGCACTGTGCTAATCCTACGCTTAAAGACTTTGATAGAAAAGCAGACATTTGAGGTGAGCAAATTTAGAGTGTCGCTGGTGTTGAGAGTGCTTTATACTGGAGCTGCTTTCCACCTAAACTTGAGAACTACCCAGAGTTCTCTGCTTCTTTTTTTTGCATAATTAATGTGTCACTCTATGCTTGAAAGGGTTTTCTTTTCACTTATACTGGGTGGCTCCCTTGTGTCTGGACAAAGCTATACCTCTCCGAAGAGATCTAATGAGAGTGAAACACGTGTCAGAGGTTGTTTTTGTTGATTTAAGGTTGACTTGAATGGTATTTTACCAATCTAAAGCTGTAATACTGTGCCTGGAGTGGTAAGAGGCTTTGGCCATTTTAACAGCTCGGCATGGATAGCACTGTGCTAATCCTATGCTTAAAGACTTTTCTGTGGCAATGGTAAAAGACTTTGTCCCTTTCTATCACGGCGTGGATGGCACTGTGCTAATCCTACGCTTAAAGACTTTGATAGAAAAGCAGACATTTGAGATGTGCAAATTTAGAGTGTCACTGGTGTTGAGAGTGCTCTATACTGGAGCTGCTTTCCACCTAAACTTGAGAACTACCCAGAGTTCTCTGCTTCTTTTTTTGCATAATTTATGCGTCACTCTATGCCTGAAAGGGTTTTCTGTTGACTTATACTGGTTGCTCCCTTGTGTCTGGACAAAGCTATACCTCTCTGAAGAGCTCTAATGAGAGCGAAACACATGTTAGGGGTTGCTTTTATTGATTTCAGGTTGGTTTGGATGGTATTTTACCAATCTAAAGCTGTAATACTGTGCCTGGAGTGGTAAAAGGCTTTGGCCAGTTTAACAGCTCGGCATGGATAGCACTGTGCTAATCCTATGCTTAAAGACTTTGCTGTGGAAATGGTGAAAGACTTTGTCCATTTCTATTTCGGCGTGGATGGCACTGTGCTAATCCTATGCTTAAAGACTTGGATAGAAAAGCAGACATTTGTGGTGAGCAAATTTAGAGTGTCGCTGGTGTTGCGAGTGCTCTATACTGGAGCTGCTTTCCACCTAAACTTAAGAACTACCCAGAGTTCTCTGCTTCTTTTTTGCATAATTTATGTGTCACTCTATGCCTGAAAGGGTTTTCTTTTGACTTATACTGGGTGCTCCCATGTGTCTGGACAAAGCTATACCTCTCTGAAGAGCTCTAATGAGAGCAAAACACGTGTCAGGGGTTGCTTTTATTGATTTCAGGTTGTCTTGGATGGTATTTTACCAATCTAAAGCTGTATTACTGTGCCTGGAGTGGTAAAAGGCTTTGGCCATTTTAACAGCTCGGCATGGATAGCACTGTGCTAATCCTATGCTTAAAGACTTTGCTGTGGAAATGATAAAAGGCTTTGTCCCTTTCTATCTCGACGTGGATGGCACTGTGCTAATCCTACGCTTAAAGACTTTGATAGAAAAGCAGACATTTGAGGTGAGCAAATTTAGAGTGTCACTGGTGTTGGGAGTGCTCTATACAGGAGCTGCTTTCCACCTAAACTTGAGAACTACCCAGAGTTCTCTGCTTCTTTTTGTATATATATATATATATATATATATATATATATATATATATATATATATATATATATATATATAGAGAGAGAGAGATATGTCCATCCTTCCTATATCAGATGGTTCAACATTCACCCTCTATCATAATTAATTTCATTTTCAGGATGATTGACCAAGGACATGGACTAATCAAAATGTCTTCGACGTTTCGACCCAAGGTTTATGTGCTAGTGTGTACACCTCATGGCAGGTTTTCTTCAAGACTAGTGAATGTCTAGGGACAGTCAAATTGTAATGCAATCATTTGGAACTAGACTTTTCCACCCGGGATAGAGCCCACAGCCAGGGAACAATCGGTATTCGTGAAACTGCCTTTTCATTGAATTAACTCAGGGACCTAGGATATTGTCCAGATATCAGTATCTTTGGATTTTGAATGCCCAGATATAGAGTGAGCCTCACTGCTGTCTATGGAGGATTAAATGATCTCTCCCCACACCTAACAAAATATTACTATGGATAATCAGGAGTTTGTAAAGCGTGGCTACTCACCCATAAGGGTCTCAAAGCACTGAGGGGGGGCTGCTGAATTTAAAGTCACCAGAATTATGCTGAGATGGCTCTACGCACTTAATGCAACCTTCCCGTGGCGTGTGAGAATCAACCCATTGGCGAAGGGGGGAGCATTAATTTTTTCTTTCCATAAAGAAAATCTCGTTTTGGGATTTTCTTTTTGAGAAGGAAAAAAGATTGCTGTTTGTCACAGTGCTCCCTTGCAACAAACTGTCAAATGCATTGACAGGCACCGCCGTGACAGCGGTTTCTGCCAATGCCTTTATAATATCTGCCTGCTAGGCGGTCATTTATAAATTTGGCGGGCGGAGTTGTCTCGGCCTGGCGGACATAAAGTCCTCCGCCAAGCCAATGGTGGCTACTCCATCCGCCAATATTTAAATCGGGTCCTAAGTGCCTAGACTGCTGCATGTGGTTGTATGCGGTATCCATGTTGGATTTACTTTATGCTTACTCGGTCTACCTTACGAGACAGTGCAAGCTGTCTGCCTGTAAAGATCTATTGTGAACTTACCAAGAACTTACAGGAACCTACTGCCCATCCATTGCATCTCATTGGTTGGCTTTATTGTCACTCTCATTTGCCTACTTCTTATTTGAAAGATTTCCTTGTCCCAGGTTGTTCATCTTGTGTTTGTCCCTTCAGGGAGCATAGCCTCTTTACCATCTCTCTGATTGGCTGGATCGTATTCTTCCACTACTCACTTTTAAGGACCTACATTTGCATTTTTCTTAAACACTTCAGGAGAGTACATGTGTTTTCAAGCTTGCTTGCTCATGTGCTCCTCCCCCACTTCTCCAAATACCCACTCCTGGTGCTCTGTGTTGTTTCTCCTGTGTGTTACAAGCTCTCTTTTGTGAGCTTCGGTCCCCTTCAAACTCCCCCTCCTTTTCCCTTGTGTTGCTTTCTTGCTCATGGACTCTCCCTTGTTTGCTGCTTTTCCTCTTCCTCTCCATGCCCACTCCTCCTATTTTATTTTGTTTATTTTTATGGGGAGGACAATGCAGAAAATTGCTACTGGCCCTGCCACCTTAAAAAAAGCGCTTTTGCGCAAATTATTTTTCATTTTTTCTTTAACTTTCCCATTACGCTCGGATCAGTAGATAAAAGAAGGTGGCCGTGTTATTTTGCAACTGCGTCATTGTCCCTTGTGTTTTTTTCTTTTTGGCCCTGCTGCACTGCAACTTAAAGATCCTGGAAGCATCGACAAAAGACATTGGCAGAGCAGATAGGTCCCAAAGACAAGACTTATTGGCTTCAGCAATGTTTTTTTTTTTTCTTTGTTGCTAAAGTTAAACAGTAAAGACCTAAAGTCATAATTGACACTCGGTTTTGGAATAGATCTATGATGACTTAGTTTGTGGAGGTGCTCACTTATTACTGAAAAATAAGATATGAAAAGCTGACCCTCATATGGCTAGACAATCCGATCCTTCTTTTTGTTCATGTCTTCATAACGCAAACTTTATTTTATATAAGAGCAACTTGTTGAAACCGTGATGCATTATGGCAAAAAGAAGTTATGTTTTTTTTAGCCAACAATGCGAGCTTCCTCTCTGTTCTAAACAATGTAATAACAGTGTTTTGCTGATATAACAAAAAAGTAAGTGGAGATTTAACTGGTACAAATTTTAGTTTAAACAGGTAAACTGCGCATTAACAGTCATTGTAAGGAAACTTTCCTCAGCGGGAAGCCTGCATCCTTTTTCCAGAAACCAAGATAGGTATGCGGTAGTCTAATAAAGTTATCATCCATGTGTGTGAGCGAGGCGCGTGGGAATCCGTGCTGTATTCAGGTTGTCTTGCGAGACACAATGCAGTAAACGGCAGCATCAGAAATGTCAGTCACAGTTGTCAGTCAGTCACTCTGACCGTGATATCTGCCTGAAATTCGATCCTCTGCTCAGTGGGCTATCCCACGGCGGGGGGTGGGGGGGGGGACACAAAACCAGGCGCCCTCACCACAGTCCCGTCGAGTAAAACAACATCCCATGATCGGGCTGTACACTGAAGGCTGTCAGATAAGAGGAAATGTTGAGGTACAAAAATGCTTTCTTTATGGCAAAGCTGCTGAGGAAATTGCGTGAAAAGGAAAAGCCCAGGCGCAGTTTTATGGTGAACTCTGGTAATAAAGCCCGTTAGCTTTGAAGTGAAAGCGTGATTCTGAAAATGAGTCATGTTGGCAATTAGATAGTGGTTGTTGAAGGCGCTGCTTTCATTTTGGGGCGGTGGGAAGTGGCCTCCGGAGGGGGCTCGCTTGTGTGGGTGTAGATAAACTGCGCACGCTGAGGGGGAAGTGCGAGAGGTAAAGTGTGAAGTTTTTATTCCCCTGGCGGAAGCGCGGAGCCAGAGGTTCATTAAGGGGGTGGGGACCTCCGTGCGAGCTGCCAGTAGCAGGGGTGAGGAACAGGGAGCTAATGATGTCTGCCTCGCACTTCGCCCCAGCCCCGTCTGATCGGCCTGTTCCCTCTACTGAACTCAGTTAACATTCTCCCCCAGCAGAAGCACAAAAAAATAGTCAGAAAGCAACAAACTCCAGGTGGCTCCCCAGTGCTGTACTGCCAAAAAAGAGAGCGAACTAGAAAACATTATTTTGGAGAAAAATAACAGGGCACCCTACCGGGGAGGAGGGGGGGTCGAGATTTGGGGCAGTAATGAGCTGGCTGTCCGTAAGGACAGGGAGAAGCGAGCGCCTAGAAGCAATTATCCGAGAGAGGCTGGGGTGTTCAGCTCTATGAGCTAGGGAGCTGTAGGCCAGCTCTCGCGCTCACACTGCCCCTCCTGGTCTGCACAGCAGAGACCCTCCGCCCTAAACTTGGGGTCTGCTAGTCTGCAGGGGAAAAACAGCTCAGCCCTCTGAGAATGCGGGCTGCTGGGCTCTAGAAGAGAGACCTCCACCCGATGAGGATGGACGCTCTTGCTCTGCCCAGCACGTGCCCGCCCTCTTCTGTTGGTCTGGACCTCTGAAACGGGAGACTATTGGTTTGCAAAGCAGAGATCTCTGAGCCCTGTGAGACTGGGGTCCGTCTGTTGATCTGCACGACAGAGATCTCAGCAGTCCTTTGAGACTAGGGGCTGCCGCACTGCAGAGGAGAGACTGCCCCGTCTCTGAGACAGGGGCTGTTGCACTTCAGAATAGAGCTCTCTCAGCCCTCAAAGATTGGTAGGTGACAGACTGCAGGATAAAAGGTCTGTCATTCTTTTCGGACAGGAGGATGTTGGGCTGCGAGAAAGATCTTTCACCCCTATGAGGCTGTGAGTTGTCGTCTGCAAAGAAGAGACCTTTCACCTCCTGAGACCCTGGGTTGCTGATGAACACCTACTCAGCCTTGTGAGGCTGAAGGCTGCTGGTCTCCCGAACAGACCTCTGGGTTTGTGGACTGTTAGTCTGAAGGAAAGAGACCTCTCCGCCGACTGAGACTGGGTCTCTGGTCTCCAGAGCAGGCAGACATATCTCAGCCCTGTGAGGCTGGAAGCGGCTGGTCTGGCGGACCCTGGTGTATGGTGCAGAGATCTCTCACCCCTGAGACTGGACTATCCGTGGGTGGATCGGAGACTTCTCAGGTTCCCTGAGACGGGGTCTGTGTGTGTACTGTGATCTCTCAGACCTTGGGACCGGGACTGCTCGTGTTTGGGACAGAGATCTCTTGGTCCCTGAGAGGGGGCAGTGGTACGTTGGTCAGAGATCTCTTGAACCCCTGAGAGTGGAACTGTTCGTGACTAGGACAGAGATCTCTTCCCCGCCCCCTGAGACTTTGACTGGCCGTGTTTGGGACAGAGATCTCTCAGCTTTATGAGACTGTGACTGTTCGTGGTTGGGACAGGTATGGCTCGCCCCCAGAGACTGGAACAGTTGATGTTTGGGACAGAGATCTCTCACCCCTGAGACTGGGACTGTTTGTGTTTGGGACAGAGATCTCTCGCCCCGTACGAGTGGGGCTGTTGGTGTTTGGGAAAGAGAGATCTCTCGCCCCCTGAGACTGGGACCGTTCGTGTGTGGGTCAGAGATCTGCGATCAGCTTCTCTCCGCTCCTGTGATGCCGCCCAGAAGGAATTCTTCTCTCATGCCAGGGTTTCAGATGTCCACCGCTGCTTGACCCCACTGACCACCAGAGGCACACCCCACCTCTGGCTCCTAATCACCGAGCATTACAAGCCAAGGTTCCCAACCTGTTTACAGGCAGGCGGAAAAAACAGCACTTTGGGGTCTTCAAAGCGAGCCTGCCTTCCCAAGGCTGACAATTAGATGAAGAGTTTACAGCTGGCCTGGGCTCTGTAAAGCGCAAGGGGGTGGAAGCAGAGCCCGCTGGAAACTCCTCGATGAACATGTTTCCCTCTCAGCCTCTGCCGAGCGGACACTCTAGCATCTGACATGGCAAGGGAGCTCGTCTGGAGGGAAGCGGAGCCACTACTTTAAAACGTGCCGTCTAGGAATAGTAAGAAAAAACACGGAGACGAATCGGTGAACAGGATTTTATTTTTTGGTTACAGAAAAAGAGCCACTTAGCTGGACCGGAGGGAGAGGCGCTCTCTGGAAGCGATTCGTCCCCTGAGTTATGGATGGTGGCGCACTCACTTCAGCCGAGGTCCGAGCCCCGCGGGAGATAGGTGTCCGGCGGCCCCGCGCGTGCCCCCCACCAGTGCGCATCCTTCCAGTATGTTTCTTCTTGTGAGGCGTTCCCTGCTGCCGCGAGCTCCACAACGATGTGGGGATGGGTACTGAGGAAGGGTGCCGCCGCCTTGTCCCAGCTGCCCTGCCTGGCGCTGTTGCTCTGGGTGTCGTGCCTTTCGGTCACCTGCCATGACCTGGGCAGGGGCTTGTTGCCGCCGGGGGTCGCCAACACCTCGGTGCCCGTGGTGGGCAGACACGCCAGGAGCTACCCACACCTCGAGGGAGATGTGCGCCTGAGGAGGCTGCTGTGCGTCACCAACTACTTCCTGAAGATCGACGCGGACGGCAAGGTCGGAGGGACCACCAAGGAGGACTGCCCGTACAGTAAGTGCCCCTCGCCCCTCTCAGACGCGTCACGGGAGGGTTTACCCCCGAAGGGGCTTTCAAAAGGAGGGTTTGGGAATCTGGTGGCCACTGGCCTGCGCCCTGCTGCTCCAGGGTGATGCTGAAAGCGCGCTGTGTCAAGGGAAGCACGTGTGTACCTCAGTGTCATTGCATTTGAACTCACAGTTGTCCCTACGCAGCGTTTATTTACTTTAACCCACAGCAGACACAGCCTAATTTGTTTTGTAAATGACGTGAGTAGGACGGAGCCCGCCAAGGTGAGATTTAAATGTTCTTGTGGGCGATAATTTGCCATTGACGCTGGTGTGTTCATTCGTATACCCTTCTGGATGTTGGGACTGGTGATGTTTCTGGCGTTGGATTGGCAATTGCATGTTTAAGTGACACTGCAGACGTTTAGTGCGTGAGAAGCAGAGGAATGACCGCTGAACCAGCCCAAAGCCACTCAAATGTGTTTATTAAAAGGAAGCACAATAAACCATTTACCAATAGCACTATCAAAAAATTACCACTTGATGTAAATGCTTCAAAATAAACAAACATACGTGTTTGTGGTTCATTGTTTTAAGTTATCTCAAAGATAACTTGTAGTGTTAGTCTCAAAGCAGCGGCACGGAGAACGTTCTGCAAAGTTTAGTTACAATGGGCACACACCATACGTGATGTAAGCCTTGAGCACGCGCGTTTGTACATGGAGACAGGTCTGTCTTCATAAATTGTGTGTTTTCAGGTTCCTACTGGCCACCCCGAGGACCTAGAACCCTGTAAAACGCTGCCCATGATTGTAATAGCAGCAGCGCCGGCTGAGTCACTCACACTCACACACACACACACGGACTCACTAAAAACACACCCATGCTTGCACTGGCTTACTGATGCAGAAGCGGCTTAGAGACATTCTCACACTGCACACCTTTCTAAGCCTCACATTGGCCTCCAGAAGTTTCGCACACTTATACCGCTGCACACTGAACCCCTCCAGAGCTCACACTGGTCACGGTGACCACAGCACTGGCTAAAAATCAGTCACACGTACATGCTGTCATTCTCAGCCTTACGCTTGCAACGGTGACTACCGAAGTGGATAAAGAGGCCCTCACACATACACTCCGGCACAGTTGAAGCACTCCCAAGCGGACACTGGCAGCAGCCGCCCTCACATGCATGCAGCCCCACTATATGCCACTTCCTGTCGTGAATACATGGCAACCACCAACTGGCACACCACAAGCCACCAGAAGACTTTCACGGGACACTGCATAAGCATCAGTCACACACATATGCACACTGACAAAATACAAATCTAGCTAGACGTGCACTCACTCACTACATGGCAAGAATGAGTCACACGCTGGTACGCCAAGACTACTGTTAGACTTTCCCTCATTGGGCACAGTATAAAATAAACATGACGCTCACTGCTACACTGCAAATCACTAATATGCTTACAGTGGTCAAGGTTAACACAGTGCACCACAGGGGTCACTCTGCCACACTATAAATCACTTCACAGTTCACAGACACCGCACCAACTGGTGAGTCACGTGGTGACATACTTCAACCCACATTTCGGCAAACTCTGGCACATGGTAACATTGATAGTCACACACTAAAAAATACATTCTTAGGTGTTACTGGTCATCGCCACCTCGTCACAAAACTGCAGTCGTACAGTGCTGTGTAAGAGGGACCACACGCACACAGTCACTAGAACCACGTCGAACCAGATACCACGGAGTCCACAGTTCACAATGAGAGTCACACACACGGACAGACCACAAGCCCGTCCTAAGTAAACACTGTCCAAAGTAACCACAGGGCGGGGGAGTAGCATTCTGGAAGACCACAAACCCATCCTTGGCTTCTCCCGCCGCACTTTGCACATCACAGAGCTAGTCACACAGTGGCACACCGAAAGTGTGACATATCCTGAAACTAGGTTTGGCGACCACAGTTCATAATGCACTTGAAACATAAGCTAGCACTCTTCAAACACAATCAACAGCCTGCGGATGGGTTCAGTGACCACATCACATTGCACTCATGACACCAGCACAAACAAACAAAATTCCAATCAATCTCACTGTACCAAGGGGCCACATCACTTTATACACACGAGAAAATCACTGGCACTTAGCAAACCTGCTCCGTTTTCTGTCACTGGGGTCAGTGATCGCATCATTAAATTTGACACTCGCCAAACCCATTCAATGTTCAATCAATCAATCAGTATTTGTTAAGCGAGGCTACTCACCCGCCAGGGTCTCAAGGCACTGTTGGGGGGTGGGGGGGAGCATATCCTACTGTTCGCTGAGGTTCAGTCAAAGAGCCAGGTCTTGAGATGCTTCCTGAACTGGGTTAGCGACGGGGATAGCCTGAGGTGGAGAGGCAGGGTGTTCTAGGTTCTAGTGTTCACTCACTTGGCTCAGTGACCAAATCACAAAACACACTAAGGGCACACATTAGCATAGACCTCTCTCTACATCAGGCCCTCAGTGTTCTATCACTACTCTCAGTGACCACTTCAGACACTGGATCTTAAGGAGAAGGCAGGACTGGCCATTCTGCCACTCTGGCATGTCCCAGGTAGACTACAGGCTAGTGGGCATCTTTCAGAGCTGGTTGGGCTCCCTTGACCCAAACATTGGAGACCCCACATCCCCATTCTAGTCGCGGCCTCCTGCTGTGGGGGGCTGATTTTGATTTACAGTCTGTCCGTTCTGGTACACGCAATGGTGCACATTAAACAAACTCCAAGATCTGTGAATGCCCTCTGTAACTGCACAAACTTACTCCATTCATACACAGAGATTGGTGGAATGGTCCAGCACTGTGCACAGTAATGGGGTTGCCAAATCGTTCCATGTCAGGAGGACACCTTGTCTTTATTTTACACATTATTGCTATCAGATTCCAGCCCGTCGCAGAACCCTAGTCTCCAATCGGACAGGAAGGCCAGGCATGGATCAGTAATGAGGTTCTGGAGTAGAACAATATGGCAAACCTTATAATAGACACCATGTTTTCTGGCACATTGTTGTCCTGGGCGTCCTCGGACTGCACTAGTCCCATTCTGTGTTCAGTCACTGGGTTGGGCGAGCACAGCAGAGAACGCAGTGGCGGAGTATGCACCTGTATGACAGGCGTGATCTTTGTCAGCGCGGATCCCAACCGCTTGGCTAGCCAAGGTAATTGGCCGTGGCTGACTAACGGAAGTTTGTATGGCCGTTACTACTCAGTAATTCGCATGACATTATTTTAAGTTTGTGAGCAAACTATATAATAAACTTAAACAATGTGGACGAACCCACTATGTGTATGTAATTTAATCACTGTATGTAGTATGAACATGGACCCATTAGGTGTACTTTAAGTACACCTAATGGGTCCATGTTCATACTACATACAGTGATTAAATTACATACACATAGTGGGTTCAGTCCCACATTGTTTAAGTTTAGTATCCTTTTGGGGAACGGGACGCACCCCATGTCTTATCCCTTGCTCTCCCCGTGATTTTTTCTCCCAAACTATATCATAATCTAGACAGTTTAATTGTATAATATGATTTAGTTATATGATGATTAGGTTGCCAGATGAACTATTTTATTGCATGATGTAGGAATAAATTGATATTTAAAATATATGTGAGTAGGAATTCACACATGGACACTCAAAATAAATGTCAATTTACTGTCAGTGACCAGGCAGGCCCACTCATGTCCCCATCAACCTCAAGGCCACCCAGGTTACCTGTAAATCTAAAGTTACTAAATGACATGCAGGATACAATGTTTATTTATTTTTTAAATTCCTGTTGCATTCTGGGACTTGTATCTTTGGTTCACATAAACTAAGTATTTTGTACGAACACACCTGAAAATAGTGAATTGAAAAAAGAAAAATCCGGGACTGGAATTTGACGTCCTTATGACAGAGAGTCATCTGGTGAATGGGACGAGGTGTGTGGTGGCTGACAGACAGCTCACAGGCCGTTGGCGAGGGGGGAGGGGACCTCCTCTGGCTCCCGCCGCCTGGGCTGCATGGGCACCCGACCCGTTTGTCCCTCACAACGCTACCCTTCCTTCTCTGGTAATCGGATCCTCGTGTCCGTCTAAGTGCTTAATTTGAGCCGGTGCTTTCTGGTGCTCAGCACCGGCACTTAATTGGTTTCCGGTGCTCGGCACCGGCACCTACCTGTGCAAAGTATGGTGTTGACAGTCTACCACATGGTGGCGCTGCTCATTTAATTTAGAGATGAGCAGAACAACGGTTGTTAAAATAGTGCTAATACCTGCCTCCCCAGCCATTTCTTTAGCTTTGGGGACCTGGAATAATCTGAACTGTCACATTTACATGCAAGAGAGATGGATAGTAGTTGTTTTGGGAGCGATGACAAGGGTGATGTGTGGTGCAAGCTGCATTGGCCTCCTGGTCAGAGCCCTGGCACTTAATATGTTACAAATTAAGCATTGGTCTGCCTGTTCGACAGCATGTGTGCCACCTTGTGCTTGTTCACGGTGCTTCTGGAAGCTCCCATGCCACTGGGCTGCCCCCCCCCCCCACTACCCGAAGCACCGCAGACATCTGGGACACATCACGCAGGCCTCATTCGTATGTCTCTGTTGAGTTATTCGGTGCCTCAGTCTGATGGCGCACCGGCTGTGCACTCCCAGGTAGCCTGCGGGGCACCTTCTATCCTCGCAATGTATCTAGACGTGGGCCCATGACCTTGTGGCCACCTGACGCTCTTTAGTCTCCGATACTTATTTACAAGGAGTGAAACACCACGAAGGGCCACAGCTGCGTGCTTGTCTTGTGTCGCACGAGTGCGCACCGACGCTGGCAGTGCTCTTTCAGGTACCCTTGAGGGGCCGCGCCACCCAGGTCCTTTCTGTCCTCTCTTGAGGCGCTTCAGTGACCCGTGTTTATATGTATTTAAATATGCCAGTCAAGGAGCGCAGTGTCTCACACAAAGTGTCTCACATGATGTTTTTCACCTGTGCATATGCCCTCTGAATTTTTCTCTAACAGTTCATCATATGCTCCAAAAGCAACTTTGCAGCAACAATATCAACTGAAACCATTTATAACTGACCAAAGCGAATTTTACACAGGGATCTCCGAATTCAAAGGCGTTCCTTGAACCTAGTGCACGTTTGCACTGATGTGAGCACTGACCGAGGGTGTTCTCTAATAAGGTGCACAATGTTACATAAACTCTTTAAAACAAGCAGTGCAGCTGGAGCGCTGACGCTAATCCTATAATATATTTTATGCG